>KV751320.1:9873784-9948579 GCA_001698575.1 Mola mola | reverse complement strand
TTTAGACTGGCTCTACTAGGTGGTCTGCTGAACGCACTGGTTTCAGAGGGCTGGAACCCTCGAGCAGCTCCAGTGGGAGTCAGAGTCGGGGTTGTGGGAGTAGACAGAGACGGCTGCCTGACCTCCTCTCTCCCCTCAGCCCCCCTCAGGGTCTTTGCTCTAATGTTTGCCTTTTGTAGGCTCTCCACTGCTTGCATGTGGCTCTGGGTCTCCTCCAGAATCTTTTGGGCCAGTTCCTGGGGATCCAGTTGTCCTGCAGGCAGTGTCCTCTCCTCCTGGGACTTGACTGTACTGTCTGTCTCGGTACTCGACTGGTCGGACTCAGAGCTGCTAACCTTCCCTTTCCCAGTCCTCTGCAGAGATGAGCTGGAATGAAATGAGCACAAAGAAAACACAGCTAAATGTGAAATTACACTGATATTTCTGAAGTACTATACAATCAATACTATGTACTCAACGTCAAATCTGTTCCGTGAGCACCAACTAACTAACTACATAAGTGAATATAAAGGCTGAAAGATACAGAAATGCAAAGTGGATGACTTATTTTAGGTATAATTTTCAAACAAATTAGAGAGTTTCTAAGCTTGAACAGGGAAAACACTCATGTACAGTGACATCCTTAATTCACTCTTGTTCCAAGATAAACAGGTGTAAGACTATGAAAACATAAATCTGTTTTACCACTGGAACTTATATTTCATTGTATATATCATGTATATATCTTTATTGTTCTTTAATATTTTCTCTTATCTATACATTTCTAACTTTCAACGCTGTTAACTGTGGAGAGCAAAGGAAGGAACTCAAACTTCTTTCTTTACTGTGCATATGACAGTTAACGCTTTGAATCGAATCAGTTACGGAAATAATTAATGAGTGGATTTTCACCGCAATCACGTTGAAATAAACTCACCGCAATAGTCAATTCTTTAACTTGATTGAGAAAATAAGATTTTAAGAGTCTCTAATAGTAAAAAATAAAAAAAAAATCTAAGATAATGAAATTGCTTTGGGCTGTGAAAACATGTTGCTGAGCTGCACTGCAGAATTGACGTCACTACTTGAACCCCTGGATTTGCTGTTTTGCTTCATGTCTGTAAGTGAGCAGCTGAATGAGGTGGAATAATTGCAAAAATGGACAACAAGCAATGGCAGCTGTTGAAATGACAGTTTAAGCTTAAAGGCCTTTATGAGCATCATTATGCAGAGAGCAGTATAATCAAATATCTCTGCTGGAACGAGGTTAAACATTTAGAAGTCTCGCTGATCACTGCCATGTCCTGGACTTGTGTGCATGTAAAGGAAAAGCGTTTTACGTCTTTAGCAGTCGTGATGTCTGCTCCTGTTTCTGTCTGGGGTAATTCTCTTTACTGAGAGAATTCAGCTTCTTCTAGTTACCGTCTGAGGGCTTCTTTATTCTATTTTATTTTAAAGAGAGGCCTACTCCAGGGTCCAGTTGATCTGCTGTTACCGTTTGGTCAGTAATGTAACACTGCAGAGATCAGAGAAGCTAATCAGCTAATCAGGCACTGAGCCCTGTGTCGCCTAGCTGAAATTAATGATCGCCACTACTACAACTGCTGAGCGTCTCCTGAGTCACAAAGCTAAATTTAATAGCGATAAAGCTGAGCGACCTTGCTCATCCCATAATTTGATCCTCAAAGAGCAGTCTTCCTGTCGCCTTTGATATCGGGAGAGAGAAAGTGGACTATGGAAGCTGAGGAGAATATAGCAAGCTATAAAATGTCATTTCTCTGACAGGGAAAATCTTTAACAGTGTGTGAGCTATTGCCCAGTCTGAAGAACATCAAATATTTTGAAGAGTATTACAGACGCAAACACGTGAAATGATCATGACAATGTTTTCGATGAGCTGAGCCTTGTGAGTTTTGACTTACTACATTGAAGGGCTCTGTTGCTCAGCAACCCTACCATATTAACATACACAGAGAGAAGATCAAGACTTGTTTCCACTCACACAATTCCAAACACAAGTATCAACTCACTAGTTGTACTAAGGGAGAATTCAGGGGGCGTGTGTCCTTAAAACATGCATGTCAAAACCGTTCACATAAATAAAATTGGACGGAAATTGTGTGTTGAGCAAATATGCGACATTAAAGTTCACTAATAACATAATTTGGAGCCAGCTCTGTGCAGGCTGTGGTTCCTGCCCATACACCCACTTGCCCAACTGCGAACAGAGCTCAGCTGTCAATGTTCATATTTCAACTGTTTTTATGGCATTAAAAATGATTAGAAACGATTAGAAAAATGGACACTTTAAATAACATCAGCATGATAAGAACTACCTGAAATGACAGAAACCATCTACGAAATCCAAACGAAAAATTTATTTAAGATGTACTTTGAGTTTTTAGTTAAGCCCTAGCTGATATACAGGAGTTTGGCTTTATGACGTATATTGCAGCCGGCCACGAGAGGGCGATCGAGATGCACTGGCGTCACCTTTTGGGAGCTCTGATGTTGTCAATCATTATCTACAGTCAATGGCCAAAGCAAAACCTAGAGTCGCTTCATGTAGAAGTAGATGACGATCCCCAGAAACATACAGCTAACGTAGCCAAAAACTGCTCTTTCATGTGAGTTTATCTCTGTTCAGAAATCTCTTTTTTTCACCAAACCTTTAACACTGAACTTACATTTCCTGCTTGGATTTGGGGCTGGCAGGACCTCTGAGTGGCAGCAGCGGAGCTTTAATTGGTGATGTAGGTGTGCTGATGCTTCCTTTAGAGGAAATTGTAACAGGGTACCCGAGACCCCCAGCAGACCCTCTCCCGGCACCACCTTTGACTTGTCTATGTCCCACAGGTAGTGGCAGCGTGTCACAGTCCCTCCTTGCTTGCCCTAGTGGCTCACTGCTTATAATGGAGTACCCCTCGTATTCCTCTTCCTCCCCCTCTCCCATTAATCCTCCCCTGTGGTTGGCTGGCCGACCTCTCAGCAGGCCACGGTGTGAACCGTAGAGGGACGCTCCCCCGCGAGGTCCCTCCGGCTCCTGCTGATGTGAGCGCTGGCTGATGATGTCACTTCCTGCAGGCTCGGGTCGGGAGAGGAAACTCAGGGAGGAGGCGAGGGAGCTGAGGCTGTAGACGGAAATGGCGTCACAGGAGAGGTTGTCTGGGCAGACAGGGGGTATGAAGGAGGGCTGAGGTGGGTAACAGCCCAAGGAGAGGGGTAAAGAGTGTGGCTGGGAGGCTGACTGGGAGGAAGACAGGGACTCCAGGGAGGAGGAACTGTCCATGCTCAGTCGCTTGGGAAGCTCCGTGGAGTCTATGAGAAGAAGAGAGAATGACTCCAAGAATTAGGCTGGAGTAAGCTTTAGCAGCGTTTACATTTGTAAAAATGTATTATTCTCACCAAAGAGTGCTAGAAGAGACTGAAGGGCATAATGCATGATGCGCCTGCTGGCCTGCTTTCCAGTCTTCAGCACAACCTCCTCCTGGCCCACCTCACAGAGATCAAACCCTGAGTGAGACAGTGGAGGAACATAACTGAGGAGTATTGCACCACAAAACAAATCTGAGATATTTTTATTTCCATTAGATGCTAATGTAGACTTCTAACACTGGAACATACCAGCTAAATATTCTGCATATTACATTTATTTTAGAGCCGGTGTAGACTTTTAATATCAAGATTATACATCCCAAAAATATGAAGCACTATCACAAGTCATACAGGGCAGCGCACAAAGTAGTTCACATAAACGCCACCTTCACTGGCTATAAGTCTAAACTTCTGCGTATGACTTTCTAATATAAACACATGGCATCCAGTGTTTAGAAAAGATTTACTCTGGTCGAGACGTCCTGCAGGACTTTTCCAGTATCTAGGCAGTTGCATTATTCATTGGAGGAATCTGCCCAATACATAAAAATTCTTAAACAACACAGTGTGTAATATTGTAGGAGGGTTTTAATAGTGATGTATCAACCCTAACTAAGCCAAACTTGAGATAGGAACCGCTAATAAAATAAGGCCATTTAGGGAGCGGTACTAAGAGTAATGAGAGATGATAAGTTGAATAAATTAAGGTTTGTGTCTTTGCTACATCGAGTACATTTGATCTGGTTGGTTTTGCTTTCACATTACAATGATGCCAGTAAACTAAGGATCCTAATATGACAATAGACAGAGTTTTTTTTTATTGTCGATTCAACCAACAGAGCAAAATGCAACTTCTTTATAGTCAGTTGGCTTTGCTCTCCTTTTACATGCTCTCTCTCATTCTCTCCAGGCAGGTGCTACATTTTTTTCCCCAGTTATGTCAGCAGACCATTGTTGTTCTGCTTCTTGTAAAATGTTTTGAAACGTGTGACAAACTGATGCCTATACTACAAAAAAAAAAAAAAGGACTGGGTGTATAATGTTGGAATCCAAGAGCCCGGGCCAAACCGTTTACGTGTGAAACGAATACTTCTACTCTTCATACATTTAACTTATAATCCTCTGTATATTTACTTCAATACAATATATGATTTGGTACTCTTACTGGTAGCATTTTACAATAAGGGAACATTAATTAACATGTATTAATGCAGTAATAAGCATTTATGAGAAGGTAATTTATGTGTCATGCAATCACTTACTAGCTGTCCGCATTTTAACTATAGTAATAATTCATAGAGTATTCAATAGTCTCTAAACACATTATTAACATTATTTAACATAGTAATTTTTTAAAATGACACCACTGACACACTTGTTATCCCATTTTATCCTAAGCAGCAAGATTTCATTCATTAGGTCTCAATACGACTTTCATAATTATAGCGTAACCTCATCTGAGTTGTTTTTGAAGATTCATTTAATTTCAAAACTAGTCACAAGAAATATTTAATACTACTGATTGCTCACCGAGCGCAGCCAGGAACTCATGACAGCCCGGGAGCCTCCAGAGCTGCACACTTATGCACACTTGAATGGGAGCCAGTGAAAAGTCCTGGTCTTTGTCGCCTGACTGCAGCTGCACCAGCACTTGATGAAGCTTCGGAGGAAAAGAGGCAGTTATAATTGGATGGAAGAATGAAAGTGAAATGAAAAAAAAAAGCTATAGCACAACCGAATACAATACAATAGAAATCCTAAATTTCAAGAGCAAATATCATTAAAGTGTCTGCAAAGCAAGCAAAAAACAACAAGCGAGATTGATGCAGCACCCACATCACAAGGATCTTTCAAGTGAAATATTGTACTCGTGTTTTTACCTTTTGTGCCTGCTTTAATCAGTCTTATTCTTTATTGATATTCATTTCAAACCAGCAATGTCATCTCGAAACACTTACCATTCCCACCATGCTTTTAACCGCCTTTGTGAGGTGGGTTTGAGAGAGAAGGAAACAGAAACTTTAGAAGTGTATTTCTGCAGTGGGTTTCAGACACAGCACACTCAGGTATGCATGAATGATGACCATTTCATGGTAAAAATGGATCAATGATATTTGATGATGCCCACATGGTATAGAGGTTTTAAGATGTTGTGCAAATTGTAATAAAACAATCATGTGATGTAAGGCACGCATGGATGAAGTGGCCAAACCGAAAATAATTAGATAAATAAATAAAGCAAGAAATAACTTCATATGGAAATAAATACACCAAAAATAATTAAAAAATAATCAAATTAGAAATATATGCAAACATAATTGATTTGTAAAATGCCACATAAATTTAAATTCCTGTATTTATTTTCCTTTGTAGTAATTAATTAAATTACTTTCCCCTTTATTTACCCACTTTATTTACCTCATTTACTTTATTTCAAAAGGAGTAAATTGAAATAATTCAAAGTTTCAGTCACACATAGTAAAGAGGTCATGTCGCTAACAAATAAATAACAGTACAAAAAAATATACAAAGTGAATAAATGAATGACATTTAGTTTTTTACTTTAATCAGGAGCAGGGTGAAGACGTGACCAGCACAGAACATCCTAACAACATGAGGGTAGCAACACACACGCTTAGCTGTTGTTAGCTTGTAGCGCTGGTGCAATGTAGCTAAGCACAGTTATGCAAGCAGTGAATACAATTTTGAAGTACCTCAAAAGTACAAAATGCAAAATTTGCATAGAATTTTATCCATGTTTTACAACCCTTTTGACTTGTGACCATTTACAAATGTCTAGCTGAGTCACATTTCAGAGGTCTATGAGTTTAATATTTTACAAAAAAAACAAATATTATGGAAAGATTCTTAGTACCTTATGAATGAGGCGTTCTCCGGCCTCAGATGCTGTGACCAGTTTACAGAGAGCCTGCAGAGCTGGAGGAGTCAGACCTGAGGATGTGCAGAAGGTTGATCAAATAACCCAGCAGTGATTTACTATTGTAATCATAACATTTATTTGCTTTTTAAATAGAATTAATACAGATTATGAGAAAACATAGTTTCTAAAACTACAGTATGAGTTCCTCTCAAATGGATTTAAAATGCACAAATGAAATGTTAAAAGCTGTGGGGTACCAAGCAGTGACTGGAGAGTGGTGCTGCACTGTTGCAGCCGATCCCCGGTGTCTGATGTTGGGAAGAACACCGCCGCGGGGAAACCAGCGTTGCTGCCAGAGACGTCCAACCGGAAACCTACTGCAGACAGGAGGGCCTGCCACCCAGGAACTCCTCCAACCTGACCAAGCACATACATGGTCTTTATATCAAACCAAGATAAGACATGGTTGATCCCCAGGGGTAAATTCACAAACTACCTAACAGTATATAAACTCATTTCAACTGAGGATATATTGATGAATACTTTTAGGCTTGCTCTTAAGTTCAGTACATTTTACTCGTATTTCTACTAGCATTTGAGTAATTCTACACCACGTAATTGCTACTTTTACTTAGGATCTGAGTTTAGGAACACAGAACACAGACCTTGTTCTCAACACTTTGCTGTGATGTGTACATGGGGTTGCACTGGCCGCTCTGAATACGCTGCAAAGATTTTTCGACCTATAGACAGAAAAACACACAGCTCAGATCACGTTAATCATTCATTGAGATCGCTTTTCACTTAAGCACCAAATTTGTATTGATCTTTGTGAGAGCTGACTTTATTTTTTTTCTCATCTCCCTCACAAAAACATAAATTCTTTTTCAGTTTGTTGAAAGAAATTTGTGCATCAAAAGCACCCGACGAGCAGAAACAGGAAAACTTGTTGATTAAAAGCAAATCAAGGTAATTCTTGATTATTCTGGTGATCATTTTCTCAATTCAGCTATTAACTGTTTGGTCCATCACAATTAATCTGAGCTCCAGATGATGTCTTTAAATGTCTCTATTATGTTCAACCAGCAGTAACCTAAAGATGATCAACTTACATTCCTTGGAAACAAAGTAATTTAGTGAATATTTACAATTGAGAAGCCATAATAAACTTTATCTCTCTATTTAGGAAAATTACATTGACACAGCATTTTTATATAATGTGATTTTTACTGTGTACAACCACGTGACGACGGTAAGATGGAGTATTAGAGCTACATTGAGGAATCTGAGATTTCAACACTTATTTAATGAGAATGAAGCGTGTTAACTAAGTAATGTTAATGAAATTACAGCTTTCACCCTTAAAGTCCTGATCTTAATATAAGAAAAAATCAAAACAGCAACACAGAGCCTGAGTCAGATGGCTTTTAACACAGCATGAACTTGTATTTTTTTTTTCCATACATTTGAAAAGCAGAGTTCTGTTATGGCATCATAAAGTGATTAAAGCAGTCAGCTGTTCTTGGTGGTCTGCTGTGAATTATGCTGTTGCTCTGTACTCGTATCTCACTGAGACCATCTGACAGACACATGACTGTGGCTTAAACTCTGGACTCTGGACGAGCCAAAGTTTAGGAGAAATGGATGTGCGCCGGTGTTTATCAGCAGTTGGAAAACCAAAAGCAATCGCTTGAAAACACTCCTGATGGAGCATAAATCTCATCAGTGTGCAGCTTGAATGCTTAGCACCTTTCGAAAGCTTTGGGGAAAAAGTATTGTGGAGTAAAAATGCAGGCCTGAAAACCAGGTAAAAAAATCCATAAACCAACCAAAGGACCCAAGACAATTTCATTAAAAGATTAAAAGGTTTTTCTTAAAATATTACAACGTAGTTCTCAAAAAAAATCATCTTTTTAAATCTCAGTATTATGTCTATTTCTCCCACTCCCTGAGATTATTTGTATTTATCCTAATACTCTCATATACTGTCACAGGGAGAGTTGGCTGTCTACTAATTAAGCAGATATGACTGAGGACATTATATTTAGCTGTTAAATTGATAATGACGTTTGTAGATTCCTAAATTGTGTTACACTGTTTATAACTCTCACCAAGTGTAGCAGTACTCGGAGTGCATCCCTGGCCCTCTCCGGGTACTGCAGGATTTCTGCCAGGGCTTGGCCAACCAGCGACATGGGGCTGTTCAGCTTCACGTCACTGCCGATGAGCATGTAACCTGCAGCAGAAAACGCACAGCCACAGTATTAAAGACATTTAACGGAAATACTTTAGTCCTTTGTATTGTTTGATTTTTGAAGAGTGTGGAGACTAGTAAGTTGTCTTCCTTCTTATTAATGTTCTATCTGTCCTTCATAAAGTTATACTCTTAACTTAAAATGCAATTCATTTACTTGTAGAAAACATGCCAATACAACTTCATTACCTTTCTTCCTTTATTACATAGATTTGCAGATGTATATTAATATTATTTTATAAATCACAATGACCAAATTTATCATAGTGAACTACATTAGCCAAGATTGTGATGTCCAAAGTCATCTTTGTGCAGTGATATTGTACACCGTATACTGTAGTTATCCTAGCACATCGGGATATTTTAAAAAAGTCCTTCATATAAACTGACTGGACACTTTAATTTTTATTGATGTAAAAATATTATAACCGCTAGCAAATCAAATTTCTGTTCTACAAATGAACAAACTATAAATTCATAAAAAAAACAATAAATCCTGCAGACTGCAGAATCAACTAATCCCAACAATTAATATTCATCAATTATACCAAACAAACAGTATTTGGACTACATATGGACATTTTCAGTAAAACCTTTTTTAGAAAATAAATAATTTTGAGAAATAAGTGTGAGAATGTAATACGCCTCGTAGACTTTAGAATTTTAAGCATTTTTAAATTAATATTTTTATTTGTAAATGTAAACAAAAGCTTCCACAAAAACAAAGAAATGACTCAATATCAGATCTGATATCAATCTCTACAGCTAACCACCATATCATGTAGTTTAAGCTTTGGAAGAACCTCGGAAGTAATACTTCTCAAGGTGCTTTCAACTGCACCCCAAGTTTCCTAGAAGGCCTATTTTTGGATCAGTCCAGTCAATGACGTAGACCATGACATGTGCTTGAATGCTAGTAAGTGTGTTTTGTGCAGGCTTATTTTCGCTCACCAGCCCAGTTGGAGGGGTGTGAGAAGTGCTTGCTACTCTGCAGCGTCTTCATGGCCTCAGTCAGAGCTGCACTGGCTTTGGTCCCATTGAGAAGGGCCATGTAGAAGGTATGTGTGAAGAGTTTGGAGGCAGCTATCGGTACAGGCCACAAAGAGACGCACACACACTGGACCCCGGCGGCCAAGAAGGCTCTGGTCAGACCCACCACCCCGTCAGCCGTCACCCTGCTGCTGGACTCCGGGTACAACCTGAGGCGACAAGGAGTCAGAGGTCAGGTGGATCAATCAATCCTAACAGTGTGTAAAATCTGTGAGACGTTTTACCTCAGAACCACCAGTTTGACAGTCAAGCACAGGTCCAGTATGTCAGCAGCAGTGAGCAGGAAATCATTAAGCGCGGGACTTTCACACACACTCTCCACCTCACACACGCTTTCTCCAGCCTCGCTCATTTCATCCCCTCCTTGGAGTCTCTCTGGGCTGCTGTGGCTCTTGAATGAACTGATCTTTCCATCCTGACCCACAGTCTCGCCTGAGGTCGACGCTCCGCACGGCGATTTCTCCCTGGGTCGCCCCCCTGCCCTCTCGCCTCCGGTGTGTTCTTGGCCTGGGGAGAGGATCAAAGCGGCGAGCTTCCAGGAAATATGAGTGGCAAAGTGAACGCACTCTGCCTGGCTCAGAGCGGCTAAAACACGCTCCTTTGTGGCGTTTTCTCCCGTCAGAGGATGACATCCCAGCTGCTCCCCCAGCCAAAGAGCTTCCTCCTGGGCTGAAGGTAAGGGGCCCCACAACCAACGGTCCATCACAGAGGATTTTCTTTAATTTACACACAAAATTATAAGCAAACAGAGAAATCTTTCATTTTAAGATTTTCCTACCTTGAGTGTGGCTCCGAGGCTGCCTAAAGAAGGTACAGAAAGGAGACTGAACCTTTCATACAGGTACTCATTAGAGGAGCTGCCTTTGAGCAAGGCAAACGGGATCAGGTACAACTCTCCCTCCAGCACTAGTACTAGCTGCCTGTGTCTGCCCACGGGTCCGCTACTGTGCATCAGGCCCTGAGGATACGGCAAGAAGGAAACATTCAAATGAGAGAAACAAAAATCAGCAGTCTGCAGAAAAACACACAACACACATATGCGTACCCCTTCCATTGGTGCTATGAGTAAGTCATAAAGGGCTCTTAGAGGAGGTTTGCTGATGTTACTCGGTCGACAGAGAGGAGATGACGGGCTGTCCTTCACCGGAGATACTGTGGCGCTATACAGGCTTGTCATGCTCTGGCAACTCCTGCATGAGGCACAAAAAACACGCGACAAGATAAAATAACATAAATATATTCATCCACATAAGCTGCTTTTCTTTGCTGTGCTTCAAAACAGCAGCTTAAACGCAATGACATCTCGACATGTTGACGTGAAGTCAGTATAATTTTTAGCTGATCTTGTTTGCTAGCTGATCATGTTAAGATAAGCTAATTATATCTAAGAACTAATGAGATTATAAGTATGAGAGTGAATCTGGAGAACATGAACATCCGTATAAAATGTAATCATAATAATCACAGATATTTCAGTCTGGAATAAAATGGCAAACAGCCCAACATTTTCATCTTTCATTTCGACAATACTTTTGCTGTCCCCCCTCTGCAAAAGTCAGAACCATCTCAGTCTTGCCTCTCTAACTTTGTCTCCAAAATGACTGACTTTTGCTGACCCTCTGATGCGCTCGTTCCTAATCCTGTCAATCCTTATCTCTCCCAAAGAGAATCTCAACATCTTTAACTCTGCCACCTCCAGTTCTGTCTCCTGTCTTTTGGTCAGTGCCAACGTCTCCAAACCAAACAACACTGCTGGTCTCATCACCCTCTTGTACACCTTTCCTTACACTTTCGCTGCTACTCTTTTGTCACAGATCACTCCTGACACTTTTCTCCACCCACTCCACCCTGCCTGCACTCACTTCTTCACCTCTTCATCACACTCCCCGTTGCTCTGAAGTACTTAAACTCGTGGACCTTCTCCACCTCTACTCCCTGCAACCTGGCTGTTCTACTTGCCTCCCTTTCATTTACACACACATGTATTCTGTCTTGCTACGACTGATTTTCATTCCTCTTCTTTCCAGCACATACCTCCACCTCTCCAGGTTTCCTTCCATCTGCTCCCTGCTGTCAGCACACATCACAGTGTCATCTGCATCATCATCCACAGAGATTCATGCCTGACCTCATCTGTAATTCTGGCTATCACCATAGCAAACAAGAAGGGGCTCAGGGCCGATAGTTGATGCAGTCCCACCTCCACCTTGAAGCCATCCGTCACTCCTACAGCGCACCTCACCACTGTCATACTGCTCTCATACATATCCTGCACCAGTCAAACATACTTCTCTGCCACTCCAGAATCCCTCACACAGAATCACAATTCTTCCCTCTGCATCATGTCATAGGCTTTCTCTAGATCCACAAAAACACACTGCAACTCTTTCTGACCTTCTCTATACTTCTCCATCAGCATTCTCAAAGCAAACATGGCGTCTGTAGTGCTCTTTCTTGGCATGAAACCACACTGCTGCTTCAAATTGTCACTTCCAACATTGTTATCCATACAGCCAGGCAAACAGACTCACACCTGTTAAAGAGGTTATTTCTGGACACCATGCGGAGGTAGCCTGTAGGGTCGGTGGCTGAGGTGAGTTTGTTATTCAGCTCCTCAAACTGTTGATCCAACAGATCTCCGGCTTCACTCTCTGTCTCACTGCCGGAGCAAAGTCTGCAAGTAGACACAGGTATTATTACACCAGAAAAATATTCAGTGACACTTGTAATCAAAGTTCATTTTATTCAACATAGCAGTGAGTTTTTTTTCATCATTAATAGTAGCATAGGTGAATGATACTTTTATCATTTCCATTTGAAAATTAAAATGCGAATGTGTAACATTTGATGAAGTCGTCTCTCTTTAAGTTGCGTTAAAATGCGATACAGTGTGTCCCTACAAAGAAACCCTAAAAACAAAAAAGGAAACAATGGAGGACATCCAGCATTTCCTGTTGTTTGTCGGCATATTAGCTCTTTTTGGTACCAGAGCAAAGGATTGCAACGGATCGCAAAACTGACAAGGTACGGTTTGATTGTTAAGGTCACCATTCACAGCTTCAGACAATGGAAATGGCAAAAAAAATGCGTACCGCACCATACCAAACTTAACGCGATTGCTTGGTGGAAACGGGGCTTAAAAGGTCAATTTAACCCAGTCAAAGCAAGCAAGTACGTAACAAATTAACATTTAAATGTATTGAATGAAGCAAGGCAAGTTAAAGGCTTTATAAATCGACGTCTGATTTGAAAAAAAGAAAAATTAATTTCTCGGTTTGAACAGCAGTGATCAGGAAACAGGGCAATTTTGAGGATAAATCCGGTGGCAGGTAATAATGGCACCGCTTTAAAAGAATGAGTGTACTCTTTAATAGCATATAGTAGAAATCTATTGGTGGGCTAGAAAATTTTTTTTTTTAATGGTGCTATAATCATCACATCACGTAGGATTTAAAAATTCAGATGGGTTGTGAAGGCTTAAGCCAAAATGCAAAAGATACTAACAAACGTAAGGCTATCATGTCAATGTTTAGCAGCTGTAATGTTTACAATATTTTATCATTTTAGTTTGGTGTCTTTTAATTTTTCATTCTCTTTTCTTCCC
Source organism: Mola mola (assembly GCA_001698575.1). Lineage (NCBI taxonomy): Eukaryota > Metazoa > Chordata > Actinopteri > Tetraodontiformes > Molidae > Mola > Mola mola. The sequence goes on along the minus strand of KV751320.1, from coordinate 9,935,436 downwards.
TTGTGCATGTTGTTCATGACAGAATCAAATTATCGAGCAAAGATCAACAAAAAACCTGCTGTAGTGGCTGTCCACTCCCAGCGCCTCTCTAGCGTTGCAGATGTACTGCTCCAGAGACAGGGGACCTCCACACGCTCCTGTTCCACCCTGGGGGCTCCAGCCACCATCCTGGAACTCAGGCGCATCCATTCCAGCCTCTCCAAGATACACCTCGTTAAACTTCACAATACCTGTTGGGGCATTTTAGGAAAACACAAAGAGATAAGGACATGCAGGATCATTAAGGTCAAAAAATGTTTAAAATCCAAAGGTTCGATCTCTTCTGTCCTCAAATGTCATGACAGTTCGATTATGAGATATGTGAACATAGGATTGCCATTGTGGCCTGAGGGTGGAACGAGAGGAAATACCAAAACAAAAGGCTTCATCCTCCACGTACACACTGTAAATGTCATGGCAAATCCAGGTCTGAGATACTCAGAAGTATTCATCTAAATATTCTTAAGCATATAACGACTGCAGAACAGCGAGTCGTACAGTGAGATCAAAGTTCACTCCTGTGCAGCCCATGTTGTGAATACAGACCGAATATTCAAGTATGATGTTTTAATCATTCTCTTTGTCAGACGTATTAACCACATTTCTAACATTGTATAAACACGTTTTAATGTGCCAATCAGAATGGGAGCTTTTTTGCATGGAGCTGTGAAGCATAAATTATTGATGCATCCAGGAAATAAAGTCGGGACTAGAATGTTTTCGTCCTCTGAATAAAAAGAATGTCTGAGGAACAAAACAGAGCTGAAGGATGCTGATGTTAACTATATAAATGCGACACACAAGGTTGTAGATGATTTCAGTATGAACCTTGTGTCATTAGGTATGCAGGCTGCTTTTGTTATTCTGTATTTTTGTGGGTGTGATTGAACTTTGTTGGTGACTCAAACTAGAAAAATAACTTTACCACTGTCGTAAACCATGAGAAACTTTGGTTTATGTAGGAACTTTGTGGAAGTTTAGTGGAAGTGCATCTTGAAATTTAACTTACAACAGCATATCTTTTCAGCCTCATTTACAATGTGGGTACTGGAGAATTTCATAAAAGATTGCGTGTTTTGTTTAAAAGTGTGCTTGTGTGTGTACCTACCAGTCCCTGGAGCTATCAGCCAGCTGTACAGAAAGCCTCCAGCCAGAGAATAGTAGAGGACCACAGCCCTCTGACTGTTGACCGTCTCCAGTATGTTCTCTACGGTGACTGGGATGTAAGGGTCGGTGTTTGCCGCTTGCTGACTTCCTTTCTGGCGCTCGACTAGGAGATCAGCAAAGGCACGAGTTCGGCCCCGCTCTGCTATGGCCAGCGCCTCATCATGCCGGCCTGAGACATAACACAGATCATAGCAACAAGAGGGAGTTAGGCCGGAGGAGATTCAGGAGAACAGAAGGTTTTATTTGGTAGCATTAATTGCAGTAGCAATAGTGAAAAATTGACTGAGATATCAGGGATTATTCGTGCATTGCTAACGAGCACATGGACTTAATGTGATAATGAGAGGGGAAAGGTGAGAACCCCTTCGAAAGAAATGGAGACTCAACGTTCATCAACACTCAACAACAGCACAGGAGAGGACAGGTAACTCACCTAGGCTGACAAGGACCCTCTGGAGAGCCTGGTATGAGCTGGTTTGGAGATCAAACAGGGAGAGTTTGTAATCCATACTGTGCTGCGTCTCATGGCGAATTGTCTCAAATAACACAGACGCTCTGTACAACTGAAAGACAGCAAACATACATCACATTAGTACCAAAATGCAACATTTGCATAATGTACACACACACGTATATATAACATGGGGTTGAAATTTGACTTGTTTTCTTAAATAATCTCTGTCTGTATGCACAGAATATATCACTTATAGTTCCTGAAAGTGCTTGCTATTGCAATACTCACCACTGGGGAGCACTATAAATACACAACAGCCTGAAATAATCCTCTTCAATGGGAACTGAGCATGTGAAGTTATTCATATAAAGACAAGAAAGTATCATGTTACACGTTGGGATCTGGATCACACACATGCAGTGAAGGATGCATTCATATGCACCATTTTATCTTTTCTGTAATCAAAATTAACAAATACATGTATAAACATTTTGATTTTAAAATTAATAGTATTTTCTATGCATCGTCGTTTTGTTATGGTTCTTGTTTGATTTTGGAGTCTCTTGTTGGTTTTGTGATTCATTGTTTGTGTTTCTTGTAATGATTTTGTGTAATGTCCTGTTTTGAGTCTGTAGTTTTCATGTTTTGCTTTAGTCTTTGTTTACTTGTGTTCCTTCCTGTTTCTTGTTAACTCCCTAGCATTTTCCCCCCCGCTTGTTACTTGGGTTTTGAGTGTTTGTCTTTCATGTTAAGTTCCCTGGGTTCCCTGTTTGTTACTTGTATTTACTGCTAGTGTTTCCTGTTTTATTTTGAAGGTTCAGTTCCTCCTTGTGTCTTGTCTTACTTACTTTCCTTGTGTGATTACCTTGATGTGTTTTACCTGTGTCTCCTTGTCTGCCCCACCCTGTCCAATTATTTCCACCCTCCTTGTGTATTTAAGACCTTGTGCTCCCTTTGTCCTCTGTCAGATTGTCGTGCATGTTTGGCCGCCCTCAGTTCTGTCCTTTCTCATATCCCCTTGGGTATCTCCCGTGTTTCCTGGTTTTGTGGGATTTCTGGAATTTGGACCGTTTTTTTGGATTTCTGCCCATGCCCTGTCGGATTTGTGTGCTCGCTGGACTGATTTCCTGGTATTGACTTCTGCCTGCCATTTGACGAGCGAGCCTCCTTCCCCTTTACTAAACATCTCAGAACTATAAGCCTGGTCTGTTGGTCTGCATTTGGGTCCTAAACTCTGCCCCTCAGTGTTTTCTGGCATCAGACTTGACACAGGATCTATTACAGGATTGTATAATTATTGTATAAATACAGTGTATACATATATTGTGATGGAATGTTTTGTCATTTTTAAGTATGGTTTATGCTTTTTTCTTTTTTTGTTTGCTCAATGTCCTTTGTCCATTTACCTGTACAGGTAAAGCACAGAAAAATGTTATAGTCCACATTTGTTGTACTTAATTTTTCCATCACCAATAAGTAGTGTATAATAAGCAGTGAATAGCTTTATATACTGTTTGGAATTTTCATGTTTATCATGCAGTATATTATGTTTTTAGTGAAAATCTACAGAGTATTTACTTAAGCTGCCGGAAAAATGCTAGAGTTTAAATTTAAGCAGACATTTTTCACTCTTTTAAGAATACACAAATGTAATTTTTGCTTACGCTGCATTATTGTTGCATTCTTACATGATCTATGTAAAACAGGAACACAAATTCTTTAAGATGAATTTAAACTTCTGTTTTAAATGCTGCAACTAGAGTGGCTCTAGGCTCTGCTGCAGCTAATGGAGCTTTTGTGCTCTCAGCTGTGTGTAGAGACTGCAGAAACCTGTTTTTCTCACTAACATGCATCTGGAAAAACCTCCTCCACTGTAACCCTGCTCAGCGTGATCACTGGGACAACACTGACATTTAATAATGAAGCAGGCGAGCCTTCACATAGATGCTCATATCACATGTCAAATGAAAAGAGTTACCATGGGAAACCAAGTATAACATGGCCTGATTAAATTCCAAACTGTAACAGTCATACTTCAGTTATTTCTGCTACTTCTCTTAAGAGGCCTTAAACAATCACAATTTAAAAAAAAAGACTCAGCACTGATTCATATTGATGATGTTAGGCTGCTCATATTTCTACTGTATTTACTACTTTACTGCAAATCGCGATAAATCCAGTTCAGGAAGTGCGTAGTTCAGAGAAGAAGAGAGCTGGTGCCAGGAAACATTCCTGCACACCTGCTGCACGGTAACAAATCGGTGATCCTGGCTTCACACTACACTTGCACAGTAGTTTGTGGGGAAGGTTAAGATCCCGCAGAGACTCAGCAGACACACACCTGGTGTTGTGCCTCCTCCAGGTTTCCACTGGCCCACAGAGACAGGCCCAGGCGATGGCGTATCTTCGCTTCATCTTCTTTCTTCCCTAACTGCTCGGCGAGCCGCAGCCCTGAGAAGAACAGGGAGATCAGACAGATCAGCTCCTGGAGGCTGACCTGAAAATTAGCAATTTTGCTCTCCTGACAACTGTTGCTGCATTGATGGCACTTGAACTGAGCCCACGGTGCTCGCATTTGCCATTCTTTCACATTGTTGCTTTGTCTTTTTGTGGCTTTTTAGCAAACTCAAATCAAAGTTCTTGTAGCTGCTTTTCAGGTTGTCTCTGATATGTTTTGTTCCCCCGCTATGTGCCAGGAGACACAGCATGTTGTAATTAGCTCTCCTTACAATCCCAGATTGAGCCAAATCTCATCAAACATCAAGTTTTTTCTGTCCCTTTCTTCTCCTTCTGACCCTGTGAAGTTCTGTATCTGTGTGTCGTTCCACTGGTTGGGAGGGTTAATTGGAGGTACAAATGTTCCTCCAGCTGTGTCCTCTGTTCAACTTTTGAGTCAAATTGCTCATTGCTTGTTGAATTAATGATCAATTAAAATCCAGTGGATGTGTGAGTCAAGTGACAAACCGTGACTGTGTCCCACAGCCCTGACAAAGCCTGACAAGCTGCCTGAAGGATCCTCTATTAGTCAAAAGGTTACATTCATGAATGCCTTTCTTGCCATGTTTTTTTTATTCAGGAATACAACTTCACAGTGTTCTTGTGCCTAAACTACTCTGACTTTGAATAACATACCTATATGCACATCAAAGTCTGTCAGAGTCTGTACAGCTGCAGGGGAAGTTAAAACTGACTGACTTTCTCTCTTGCTTTTCATCCCGAGAGTTCACCAGAGTCCAACGTTTGCTGACGCATATCAAAAACATTCTGACTTTGAACACAGTCAAAATGTTGAAAACAATTCCTCTCCAAGGACATACTGCATCTTAATTCATCTTTAGTCAAAAGCCCACTGACCGGAAGAATTTATCCTTAATTACTAATATCACACTGTAAAAATACTCTTATGTTATCTAAGTAAAAAAATGCATTATAATATAATCAGGAAAAAGTATTTAAAAGTAAATATTCAATGCAGTAAAATGTACTGTGACTAAAACTATTATATATGATATCATGGTGATAAATAGTCATGCATTCATGTAAAAGCAGGATTGTACTATTGTATTTGTTTGAGCTATGGACTTCAATTAATGTTCATTTTCATTAGAGATGAATTTTCATGTTCCGACCTCCAAATAATATCACAACTTTTTCAGGCCACATCACAATACACAGTATATATCACATTATTATTCCTCAAAAGCTCTTTAGAAATGCTAGGACAGGGCAACCAATTTTTTGACCATATAGCCTCATATCACTAGTCAATACTGCAATACCACTACAATATTGTGGGACTATTAGGACTTTGACAAATTATTGACAAAATGGGATTTTCACAAAGAATCATCAGTAATGTGGATTTATTGACTGAAGGAAAATAAAAGAATAAGCTCAGAAAATTACATAACTTTACTGTAATGGAGCCTATAACAGAAAACACAATACTTATGCAATAACACTATTCAAAATCTCAGATGATATACCGTTAGGTCTAGAAATATTTGGACATAGACAGTTTCTACATTTTGCCTCTATACACCACCACAACAGATTGAAATAAAACAATCTAAATGTGATCGAAGTGCAGACTTTCAGCTGTAATTGAAGAGGTTACACAAAAATATGGCATTTACCAATGAGGAATTAAAGTCATTTTAAACAGAGTACTTCTGTTTGCAGGGGAAAATCGTATGTTTTCTTAAATTTCACGGTATATTTTAGTATAGTTTCATATCGTGTAAAGTGTGTAAAGTGTGTTGCATTGCGCTTTCCACAATAATTATAACATCCTCTCCAGCCTTTCATATACAAAGACGACAACACTGACAAACCTTCCATGTCTCCCTACCTTCCTGGAGGTACATGACTGCCTGTGCATAGTTTTGCAGCGCATGGTGTATCCTTCCCAGGCTCCCGTAGGCAAGAGTTTTAGCCATCAGGTCGTTCGTCTGCGCCGCCACGCTCAGGTGCTGCTCCTGGAAGACCACTGCCCGCCCGTGGTTTCCTAAAGCTTCGTAGGTCAGTCCCAGGTTCCCATAGGCTCGACCCTGACTCCTCACACATCCTATCTGCTCTGCTATATCCAAAGCTCTTTGGTGCCACTGTAATAGGAGAGCTTGACAAATTAAAGGGCTGTTTGACATTTTGGGAACAGTGTATGAGATTGAGACCACTCTCATGTCACTTAACTGAGGCAGGAGATTGATAGCTTATGGTTCTTTCCAAAGGTAACAAAATCTACCGACCAGCACAGCTGAAGCTCATTATTAAACTAGGATACTCAGATTCTGGCTGTAATTTCACATCTAGTGTATGATAGTGGTATCAATCTTTTACCGAACTGTCAGCAATAAAATAAATTGCATAATGCCAAACTATTCCTCTAAATCACACCTAGAAAGTCAACAATCTACACAAACCTGTAGCGCTGTCTCGTTGTCTGCCATCAGCTGATAAACGCCTCCAAGTGCATCGCTTGCTTCTGCTTCCAGGGATTTATCCTAACGAGTAAAGCAGGATTTACTACAGTTTTCTGTGCATGATATATTTTTCATAAAAAAAGAGATTCATTTGTCATATTTAGCAGGGCAAAATGAGAATTTGGCAGCAGAGATAAGAAACTTTAGAAGGTAAAGCCTTACCCCTGCTCTGCTTGCAATGTTAAGCTGGTGCTCCAGGCAGGAGAGGGCCTGCTCGTAGTTGCCCAGCTGGCTGTGTAATGTGCCCAGTTCCCAATAAGCCTGGGCCTTCCCTCCTCCTTCCCCACCGAGCTCATGGGCTACCACCAGTCGCTTCTCAAAGCACACCAGCGCCTGCTGCAGACTACCCATTGACCTGGAGTGAGAGGAGGAAGACGTGATCATCTGTTTCATACAGGTCAAACGAGATCATTCATTTCTGTCATGACTGGACCGCCAGTATATACAGTATGGTTGAAATATTTGCACATTGCTGCCTTTTCATTTAAAGTTGATCTCTGATTTGATTTTTTTTAATATCCTTGGTTTGTTCTGAATTCGAAAGATGTCTTATGAACAGTTAGGATCAAATTTCTGTATAATAGTGAAAAAGTCATACTGCCTCTGAAGAAAACATAGTCAATTTTAGTATGTTATTCAATACATGTTGACCCATTTGGCCCTCAACATAAACACAGTTTTTCATTTTGATTTCCACTGTCATTGAGTTTGTCACCCCGATATATTTCTTAAAAAAAACTCTGAAAAACACCTTCTGCCGGGTCTTCCAAAATTAAATCCCTGTATCCCTGTAGAGATTCCCACTTGGGTAATTTAAGAAAAAGATGAAGAAAATACAAAATACAATCATAATAAGACATTTTGTTTTTCCACTGTAAAAACGTTTCTTCTGCCCTCTAAAAGAGAGAAAATGTAACACCTATTGATACTTTTGCCATCAATCCATCATTAAGCCTTTTTCTTCTGTCAGTGTTCTATGAGATGAGGCCAATGTGGGGATACACTGTACTTTCCATATTCATCACTATTCCTACTTTTATACTATTAATATTACTCTAATAGAATTGTGATTATTCATCATTTTCATTATAATGACTCTAATTTGAAATGTGTGTGCTTGAGGCAAGGGAAGCTCATTTGCTGCTCTCCCATGAATGCTGTCCTCTATTGCAAGCTAATGAGAACATAAATATATACATGGCATAAATATTAACAGAAATGTAAACAAAAGAAAGTGAGTGGCTGCAGGATGCTGTAACAAAATGAAAAGCACTTGGAAAAGCTAAATGAATAAAAGCCAATTAAAAACTTGCTCACATGGCAGTTTGAAGAAATCAAACACACTTCCCTCTCCTTGATTGCTGTATTCTAGCTTTTAATTGAATATATGATCCAGTTTCCATTCACAAAAGATGTAATACATGCAAATTATGTGTTACAGGCGAGTACTCACATAATAAAAGCGGGAGAGAATTGAAAATACAAATTAAGATAGTTTGACATTTGGGGAAATCACTTATTTCCCTTTTGTGCCAAGAATTAGATGGAGAATGATACTAGTAATGTTTGTTTGGAAAAAATGATCAGAATTTCTGACTTCCAAGCTCAGGAAAACATGCAGCAAACATACGTTTGTATGGCCGTTCTCACAAGTAACTAATAAGGACCTACAACAACTTGAAGCTGGGTTATGCAATTTATTTTGGTATTATTGGACAGAATTTCCATAATAACCTTTGACAATATTGTAATTCAAGTATTCTGTTAAAAGATTAATATTCTTTACCTCCTCTAGGCTCTGCAAATCTACCAAAATTCATCAAATCTACCGGTGACGGTACATTTTGGTCATTCACAGGTCATTTCATAGAGGGGGTGTTCCTATCAGCTGTTCTACAAAGGTAGACACCTGTGCATGTCCCCATAGACGGTAAAAGGCCGATACAATGGTTGACACCCCAGCAGGACAAGTTGCTTTCCAGCCATATCACCAATTGCATACATGTCAAAGAGCCAAAAAAAGGAAATCGGACGTATGAAAAAGACTTTTATTAACTCATCTGGAAGGCTCTGTGACTGCTTAAAGCAGGGCACGGATTTGGTATTTTCAGGTTCTCACATTTAATTCCCAGAAATTACAAACCGCAGCTTCAATAGCTGTTAAAACAGATTGGCTGCGCAGTCTCTGATTTTTTAATTTTGACTTCAAAAGTTGGTCTTCTGTACTTTTTTTGGGTACATTGATGTGACATTTGTCATCTTAGTCACATGACTTATTGTCATTTTCTGGCCACTGTGCCACACCACTGGAAAAGATTTTTGGTTAAGGGTACCACAGTTTTGGTAATAAAGGCTACTTATTCACTTTTCCTCCCCACATGACTAGCTCAAGCTTGCTTCTCTAGTCTTTAGGCCACCACTGCCCAATAATAATGTCCTCCAATAGCATTCACGCCTAAAAATCATGACAAAAGCAAACTGTCTAAAGACATTAGAAGTTTTTCATACACTATTTGGCGAGTGCAGGCTGGTGCATCAGGCTGTTTCCAGCTTAATGCTGGACTAACTTAGCAAGTCACTAATAAAATATATATGATTTATGGTGCTTTTGATCTTTTTGTTGACTGTTGGCAAGAAAACTAATCAAAACATTTCCCCAAATACTGAAAATCTCTTTTTTCTACCTGTGTGCATTGCCGAGTCCTCTGTAGGCTTTCTCCTGGTCCTGGACATGATTGAGACTCTGAGCTGTTGTCAGGTACTTCTCGTAGTACTGAATAGCCTCTTCATAGTCTCCCAGAGCATCGTAGCAGTCTGCCAGGTTACCATAGGCTCTACCTCTATCCAGCATGCTCTCGGTCCCACTCAGCTGCTCTAGCATGGCCAGCTGCTGCTCAAAATAGCCAATAGCTTCCTCAAAAACCCCCATGTTCATTTTGGTGATGCCCATGTTCCCGTGGACCTGGGCCTCCAGGCGAGTGTCCCTGAGTCCCTGTGCAAGGCTTAGCTGGGCCTCATAACACTGGAAGGTTGTGGCGTAGTCTCCCAGGGCCATGTGTACTGCTGCCAGGTGGCCAAGTGCGCGGCACTCCCCCTGCTGGTCACCTAGATCCTTACGGACAGTCAGTTCCTGGCTGTGGAAGGACAAGGCTGCGTCCAGCTGACGGAGGAGCCTAAAGTGGGAGTGAGAGAGAGGTATAAGAGAAAAAGAAACAAGAAATGCAGATAAATCACACAGTTGAAAATCTTTGTCAATTTTATTACCTGTGAACTGATCCGAGTGCTGAGTAGGCGTCAGCCTCCATCTTCTGATCGTTGGCCTTCTGGGCCAGGGTTAACTGCTGCTGGTAGAACTTCACAGCTCCTGGAAGATCTCCCCGACACACACACACATCCCCCAAGTTCCCAAAGGCCCTGAAAACTGCCTGTAGATAAATGCAAGCACAGGGATAAAAGAACATTTCCTGTGGAAGGGATGTGTTTTATAGTCTATTGAGTAAAACACAGCAGAAGTACGCGACCTGTGAGTTATCCAAGGCTTGTGCAAGAGAGAGCAGGTATCTCTGACACTCCTCTGCTTTGTTGTATTCCCCGAGTGCTTTGTGGGCCAGACCAAGGTTACAGTAGGCTTTTGCCTGAGCCAATTTGTCTTGAAGATCCTTAGCCAAGGCTAAGTCCTGTTCATAATACCTAGGAAACGGAAGAAAGAAATGCAAAGCGTGCCTCAGACATTTACACTTTAAATTGACCAGCGTTAATTAAACCCTCATTAACAGAGGAATATGAGTCATGTTCAGATGAGAATTTTTTCTTCTAAAAACATTTTCAAACTATAAATTTATGCTTTCACTACTAATATCCTACCTGACAGCATCTCGATACTGTCCGAGGCAGTAGTGAGCGTAGCCAAGGTTATGGCAAACCTTCCCTTCCGCTTCCATATCCTGCAAACCTGGGGCCAGAGCCAGGTACTGCTGGTAGTACGGCAAGGCCTGAGCGTATTCACCTCTCCAACTATGAAAGTTGCCCAAGTTTGCTGAAAAAGAAAAGTTTAGAGGACAACATTATAATTTCAGTTAATCAAAATTCCAGCTCCTCCAGTCCTGAATACTTTCTCGTTTAGCTTGCCTAGAGCTCTCGCCTCGCTTTGAGTGTCCCGGAGCTCCCGCGCTATGGTCAGGTGATGGAGGTAGTGCTGTAGAGCTCGATCATGAGCACCCAGCGCCTGGTAGGCAACAGCCAGGTTCCCATGCGTGGAGGCCTGGGATGGACGATCGTTTACCTGCAATACAAAGAGTTTTCATAGTTCTGCATGAGTGTCTACGTGTTTCAGGTACGTGGTTCCTTCTTAGGAATTCACCTCAAGTGAAATCTGCAGTTCTTGTCTGTGGTAGCGGACGGCTTGGTCATAGACACCAAGTGCATGATAGGCGTTGCCCATGTTGCCATAAGCTCTCCCTTGGGCGCCGTAATCACTTAGCTCCTGGGCGAAGGATAAATGCGCTTTGTGGAGCTTCAATGCGGCCTCATACTCCCCCTTCATCTGGTGTATGATGCCTGAGAGGGAGGTAAGACATTCAAATATGAATTCCTTTTTATGGGTTGGGTAATCACACAAAGATTTTAGTCTCATATAGTTGCATATTTTGACTCTGAAGACCATAGCTGCTGATTAATTCAGCCAAAATTGGCTTTATTGTTGTGAACATCAAACACAGCTTTCTGCCCATGTAGTCATGAACAAGCTAAATTCCCAAAACGATTAATAAATAATAAATGAGTAATAAATAAACATAAACACATCTATGTATGTGAACATGTATGCACACGTGGTTTCAGAACAATGGAAAAATGAGTGCAAGAGTGCAGAGCTGTAAATAATTAAAACGGTAATGTGGGAAAATTTAACAAATCTAATAATATCTGCTGCTACAGATCTTCAAACTTCTTAACTGCATATGCAAAAATTCACAGGAGAGTCAGAGTTCCACTGTCTCTTCGTCCAGGGAAACGGAACTGTGAAACTTTAGTCCCAGTGGTCTTTCCAACTTTGTTGTATAAATGTTTCTTCCCACCAGTCAACAACACAGCTCAAAGAACTGAAGCAAAAAATGCAAGAGAGAAATGAGAGGAAACTAGAGGTGGATTTTCCTTCAACTTTCCTCTTCCCTCCTTCTGTTTAGATGCACTCCAATAACTTGATTACTACATCTGGGCAAAACTGTGTTTATTGCAGTTCTCATGTAAGCAACTTAACTGGGTTATCCTGCCTTATTTCAATCTAATTAAGGTCCGAATCAAAGCAAATATAACAAGATTATCAGGATTGGATTACGCAAATCTAGCTACATCCGCTATATTGATCTGGCCAAGACATAAAAATATTGATTTATTACTTTTTATATTCTGCAACTAACGCTAATGTTAATGGGCATTTTTCAGGATATAGAGCCAATTGATTATTTTACCGCAATATTGACCTCTAAAGCTTTCCATGCAATGAGGGTACAGAGAGAATCAGAATTAGAATCGGAAATAGTTTTTTGGTCCTGTGTGAGCAGCTGATCCTTGTAAATTAGAAATGCGTGAAACAAAAATGAACAAAGTAAAAATATATACAAAACTAAATTATAATATAAAAATAAGCATAAGAAATATGTGCATTGTTTTAAAAGAAGAAAATTATGTAAGGCTTAATTAAATATTAAATATTGGCTAAATCACAAATATTACTGAAAACTATGCCTATAGAAAGGCTTTATAAAAGTAATTTCCAGTTGATTTATTTTAAATGTCACGACTATAAATAATACACACTGATACGGGTAGATAGAGAAATGCGCCATCCAGTAACAATAAGGGTATAAATGTGCTCTGAACTGTGAAAAGACCTCTGCACACTAAATCATGTCATGATTTGACAATTTCTGTTTGACCAAGGGGTTGAGTTATTAACATTCACTGAAAATGTGTTCCTGTGAACTGTTTCAGTGATGAGACACAATACTACAGTAAGTTAACCTTTATATTCACAGTATTCAGTGTTTGGTGTGATGTAAATGTACAGTATTTAATGACAGAATGTCAAAATGGCCAAAGAATGAAAACCTAAATCCACCTTTCACAGTTGTCAGCTACAGTTTGACACTTATTCTGCTTTGTATTAAATTTTTGCGTTTGGGCCATTTACGGTATATCAATATAAATGTCAATTTCTAAGTTAAAGACACAGAGGTGGACAGATGAGAAGGAGGCTACGAAAGGGAAACGGGATATGGGGGGGTGTCAAGACTACAGATGGATGAGGATACACACACATGCTCATGTCAGACTGTCAGTCCTTGGCACATTTCCAGCTCTCTTGTACATATGTGGATAAGGTCTCATGATTTTCCAACCTGTTTTATACTGATAATTCGTTAACTCTTTTAACGCGAAGTGGGTTGGCCCTCACTCCATCAGGTGACACAAGCAGTTATTGTTTGTATGTTAATCTATAAAAGACAACTTCAATAATTCTCAGGATTCTCAGGATTATCTTAATTAATACAGTACGATCTAGCAAGAAATATTTAACATGGTTTGTGTCTTATCCAAAGCATGGTTAAGCATTGATTAAGTCATAGGTAGTCAGAAAAAGTCAAAATTAAATATTTCACCACCATCATACTACAAACATGTCTCAATCCATCCATTTGGACAATAGAAAAAAATGCAATTAATGCTATTGTCTGGCTAAATTGATGGGTTTCAGCTTCTAAGGACAAGGTGCTGAGGGCATATAGGGAGCACAAAATGCATCCAGCCCATAGAAAGCAACTGAACACTTCAGACTGCATAGAAATGCACTCTGACACACAGTCATATACAACAAATATCACAATCAATTCATTAATACCTTGATTATGCTTGTTTTCTGGATTTGAGGGTACCACTGACTGCATATAAAGATGGAAGACAGGTGAGCTCCCTAAAAGTGAAGCCGAAGTGTCGCCCTCCGGTGGTGGGCTGCAGTAAAGGTCATAAACCCTACATCTCAATTATTGCAAGTAGGACTTGAACAAAACATAAAGTGCTCCTCAAATAAGTGTTTCCTAAAGATGGTTTCTGCCACTTTAGGTAGTTCTTATCCCACTTTCCTGATCAGTTTTAATAAGTTATTCAAAGCCATAAAAACAGGGTGAAATATCATGATTGACAGCTGAGCTCTGCTCATGATTGCGCAAGCAGGAGTGAACATGATACCACGGCTTTGCTCGGAATCATTTAAATGGTTTTAAATGATATCACCGGCAAAAGATGGCAGTTTGGAAATTTTTGCTTGAGAAGTCATCCATCTTTATTTATGTCAGTGGTTGACACTAACAAATATACAGATGAATGCCAATTTTGTGCCTTAACCCTACCAGTCTTTAGTGGGTGCATAAAATTGGCTCACGCAACAATGAGGTCAGGACTAAGACTCACACAAAAGCAAAATGACTTGTTTCAAAGCCATAAGCCACGTGATTCTGTTCAGCCATTATGAAACCGTGAGCGCATGCACAGAGCTGCTTTTCACGGTTAGCAAAATATGAAGGCAAACACTCGTTTAATCCAGTGTTTGCATATGAATACCTTTTAGATATGGCACCTTTAAAGAGCAGCGCGAATTCCTTAAATGTTTGTGCCATATCGAACTTAAAAAAAAACACAAAAAAAAAACTAGGGCAGCCATCCTTATTCAAGACCATTACATGTGGCTATTTATAGCATCTATACCTGCATAAATTAGATACTTCAACACAAATGCACCTGTCAACCACTAAGTCAGTGACATCACCATCAAACTTAAGAGGGGTAACCAAAACAGGGTTTGATTTAGTCCTCATTGCATGGATTTCGCAGTGCCTATGCATCCATTTAACTTCTGAAGACAGACAGTGGTTTAGTCTATATGAATAGTGAAGAAAATGCAATGATACTCAACAACTTTCCACTTTTTTTGGGCTTACATAAGCCCTGTCTCGGATATGAGGGAAGCAGGGTTACGTGAAGAAGACAAAAGGGGCTGCTGATAAGGGAATGGAGAAATCGTTCATCAGGGTCTCGGGCTAAGAGGATTACAGGGAAGCCTGAAGATTTGGCTGGAATAGCTGGTTACTGCACTTAAACTCTGCTAACGCAGACGTGAACATGTGCAGACACAGATACCGAACGCCTCCTCCTGGAAAACCCCGCACTTCTCCAAGGCATAAGGGCAGCAGCTATCTGTGGTGAGTCTGCAGGGTGGTGGGATTCCCTGCTGTGGAGGGCTGGGGAGGGGCACAGTTGTGAGGAGAGCGGAACTGTGAGGATTAGAGGTGGAAAATTAGGTGGCATCTGATGGCAGGATCCTGGGCTGAGGCAGCTTGTGATCAGAGGAGGACAGTGGTGGTCTTGTTTTTGTTGACCACAGAGAGATGAAAAAAAGCTCCGTCATCAGTTAATCAAACTGATGATGTGGCCAACTCGAGCCACACACATTTGTTTTTGTTTGTGGTCCTTTCATTGAAAAATGATAAAATGACTCCAAATACAGTAAATGCTAAAGATTGTAAAATGCGTAAATAAGCAACTGATGATTAAATATTACTGGGCGTTATACATTGTATAAGGTGAAATTATGTCAGTTCATACATCTTGGTCTGGCGGCCCCAACTATTCAAAAACAATGAAAGAATATTAAATGGAGCCTTAATTAGATCATCTTTGTAAATCAATATCCCAATGCTGTCGAGGATCTCCAGATCTCCAACATAAATAGAACAAATCTCATAACTTGTAATCAAGTTTATTAGGATTTAGTGAATATATTCCTCAGAATGGAGCCACTTAATCCTCATGACAGTGACCACCAAGTGACACAGAGAACATCCTGAATAGAGCTGGAGGAGTTTCATCTCATGGTTGGACACAAGAGTGAGTCTGATGTTCCAGGCTCTGCTGTTGTAGTTCAAGGTGTTTGAACTCCAGCGCCAGTCCGTTTCAATCATATAGAACAGGGTTTCTTTTGCAAAAACAAGTGCACACTTTAAATTACACCAATATTATGGCATTATTAGCAGTGGGTGTGCAATGACGGTGCTTTCGCAATAATGCAAAAAATAATGTTGGAGGCTGGAGCTTTTTTTTACACAATAATAGATATCAATAAGAGCTGGAACTGATTAGATTTGCAGCATTTTCTGAAGTCAGGATTGGCCACATGATGGTGTTTATTTTGGAAAAATTAATATTTTCAATCGTATCTCCATACTGAGTCTAATCCACAGCAAAAAATGCAAATCCATCAGGAGATCATACTATACACTCATTGCAACACTCTGTTGGGTCTCTTGATGCACTGCCATCTTTACTGCAGCTTTTTGGGGATATACCTTTGCAGCTGCGTATTGACTGTGTAGGTCCGAGTAAGAGGTAGATACAGCAGCTCAAAGTGCTTTACAACACAGAGGTTACACACAGCAAATGCTTCATATAAAATAGAGAACAACTTGTTGTGTACTTGTTAACTGTAGTTGTTCAAAAAGTTCAACTTCCCGTTCCCGTAGAGCTCTACTTTACATTACTTCACTCATCAGTAACAAAGCCATGTTTTTCGAAACTTTGGTTAAAACCTAATCAAACCACTTGTTTGGTTTTTCAGAATCCAACTCTGCAATTACCTGGGAACCCAGACCCCCTTTAAGAAGCCCTGGGACCGTTTTTCACATGGATCCATCAAAATTTACTCTCACTCTTAAGATCTTGTGATATGTCATTTGTTTTGTTTCCAAAAATGTCCTGGTTGGACCCAAAAAAACAAACAACAAAGAAACAAAAATGTTAAAATTCATATAAGAAGAGAAAACAAGAAAAATAGATGGGTATTAAAGGGTAAAAAGGCATATTAAAGCCTTCGCATTCATAAGTACTAACACGTGCATAATACATATTTAAGTCCCTTAATATAGCTACAGCTGACATTTCTCCGGAAAATTTCTTTAAACCTTTATAGTCATATATAAATGATTACAACAAATTGATAAAATTAGAGTAATCGCACGCAAAGTAAGAAAAAAAAATCACCAACAAACGCAATGTTTTGTCATACTGGAAAGTGCTACAATAGGGCTACGTTTTACAAATCTGTAAGTAGGATAGAAGCCGTACGTGGCCACAGGCAGAAA
Source organism: Mola mola (assembly GCA_001698575.1). Classification (NCBI taxonomy): domain Eukaryota; kingdom Metazoa; phylum Chordata; class Actinopteri; order Tetraodontiformes; family Molidae; genus Mola; species Mola mola. The sequence continues at coordinate 9,918,604 of KV751320.1, read as the reverse complement.
TGCTCGCGCTCGGAGACAGCTGCTTAAAGTACATCATGTGACGAATGGTGTAGACTGATACTGTGCCTCCATACAGATGGGAGTCAAGGCAGGAGAGAGAGAGGAGGAAATGAGGAGGAAACAGGTGTGAGGAGTAGCAGAAAAAATGTGGAAATAAGGATGAGAGGTAGAGAAAGAAGAAGAGAGAAAAGAGAAGAGAGGAGAGAAGAAACGGGGAAGGAGACCCAAGAAAAGAGAAGATGAAAGTATAAGACGGCATAAAAAAGGGTAAGGGGGGGAGAGCATCAGCGACTTCAGCACTCGCCGATTCACACGTATCACACACATCACAGCATCAACTGTGGGCTTTGTGTTTGACTTTTGATTATTTCAGACGGCAAATACAGCAACAGCCAGTGATCACAAGACTCTATTGTGTTCAAACTGGCTCTGCAGTGACACACTAAGAAACAGACACGAGGAAAGTCGCTGCACATTGTCTTCTAATTGTATTCGATGCTGAACACTGGATGTGTTCAGAGTGACTGAATGCTCATATTACCTGTGTAATGCAACACACACACACACACATACATACACACATTGAAATGTTCGCTCAGCAGTGAGGTAAGGCTCACTGGGTTTAGGATATCACTGTGGCCGCAGAAAACAAAACCCAGTTAATAAAACATGAGCACTGATTGGCCAGAGAGGCACTGCTGCAGTCATGTGATAGGGCCTCAAAAGGCAGATCAGGTGACAGGAGAGCTGGACACATTACTTATACGGCTCGGTTTGTTCTCCGAAGTGGGGAGGACACAATCAAGTCAAAGCTACTTTGAAAGAAAGAGAAACTGAAAAATGACAAAACTTTGACAGTGGTATAGTAAAGGTATAGCAAAACTAGTATTGCGAAACTTTCTATTATCCTGTTACTGTTACTACTGTTATTAATGCCCAAACCACTTGTAGTTTTCTGAATATTAGTATTCTGAATATATTTTAGACATTATGTGACCATTATAATAACCTAAAATGCAGTTGAATACCTTCATAAACATACCTTCCAGTAAATAAAAGTAAGCCAGAACATAAACAATACCGTGGTCTTGAATTATTTACTGTATTAATTCACTTTTTTGCTTCCTAACACTAAATATCTATAATTTCTATTAGTATAACGAATGAAATCTACTCAAAACTGATCTTGGGCGGGATTCTGAATGGATTAAACAATTAAATATGATGAGAGCAGCGGTGAAGAGTTTAACTGTCAGATGGTTAAAAGTAGACCATCTAACACACATATTAGACTTTAAGGGTTTGGGATTGAGCAAATTAAATACTAAACAAGGCTCCAAAAATCCACCTTTACTTAACAGTGGAACCATGTCACAGCTTTATTGTCACAGTGAGGCTTATTATTTAGTGATCTTGAGGCTCTCCTGCTTAACCTTTACTTTAATATTCCCTCAATGCATACTTTTCTTCTACATATTGTGTGCCAAATTTCCTAAATATCATATCACAGTCGTTACATCCTCATTATTTGAGCCTTGGATCGAACCAAAGTCCAGTTTATAGACCAGTCTCAGACTTGCAGAAAACCAAGATTTAGTCTTGATATCCACTTTTTATTACAGGACTGCGGCTTAACAGTTACATTTATTTGTTAATATGGTATGCATTATTTATTAAATGGGTGTGTTTATTCAAAATTTTATTCATCCTTGGAAAAAAATGATAAAGTCTTTTCAAGACCTTCAGATACCCTGTTCACAGACGTTATAGCTTATGATGAAATTACGTGTCCATCTTTACAACACAGAAAATACGGGGCTGTTCAGACCTGTTTTCACTGTGTCCTGGCTGACCTGATTGCAAGTGGACAGCTATAAGTATGTGGGTTCACACCAAGCAATGTGTTTTCACATGCGTCCTGATTGAATGTCACTTCCCTGCTCTGTATGCAAATAAGCAGGTATAGTATTCCTGTTTGCAACATCCAAATGCATTGCCGGTTTTAGCCAGTGGGGGCAGCATCGTACTCACATGGCACACTTTGTTGGTAAATAAAAGAAGTGCTTCCGGTGTTAACAACAAAGCAGTATATCTTAGCGCAATTTCTTGGCCCTATAGGGGCAAAACCAAGTCACTTGTGGTACACCTCTATGGGCTTCACTATATTAAATGACGCAGTTGGTGTGTAAATGACAATGTCCTTCTGCTAACTCTGAGGACGTAACTGACTTAGGTGGTCATTCAATTTGGGCCTGGACACATTTGCATTCACACTGATGCGATGTAGCCACATGTGGCCCAGAACACTTTGGAGTGTGGTCTGAGTGATCGGCTCTCGAATGCGTCCTGAGAGCGTTCAGACCTGTACATAGCTGTCCATTTCTGATGGGATCACTCAGAAAGTAAGCACCAGGACCAAACAGGGCTTATTTTACCATGATTGATGTCAAATTCTAGTTTCTTTTTAGAAGAATATTTTCTAGATTTTTGAAACCCTAGAAACATGTAGAGCATGTGCTTTCCTTGATCCGGCTGCATGTGGCCCAAAAAACTCCAGGACAATCTGAATGCAACCTTTGAGCCAACCCAGGCAAAAAAGCATATCCACTGAATTGGACTCAGATTAATCTATTGTTTTATTTTTCATCAGCTCCTCTCTTCCCTCGTGTGGTTTTGGCAAGTAGACAATCAGAGCATGGGACTTTAGTGAGGAAATCCATCTGAAACTGGACAAAAATGGGTTTCTGACCCTTCTGTTGACAAAGTTTGAGCCGCAAACTTAGTAACCTCCATCATTTTCACCCGTCAAGCTATAACTTTTGAATAACAAACTGTCGGCTCGTATCATGGACTGCACTGAATATGAACCAGGATTCTTATAACTGCATTTTACTTGAATCTTTTCTTCTTCTATTCAGCAGTACATGTTTTTGTTATATTTATCTTCCTCTGCAACGCATAGAAGAAGAATCCACCACCCTCCTCCTGCACTTGTTGTCATCTATCTATCCTCTAGGGTGACAGTGCAGCTTGATTAAGGTTAGACTGCCACACTCGCCTACCTTTGTCTTCTCCTTAGCATTACAAGCTTTAAAATGAATAAAGTGCAATACTAGCTCAGTCTTGTCCTGTGAACCTGTTTCTGTTTGTGGTCGCTTATTTGTGAACAGGTAGAAATATTCCTCCCTTGAATGGGAGGTTTCTGAAAGTCAAAGTAGCATGGCAATGTATGGCATTGACCTCAAAATCTGATGTTTTTCTTTATTGCAGGGCATGGTGGCTTGCAGCTGTTATGAATTAATATGAAATAAAGGTACCACGTGAGCAGATCTAAGGTTTCATATCTATTACTTTTAGTAATCTAGTAACCAGAAAACAACTAAACTAAACCCCTCTGTCATAATTATGACCAAAACATGTATGGATGACTCTCCGGACAGCTTTCCAATCAAGTGTATTTATTTTACATATTCCAGTATCCAGTGATGTTGTGGTATTCCAGCTATTGTACTGTATACCATATTAGCTGTGTTGTATTGCTGTATTGCAAGTGAAATCAACAAATACTAACACTGTGATATCTCACTTACCATAAAAAAGAACTCTCAACCAAAATAATTTTATCTCCACTCAGCTCAACTCTTTGTGGTTAGATAAACGTACCGAGGTTGGAGGAGGCTCGACCCTGAGCTGCTCTGTCCTGCAGCTCCTGAGCAATTTCCAGCTGTTGTTGGTGGTACTGATGCGCCCTCTCCAGGTCCTGAGGACAAAGACGTGTTTATCTGTCACACAGTTAACAGTATCCAGGAAGTACAGAGCGGCAGTATTTTCGTGTAATTCAGTGATTCAGTTAACTACTTCTTTAAATGGTTACACCCACCTGCATGCATCGGGCAGCATGCCCCAGGCCAGCATATGCCCTCATCTCGATAGCTCTGTCGCCCTGCTCTTGTGCCAACTCCAGCACTCGCGTATGGTATGATATGGCCTTGTCAAAGTCCCGTTGAGAGTGGTAGGCGCTGCCGAGGTTGCTGTAAGCCCTTGCCTCCTCGCGACGGTTCTCTAGAGTCTGCCAATGACATTGTTTCACCATTACCACCAGGGCTATTTCACACTGTGTCCCATCTCCTCAAACATTACATACTACTTCCCTTGCATCCTCTTTTTCCCCTTAAACAATCCCCTAAAGATCATAACAAAATAGATGTTCTGTTATGAAAGGTGGAGATGGAGCCCAAATATCAAACAGATGGTTTTATGTTACAAGCTGAAACATCACATCTAAAGAGACGTAAACTGTCCAAGTAAAATAACTTAAACTCTAGGAGATTTTAATCAAGGGACCTTCATTTTGGTACATATCTAGTTGTCAACAGATGGTCAATTAGGATGTCATGAGAGGAAACTACAAAGAGTGAGATGATGTTGGCTCTGATGGCCAGCTCACATGCAATTTTGTGCTTCATCCAAAAAAAATAACAGAAAATGGGTTTTCGGATTATTGCCTTTTGCTGTATTTGTTTGTGTAATATTTGCAAGAAGAACTGCAGTGTTGTACTTCAAATATTTGTCTCCTTCACAACCAATGTCATGAAAACACAAAATATTCTTTGGAAAACATGCAATTACTTTGATGTGCAGTGAAAGGCTCCATTCAGCAAATGATGGATTAAAATAGAAAAAAAGGCTGGCAGAAGCCCTGACTGAAACAGCCAGTGATGGAACTGCTCCTCCTGTTTGAATTTATCACAGTACTGAAATACAAATTCTACGTCTCCCTATAATAATCCTAAATTCAATTACTGATTTAATATTCAAGTGCTTTTCCTGGGTGGTGTCATACAGGAGAGAGAGCCGTCCATTTTTAGCCTGTTTGTGAAACATTTTCCCTGTGACTCCATGATTGTTTTTTCCAAAAGGCAGCCAAATAAATAAATGAGAAAAAAAAATGGGTGAAGAATCAATTATTTTTTCTACAGATTGAAATTGAATAACATTAAGTGGCAAAAGCGTCAAACACACAAAGTTTTCAGAAACGGGATATCAGTGGATGCGATACTGTACCTTTGCAATGCCCAAGTGCTGCTCGTGGCACTGAACAGCGTTGGTGAAGTCTCCTAGCGCTGTGTACACGGCGCCCATGTTGCCGAGTTGGCGAGCCTCGGAGAGCTGGCATTGGGTTTGCCGTGCCAACAGCACACACTGTTTATGGCTTGCCAGAGCATTGGGGTAGTCACCGATTGCCGTGTAGACATGGCCCAGACTGCTGAGCGCGTCCGACGCCGCCTAAAAGCACACAAACGCACACTGATTCCTATCCAGAATCCCAGCAAGGAGATGCACAAAACCAGGAAACAACAAGCATGTACTCTTTAAACATAAACAGATAAATAAAAAGTAGGAACAGAGTTGATTTCTGGACTTTAAGCCCCAATACTACATATTAAAAAAGGTTCTTAGTTCTTACTTATTTTTATTGATTTGGTCATGCTTCTTGTGTGTGGAAGAAGTAAATCAATCTTTTAGCAATACCAGTGTTACAAATACATCCTATTTATTTAACATTTTACCTTTCAGTACCCATTTCTAAAATCTACTTCCAAAAGCTGACTGTAGAAAAATACATTTTTTTTAAAGAGCTTTTAAAGCTGATTTTAGATTTGCCTCACAGGCTGCACATTGCAATTTTGAATATTAAAGTTTAATTATTACGTTTTGAGTGGGTCTTGTGATTTTCACAGACAGAATCTTAAGAGTCAGCCATAGTTTCTGTAAGAGGAGTTCAGAATTGCTTTCCTGCAGATCTGTCAGTTCCGTCAGATCTCGACCTGAGGACACATGCTGGAATGGCTCGTAGCTGAGTGTAATGAGGCCAGGGCGAGAGTCTGTGGCCGCTTTCTGCCAAAAAAACTGTGTAATGAAGGACTTTCAAGTGTCTTGGGCATAGTAAAGTGGTGTTTTATGGATTGTTGTAGTAATCAGGAGAAATGAGGGCGCTCTATTGGAGCTGAGCCTGAAGGCAAATCTTTCAATTTATCAGCAGATCTATGTTCCAAAGCTCACCTGGCTTTGGCTATTGACTGAAAGAGTGAAGTCATGGTTATAACAGATAATATCTGTTTCCTATGTAGGATTTCTGGGCTCAGCTGTAGATATAGAATGAGGAGTTTAGATGTCCAGAGGGAGTTCAGAGTAGAGCCACGTTGAAATGAGTCACTTCAGGATGTTCAACATCCGAATAGGGATCCTTCCAGGGACAGCCCCCAGGGTGGATCCAGAACGGGGGATGGAGGGATTGCCCATTTTATTTAACAAAGGGAGGTGAGGGGGACGTCTGGACTACTTTTCTTATCCTGCTGCCACTGGAAGGTGGAGTTGAAAGAAATGAGAGCCAAATCCAGCATAAAATCTTTTTTTTCTTAATGGCGACCCTGATGAGGGGTATCAGCGTTTTGAGATTTTCTTGATTACAGCAAATGAGCTGTAAGAACATACTCTTCAGTGTCAGTGTAAAAGGAGGGGGAACATCCGAGTCCTTCCATTCCTATTGGAAATCTTTCACACGTATCGAAGGTTGCAGGAGCGAAAGTGAATCTTTCACATCCTATTAGGCCCTGCTGTGAGTCTCACCCTGCGCCACCGCCACTCAGGTTCATGCAGGTCTATCATTACTCTGTTTTAGTTGGCACATAAGACACTTTTGTAGCCGTCTAATGATTTCCAGCGGCACTGTTCAGGCTAATTACAGTGTCTCTTCAGACATAATACCATGCAAATCATGCCTTGAGTGTTTAACAGCTGTTCACACCACTGTTGTCTTCACACATGCACGGGCGCATTAAAACAGGGCCATGAATTCACACCCACATAGTAAAACACACACTACAACACACCGATTGTGTCAGTTCCCAGCTGCACACACAGTTTCTCTGATTAGACAGAGAGAGAGGCAAGACTACAAGCAGGACCACTGCACTTGCTTTAGTAATTTGAAACCTTCCAACTAATTTCTGAACTAAATAACTAAGGTTATTGGTATTGATCAATGCCCAGAGGAGTCATGGGAAATAATATGCATCAGGTCTGAGGAAGCCTATTTCAAATTAACGAAAAAAAGAAAACAAGAGCTGCGCAGTTGACGCGTTTGCACTTTATCATTACCTACTGTGTGTATAAGTGTGTATAAATCTAATAAAGCATTATGAACTATGTTCTCAATATTTACACTCAAACAGGTAAAATTTCATAAGGTGTTTATGACTGTCAGCTTTTGTGAAATGAAATAATACCTGATTTTTAAGTTTTTATATTCATTACATGCACGAGCATTTCTATCTTTATTGCCCCTGCATCTGAGGGAGTACAACACATTTATCTAGTGTATTTAACCATATCAGTTCTGGTTATTTAAGATATATACATAATATCTTTTAGATATAAAAATAACCATCCAGGTAAAAACACAAAACACAACAATATTGATAACAATAATAATAATAAGAATAAGTGTTGTTGCAAATTCGTGGGCTTTGTTTTGAATCACTAACAGAGTAAGCAACACTCGTATGTAAGGGTACGTACGGCTTACTCCTTGTAAAGTTTTTAAATTGATTAATTATGCAGTATGCTAGGCCAGGCTGAGATGTTTTTTGAAAGTGAAGGTAAATGCATTTCCAAAGGTAAGGCTACACTGCTACTCAAACTGATCAGCTTATACTCTACAAAAAAAAGTCAAAAGTGTGGAATTTCACTATTTTCACAAATATGAACATTTTCCTGAGAGTGGATTCATGCTTATGCGGATTCATTCACATTTTATTGCATTACTTCACTGCAAATTTAATGTGACTGATGGTATTATTCCTCCTGTCAGTGCTGTTTTGGTTATAATGTGATGACAATACCTATATTTTCTTCAGCACAATACATCAGAGATGTGATGTAATAGAAGAAAGGGTCTGTCTGTGACTGTGGGCTGGCTAACCCCACAGGATTTTACATTAATTTTAGTCAAACAGTTGATATTTAAAACCTGCCCAGTATAATTACTGTCTCCCTCTTCCGGCACAATTGCACCTACACTGTTGAAATGATTAAGAAACCACACACACTCTGAAAGTCTGAAGCCTGTTGATGTAGTCTTCTCTTTCAGCGAGGTTGTTCCTGCCGTCTACTCTTGAAAACCAAACATGTTACCTGTTAAAAGTATGAAAAAGCATGACTAAGATGAGCTAGTAAAATCAACGCCTGGCGGCTATATGCCTATGAAGAGCAGACAGAGACGGTAAAGTGGTGGGTCAAGAAGAAGGGCTGGGCTGGATTTTGTGGTAGTGTTAAAGCTTATTTTCTTGTTAATAAAAAATAAGTTTAAAAAAAATATTTTCAAAGGGATAGATGCATGTTTTTTTATTAAACTTTGGATTACAGAACGGATAAAGATAGCAAAGATATCATATGATTGTTTGGATAACTCAGTTTTTAGTGGGCAGACCTGATCATTATTATTGGCAAAAACCCATTAAGTTTGTCGGAACAAAAGGTCTTATTGTTTTGTTGGTATTTTGGGAGAGGAAGTAAAGAGTACTGAGTTATTTAAGTAGTAGGTGCATATTAGCAAAAAGTTTGATTGAATTTATAACACAAGAGCATGTTTGGGATCCCTCAAAGTGTTCTTGAGATATCATGGTCACAAGAATAGCCCGGACAAAGAGACGTACATACGGACCTAAAACATAAAACATACCGCCTCCAGCCCTGACTGTCTCCGGCATGGACGCATAAGAATGTCGCCACAGACATTGGCTAAAAAAACGAAACACTGCCATATTGTACAATATGAAAGTCCAGCTTTAAGATTTAAACACTTGTCTGACATAAATTTAGTGATAAAAAAGCCCCAAAATGGGACAGTTAATGTGCATTGTAGGACACAGCTGGTCTTGTGCAAACTACTTTCTGCATCTTCTGCTATAATGCAGATTTTGCTATAGTTTTCATGTTGCATATGACAGTACATGCTACATTTTGGTAAAATTGGTTATATTGCTAGTGCAGTACGTATTATCGAATACAGCCTTTGTCCACTACCGCCTGATCTGTTCTCTTCACTACTCCCAATTATATAACTTCCACGAGTAACTGATTGGAAAGAGCTCTTCCCGTGATTAGTGGAGGCCTGTGGTGTGGAAGCTTGTTACAGAGCCCTCCAATGGCTTCAGGAAACATGGCAACAGTGGTAATGATTGTAATCTGTTGAACACAGCTCATATATGAACACGCAGTGTGATGTAATTATCGATAAACCCTGTCCTGAGGTATAGATTCTCACTGTCAGGGTGATCTCCTTTGTGCAATCCCAGGGATTATAATTACATTCAAGGCCTTCAGAATGCAGTGGCAGCCTTGTGTCAGCAGACATACTCACATCAACACATTCAGAAATTTAAATAAGAATTTGACCTGTCAAAGCACACGGTGAGAGACAGTGAGGGATAAGTCAGAGACTATAATGAAATGTTTGCAAGAGGCGGAGAAGAAGCGATGAATTATTAAAGAAGGGTTATTACATGTTCATTACTCATTTATATCCAACATACACACTCCCGCTCTCTTGGAATCAGATGAGTGTGTTTATCAACAGAAAATTGCGGTTGAGTTAATTCTCAGAGGACATGCAGAATGAGATTCTTTAAACATGTTGTTAAATAATGACATTATTTTTAAAATGTTGTTATAATTCTTGAAAGAAAAACATACTTCCATGTCACAACAGTACATGTTACAACAGTACAACTGATATACAATTCATATCACTCTACTCATAGTAAGAAAACGTTACTGGAAAATGACAATGTTAGTGTTAATACTAACACATTCATTTTACCCCGTGGTTAGACCACAGTCATCATGCTCATGTAATGGCCATTGTCAATGTAACAATTTCTGTGCATTCTGTAGTTTTACCTCGTCATGTGAGTATTTCTGAGCTATTTTTTTTGTGAAACAGTGGATAGTACTGTATGAGCTCTTTACACCGCAGTCATTTAAGCGAAACCATGTGGGACAAACTGCTCTCTCTGGTAGAATTGAACAATCTAATTGAGATTAAACAAGATGAGACGCTCCAACTAGATAGTGTTTTACTGAAATACATCACGAGACACCACATTATGGTTGTGTGTTAAAAGCTTATCATATGTTTTAAGTGTGAAAATGATGTTATGTGTATAGCTTTGATGTTGATACACACATGGATTAAAAACGTATCTCTGCCAAAAAACATGAAAATTTGATGAAATTTTCATTAAAGGTGTCCCAACCTACAGCTGTTTCGATTTTGCTGGGCAAACGTCAAGGTAACTCAAAGGTCAAAAGGCATTTTATCTGTTCATAACTTTAGAAAAAATCTAAATAAAGAGGTCTAACTAGTGTCATTTTTTAGCTGACAGCACTGGCAACAGAACTTTTGGGGCTGTCAGTGTAAAAGGACAAGATCACTGAAAGGTAAAAAAAAAAAACACACCCCTCAGACGGTGCCAACATGTGCTCTTTCTCCACACCAAATGACCATGACCTAAAAATCACACTTTCTACAACAAACACCAATGCAACAGTCCGGTAGAAAGTTGAAATATGAGCTCACAGAAAAAAAATGACTTTGAAACATAAGCATTTGTGCAGGCAGAGGTTTGCACTCTCCGAGTGCTTTGTAGTTTCTTCTAAACTGTATAACCGTTTATGTATTACCCATAATTACCTCAAAACTCTGGATAAAGGAGCACTTTCATAATGCCATATTCCCAGGCTATCAAATTCTGAGACTTTGGATTGGTAACTCAGGTAACAATCCCAAAGTGTCAGTCAGTGTAGAGATGGTAAAGGAGACTCATCAGTCAACTATGTTACATATGGAAGCTTAAAGTAAAGTACTTTCATGAATGTATCTAGTTACTATGATACATTACATTTGATCCAAAGGATTTGACCAACTTTGTGGAGTTGTGGAGGAAAGGCTCATCTTTCCGATTACGTATGCCAAGACCACGTTACTCTAAACCAGCGCCTTAATGACTGCTAAAAACTTAAAACAGCCAAACTGACCTTTAGAGGAATTTACCTCTTCTAATTAACACCAAGACACTCTGCTCTTTTCATTTCTGCTCATGTGTGTTCACAAAATAAAACCAACACACACTAACAGATCCCAATTCCCAGCAAAGTGATGAGTATAAACATATAAAATCCAGTTGACACATCTCTGAGGCAGGAAAGGGAGATTTAATAAATTAGAGGTAGGCACACTCAACCAGCCAGACGAGTGTTTGATTTCCCTCAAGGACACAATGTTTCTCCTGCATGAGAAAAATGCACGAAAAAATCCAATAATGTTGTGTCTGGGACTGTGAGCCAGTAGAGTCTGTATGTGTCATTTTACTATGGAAAAAATCAAATAATTCATATGCAACCCGTCATTACATTTTATTTCATATAGTGCTGCAGGAAATCACCATTGCTTATTGGGTGGGTTTGTGTGGGAGAAAGAAGAAAAACATGTGAGTAACAAGGTGTAGGAAAAAACAAACCAAAAACGGTGTCACTCTATCAGCCAAAAACATGGGCTTTTAACCACCAGCACTGGCGAAAGGAAGAAATGAGTTCCCCTGCTGTGTCACTAAGTTAGACTTGTTGGTCTGAAGCTAAACAATCAATGTGTACGCTAGTAGATACAGAAACAAAGAGGATTTGCTTCAATCAGTTATTTAAGCCATGATTTTTAAAATGTGATCACAATGTTAGCAAGGATTTTGGAATAAGCTGGAATCTGGTATTTTTGTAAGTTTAGTGCTGCTATTCATTAACACCAATAAAAATATTTATAATAACAATATTTATTATTATTGTTATTATTATTATTGTTATTATAGGAGGCTCAATGTTGGCAGATCACTCTGTGATAAGCTGTCTCCGCCACTTCCTTCCGTTTGGAGCCAAAGTCTGCACACTAGCGACCGGGCGGCACAGCTGCTGTATAAAGTTCCCACCCAAACACCTGCCCGCTCACTCACGAGCAAAGCTCCGCTGTCAATCATAACGATTGACCCTGTTTTTATAGCGTCAAATAACTCATTCAATTGCTAATTAAATGGATACTTGAACATATGTGGGAGTGACAGCAACTACCTAAAATGAGAGAAACAATCTTCAGGAAAGAATATTTTGAGGTAGGGTTAGAGTTTTTAAATTGACCCATATCCCATCTGATAAGCAGCAAATGAGCAGGATGGGTTTATAGCATATACTGCAGCCACCCACCAGAGGGCATTTGAGATGCTTTGGATTTATTTGCTGCATAGTTGATCAGCTTAATATACAAACGGTGTAATGAACTATTTCTCCATAGTCTCTTGTACCAATGTCTCCAAAAAAGTGCTCACAGGAAAAAGTCCTGTGAAACTCATTTTAAATTTAAGCTGAATTAATCTGATTGTCAAACGTTGAAATATAATGTCTAGGCGTTGCCTCACAGCGCCCCCTCCTGTAGCTTAAATATCGGCTGTCTACGGGTGGCGTCTTTGTTTGGAGGCTTACTGTCTGGAAACACTGATGCACAGCACAAATAAAGTCATGTAACGTAGCAAAACAAACACAGTGAGGATATGGATTTCTGTTGATGACTGTGTTTTGGTCGCCTCAGGCTGCGCACCTGTGGAGGAGAAGCTCAATAATCGTCCATCAACAACTCAGACATTGGACTCCCAACACTCAGTAAACACACACACACGCACGCTCAGATAGAAAACCTCTTCTATCTGGGTTCGATCCTGAAAATCTGTCAGCGCCAATGTAAACAGGTTTCGTGACAAAACTACATACAGTACATGTGCTGGTCTTCATCCGAGAGGAGACAAAAATGAAAGTGCGTGGACAAACATTTAACATATAACACTGTATTCCTGTTAGTCCCTCACTTCCTGGAAGGAATAACACGGTTTTAAGAAAACAAGTGAACGTGTGCCCGTGTGCGATATCGAACCACTAGTGAGTGCTGTGTGTATGTGAGGTTCAAGTGGAGCCATCGAGAACATTATAGCACATGTACTAAAATTATAATACATAATATTATGAAGACACAACGGTGATGACCTGTCTAGTCATTTTAGATATGATACCAATATTAATTGATACTCAATTTTCATTTCTGCGAAGACCTTTGACAGGCCTAAGTGAGAGAGGAAGCAACTTTAAGGTGAAGTTTTCATGGAACCTTCAGAGATTTGATGTACTGTCAGTTATCCTTCCTCCCACTTCTCCTCCCAATTGACAAAATGACACCAAAATATTCAGAGTATGAGCACTGTTATTGGTTATATTATTTTGAGAGTCTGCGTAGTAGTGAGCGAGCACCTGAGTCACAATCTAGACTTGCAAACGATAAACCCCTGTGCCCAACTGTGAAAACAACTCTCAAGAGTGAGGTTTTATCCTGCTTTTATGGCATCTAATAACTGATTTCAACAGATCAGAAATATGCACCCTTGAACATACACCAAAGTGATAAAAGATACCTAAAATGACAGAAACCATCTTTGGGATTTTTTATTTTTCCACCATAGTAACTCATGCTGCTGACATAACCTGGTTGAGATGAAGTTATGTTCTGAGTTTCGGCCGGCTATTAACAGTGATTCCCTTTACATTAATGCTGACAATATTTCTCTGGGCGATATAGATTCTGGGTGGAGGAAAAGCTGTCGTTAAAGGCTGTCATTGCAAATCTGCAGAGCCGGTTGTATGTTTCTGATTGGCTGCCGAGGTTGTTCATACTGCTGCTACTGCAGTTAAAGGAACACACATGGATTCTTCCACTGGCATTTATCACAGATAATGTTCATTATCAAAAACATTTTGACTTTGAGTTGTTGTAAATATTTCATTTACAAAATATTCTGAAAACACAATAAAGTAAACAACAACAAGACATGTTGTTGTTGATTATTAAAAACTTTGTCTTGTTGTTGTAACTGCAGATTGTCTTGTTTATTGATCTAAAATCTTCTGAGTGAGCAAGAAAAAAGCCTCTAGAGAAAAACATTATGAGCGAGAAGCCTGGACGGTCGAGTTGAATGTACACAACACATGGAGACGAGGAAAACTTGCCGACGCCTGGAACAGTCAACGCTGGCCGTCGTTAATCCAACTGACAGCATAGCTGATGTACAGACGTCACACATGTTTAAGTGCTAAATAAAATCTGGAAGGCATTGAACTATTTGCAAGCTGAACTCCAGAATAGCTAATATCAGATATTACTGATTAACACTCACATGTCAGATTGTTTGTATTTTTGTGAAGTGTTACAGAGACAAAGTATTCTCCAAAACATGCCACAGACAAAAATATTGAGAATAAACGAAACCCTAAAACCTGGTTGTTGTTTGTTCACACTTCATCACACGAGCGAAAAAACAATCAAGCATATGGAAACAGTTATACGAAGGTAAACACAAACAACCTGTCAGCGTTACCTTTTGTTCTGAGACAGAAAGAGGCCAAAGTCTAATCTGTACCAGCAATCTAATTAACTATGGTTCTCACAACTGTCCAAAGTGTTTCAGAAGAAAGCTGGTGAGTTTATCTCAGGCCTGAGGCAAAGCAAAACTGCTGAAGACACGAGAGAGAGAGAGAGAGAGAGAGAGAGAGGGAGAGAGAGAGAGAGAGAGAGCGAGAGAGAGAGAGAGAGAGAGGGAGAGAGAGAGAGAGAGAGAGCGAGAGAGAGAGAGAGAGAGAGGGAGAGAGAGAGAGAGAGAGAGCGAGAGAGAGAGAGAGAGAGAGGGAGAGAGAGAGAGAGAGAGAGCGAGAGAGAGAGAGAGAGAGAGGGAGAGAGAGAGAGAGAGAGAGCGAGAGAGAGAGAGAGAGAGAGGGAGAGAGAGAGAGAGAGAGAGCGAGAGAGAGAGAGAGAGAGAGGGAGAGAGAGAGAGAGAGAGAGCGAGAGAGAGAGAGAGAGAGAGGGAGAGAGAGAGAGAGAGAGAGCGAGAGAGAGAGAGAGAGAGAGGGAGAGAGAGAGAGAGAGAGAGCGAGAGAGAGAGAGAGAGAGAGGGAGAGAGAGAGAGAGAGAGAGCGAGAGAGAGAGAGAGAGAGAGGGAGAGAGAGAGAGAGAGAGAGCGAGAGAGAGAGAGAGAGAGAGGGAGAGAGAGAGAGAGAGAGAGCGAGAGAGAGAGAGAGAGAGAGGGAGAGAGAGAGAGAGAGAGAGCGAGAGAGAGAGAGAGAGAGAGGGAGAGAGAGAGAGAGAGAGAGCGAGAGAGAGAGAGAGAGAGAGGGAGAGAGAGAGAGAGAGAGAGCGAGAGAGAGAGAGAGAGAGAGGGAGAGAGAGAGAGAGAGAGAGCGAGAGAGAGAGAGAGAGAGAGGGAGAGAGAGAGAGAGAGAGAGCGAGAGAGAGAGAGAGAGAGAGGGAGAGAGAGAGAGAGAGAGAGCGAGAGAGAGAGAGAGAGAGAGGGAGAGAGAGAGAGAGAGAGAGCGAGAGAGAGAGAGAGAGAGAGGGAGAGAGAGAGAGAGAGAGAGCGAGAGAGAGAGAGAGAGAGAGGGAGAGAGAGAGAGAGAGAGAGCGAGAGAGAGAGAGAGAGAGAGGGAGAGAGAGAGAGAGAGAGAGCGAGAGAGAGAGAGAGAGAGAGGGAGAGAGAGAGAGAGAGAGAGCGAGAGAGAGAGAGAGAGAGAGGGAGAGAGAGAGAGAGAGAGAGCGAGAGAGAGAGAGAGAGAGAGGGAGAGAGAGAGAGAGAGAGAGCGAGAGAGAGAGAGAGAGAGAGGGAGAGAGAGAGAGAGAGAGAGCGAGAGAGAGAGAGAGAGAGAGGGAGAGAGAGAGAGAGAGAGAGCGAGAGAGAGAGAGAGAGAGAGGGAGAGAGAGAGAGAGAGAGAGCGAGAGAGAGAGAGAGAGAGAGGGAGAGAGAGAGAGAGAGAGAGCGAGAGAGAGAGAGAGAGGGAGAGAGAGGGAGAGAGAGAGAGGGAGAGAGAAGGAGAGAGAGCACAGTTGTGGATAAAAGCTGGGACATTCCAAAGAGAAATAAGAACAAATCTGCAGTTCTCCATCGCTGGATAATTTGTCATCTCAAAAGTACTGGACTGGTATGGTGTGGAGTTCCTTGGGGTCTTGGGTGGCTGTTTTGACCATTTTTGAATACTGTTGATTTTGATTCCACATTTAAGAATTTAAAAAAAAATACCATGCATTTTTTTCAGTACTAACTCAACTATATTGATCTGACAATTAGTTTTTCGATCACAATTTTCTAAAAAAAAATAAAAATATGAACTATTATAATAATTAACAATGTTTTCTTTCATTATCAAAACATGCAGTACACAAACATATGCAAGCAAGTCACTGCCCAATCCCATTTTTCATATCTTTAAACACACAAAATTACATATTTTCATAATAAAAGGTCCTAACTCCAGTTTCGTTTGGTCTTTCAACACCAAAAAAAGCAAAGTTTGGAGTCAGCACTTTAGCATGATCAGGGATTCTTTAGAATTCTTTTTTTTTTTAAAATAGCTCGGCTGGCCTGTTTTTCTAAACAAAGAGGATGGCCCTGTAAAGTCTGTTGTTGCTCTGTGCTGAAAGTGAAGCAGTCTTCATCATCTGCGCCACAGGTTACCTGATTGGCAACGCTTTATAATGCTGGTCACGTTGAAATTCATGTACGGAGCACTAAAATCATATCTGATCAAGCTAAGAGCTGGGACAGAGGACGCTGAGGCTGTCAATCTGTGGGTGTGTTTTCATATGAATATACATGCTTCACACTTTAAAAAGCAAATGTACCTCTCTGTCCTTGAGCTTCATGGCCAGCACCAGCTGGTTTCTGTGATTGGCCAAAGCTTCCCTATAACTTCCTTTGGAGAAGAGGGCAGAGCCAAGGTTCCCATGAGCTCGACATTCTCCTGACTGGTCACCTGTGGACGAAACTCTCATTACAACTTTATTTCCTCATGGATTCATTTCCTCACACGTCGCTGTATCACCTCCCCCTCCTCCGTACCTAAGGTCTTGGTCACCTCCAGGTCCTGCTGCATGTAGGCCATACTCTTCTCTGTGTTGCCTAGAGACCAGTAGGCGGAGCTCAGGGCCGAGAAGACAGATCCACGCAGCTTCAGCGAGCAGGTGCCGATCTTCAGCCCCGCCTCCAGGACCACGACAGAGGCGCCGTGGAAACTGTGGGTCAGCAGCTCCTGACCGATGACGGACACGACCACGAAGGGGCTTTTGTCCAGCTTCATCTTCTGGAGCTGCTGGTAGGTGGGCTCAAGTGAGTCTGAGGAGGCGTGAGAAGACACAAAGACAAGAGGGACGATAGGATGAGTTCACTATTTTTAGTGTAAAAGTGAATGGAAAAAATGCACCGAGTACTTTTTCCTGATATTACTAATTCCAACTATAAGAGTTAACACACAGCAAGGTGAACACCTGTGTGAGCTTCAAGTACATCAAAAACATATCATATTTTTTCTCACCAAAAGTAAGATTATAGTTGACACATATTGAACGGGATTGAAAAGAGTGGCATAAACACATTGCTAGAGTACATTTTTCTGTGGCCATAAACACGCATTTTTACTTAAATAATGTTAAGTATTTAAACTGCATGATTTTGTCAGAGAAAATGTTCATTGTTCCATCAAGGCACAGAATCCCTAGTGATCATGAAAATGTATTGTTTGAGTGGTTATTTTTATGATGGCATTTTATGCTGCAGTGAATGTGCAATTAAAAAGGCGACAGTCCTGCTCAGATTTGCTGCGAAAATGCTTCGTTGTCATGAATATGGAGGCTGTGGGAAAATCATAAGCTCTGACATTGCCCTTGGAAATCAGCATCCAAACAGAAGTGTGAAATTGAAGTGAACGCTGCCTTGAGACTTGAGAGTTTATAGACTATTGTTGTGTGCCAGGATTGCATGGTAAAATGCGTCTGGACAGGATAATGTGCATCAATGATTCTGATATGTTTGAGCAGGTAGTAAGTGATCAGCATGGGAACAGTTGCTTGAAACTTTGTATATCATTTAAAAGTGAAGGGCAAAAGTTGCAGCTTAAATAACAGGATGGGTCTGTGGACGACTTACCAACTATTGCACTAATATGAAATCTAGTGCAGAGTTTCGTGTTTTTCAGAGGA
Organism: Mola mola; assembly: GCA_001698575.1. Taxonomy (NCBI): domain Eukaryota; kingdom Metazoa; phylum Chordata; class Actinopteri; order Tetraodontiformes; family Molidae; genus Mola; species Mola mola. Next base: position 9,900,435 of record KV751320.1, on the reverse strand, counting down.
AGACTCTAACTGGCTTTGCTGCTTCCCTTTAACCCATCCGGACTAACAAATAATAATTGATTTCGTTTCGCATTATTGTGGCAGGTAATGCAGAGTGAATTAGTTACTGGATTTCAGCCAGAAGAATCTAATTTCAGTTTTTACTGGGTTTTAGCTCCCGATGATAAACAGCTCCTGAGGAACAACTTTTCAAGCAACCATCAAATAGTACCATGGATGGTCAAAATAAAAACTTGAGACTGCCACAAATGTTGGTCTTTGGAACTAGGAATTAGGAATTAAAACTAGGAGTGTGATTTTATTTAAATGTTACACATGATAAAACGTCAGTTTCCCACATCACAAGATATTGCAGGCACAAAAGAGACCACAATTGAAACACACAATATGTTTATGCAGCAAATGTATTATTCCAGTATACTAACAATGTTGTTTTACTTTAACTTGAACTTTGTATTAATAAATTACACTGTAAGTATTAAAACGAAAATACAACACTTACAATACGACTGCTAGGAAACCTTTTGGTATGGAGACCTTCAGTAAATCATTTCTGGGTGATAAGAGTGAGAATTGTCTGGTCCTGACAGTTTTAGTGATGTAAAACAGAGATAGAACAGACCTCTGTTGCTGCATTTTTTGATTTGCAAAAAAAATGTGGAATCTATTTGGAATCTATGTGGAACTGTCTGTAAAAGCCAAGCGTCTGGCATACACACACATGCACATTTAATGTTTGGACTTCTTTTGATGAACAATTGTTAAAGTGCTAAAATAAAGTAGCTATAATTGAGTAAGACTTTCAAGTCTAACATCCAGTAATATGTGTAACAGACAATTTACATGTGTTCTTTTCTTTTGTTCTGCCAGTTAAAATGACTACCAATTTTTGGAATTGAAAAGGATCTGTACTACAGAATGGATGACAATTTATTAGTCTTTTAGGCCTTTCTTTCTTTTTTCTTTTCTGTATAAGCCCCACTTTGGTTCTGTTTCGCTGCCAGATAATTCTTTTTACACTGGTACTGCAGACTAAATGTGGATATGACATACACATGTTTTCTGTTTTTCCTTTTCAGTGTCTACTTTGCCACATGTGTTGCCTTTGGTCCCCAAGTCATCACTTCTAACATATTTGAAAACTGACAATAACAAACATTAGACTTGTTTTCACAACCTGATTTTACTGGAGGCCTGTTTTTCTGCCACAGCTGGTTCAGTAAAGACCAAAACCTTAACACTTTTGTTGTTTTCAGGGGCTAAGGTCTGTTTTTCACTGACACTATTGTAATTCAAAAACATTTGGACGGTGTAGTTTAAAACCTGCGTTGTCTTTTCTTTATATAACCTGCAGTCCCCAGTGAACAGCTACATTAAAGAGGCTCACCACAGTATTTAATATAAAATCATCATCTGTGCTTTTTGTCGCATGAGAGAGCTTCACTGCCACTAAGGGGTTTCATGAACCGGTCGCTAGGGAAATTATCAATGCGCCGGCAAATGAGATTATTACTTTAAAAACTCCTTTCTTCAAGAGGAACGGTGGCACAGATAAGTATTTCCTTTCCCGCTCGCCCTCTGCTGTCAGATATATTTTACCCAGCCAGTCTCTCCAGGATGGACCAGTCAGTCACTTAGCCTGAGGATCACATCACAACACGCTGCAGCGTGTTCACCTGAGGGTGATCCTTCATTTACGGTCGGAGCAAAAGTGTTGCCAGTGCTGTGAGCTGTGTCTTAGGAGCAAACACAAGGGACAGCCTCCATCTCTCCAACAGTCTATGGGATTTACTGCCTTTCTTCAAGCACTAAGCAGTCCAATTTGTGTTGCGTATTTGTTGTCATTTAGTTAAGGAGCTGAAAGCTACGTTGGTGCTCATAGAGTGTGCATTTTAATGTGAAGGGAGTTAAAGTAAATGTACAAATAAAAGCTGAATTTTGTTCAAGTTTTATTTAAAAATATATGTGTCCAATTAAGTCACGCTGTTAACACAGACTTTTCCATTAAAAACTGTGTCCTGGGTACCTGGAACCCATGTTTGAGACTTTATTATCATGTAATTGCCAGTTTTGAGCAAACGTTTCGTTGACTATTTTTACGGGATTTTCTGTTTAGAGGTAAAGAAAAAAAACCAAAAACATAAGCACACCTAAAAACAGCTGCCACAAATGATGCAGCAGAAGAGCAGAAGTAACAGTAAGTTACAGCTCTACAGAAATCCCTGACTCTATTTGCATCTGTAGTTTTTGTATGTACCAAGTAAAACTAAAAAATTATGTTAGTAAATGTGACCTCCTTGATCAACAGCCCCAGATCAAAATATGATGGCTTACAGCATATCATCTTTATAAAAAAAAAAGACATCAATAAACCCAACAGGAGAAGGACAACTGAGAAGAGGCCTCCTCCTTCATGCCTTTGATACTGAATCCCTCCTGTGTTTACTACAGCTCAGACTTCTTCGTCCTGCTTACTGGAGTGCAACGACTCCTGGTAACATCAGGCCTCATCAGCCTGCAGAACAACCTCCCACAGTGCACCAGACATGCACCGTGTAGCTTTGCTGGAGACATTGATCACAGCATGATCAGATCACTATCATAAACTTGTAACGTATAGTTCTTCTTGCAGTGTGGACTCTAAAACGTGGCCTCGCTGTTTGCTGCTTAAATACTTCACTAGACAAAATAGGGAGAACACAGGGCTCATTTTTTCAGTTTGCATGAACTTTGTCCTCGATCTATCTGGACAGACGTGCTCCACCTCAAAGGGAAATACTATGAATACTTGACCAGGTACGCTCTCCACTGTTAAAAGCAGATGCAAAATTCCACATTATGCATAAGCATTTGCTGGAGCTTGCCAAGTAGAAGTCTATTCCCAAAGAAGCTTTGCTCTCATTCTGGTACAGCTGAAGGGCAAAAACATGATCCTCTGCCAAGCCGAGCCTGCAAACCTTTCTGATTGTATGAACTCTTCCTTCATCTTCTTGTGCCGTCAAAACCTGCACATAAAAGTGCACTGAGAACTGTGGGGCAGAGAGATCAATGACAAATGAAAAAAAGCAGCTTGTAAATATTTCATCATGAGAGCCACAAGAAGCTAAATCATGCTAATAAACACTGTAGCACAGCAAACCAGTGTGCTCAGCTTATCACAGTCAGCGTGCTTGTATGTATGAAATGAGGAAAGTTAATGAGGTTACTACAGCACAGTATGAAAAGAAACTACTCAATTAACTCCAATGCAATGCCCCTCTTGAGTACAGCTTTACGTATTTGTGCAACATTAATGCTGCAGCCAGCGATTCGGTGCCAGGTCTGATTTTTGAGATGTGACATCATAGATCCTGTCAATGTCCTGTCTTCTCTCAGCTGTCACCACTGTTCTCTTTAAAAAGGTTTATGAATACATTATAGGAAATACGCTTTCTTGCCAAGAGTCAGAGGAGAGGACTGATTCCACTCATGTCTCCACACAAGTGCAGAGTAAGACAAAAGTGGTCAGCTTAGCATAAAGGGGGGGGAAACGGCTAGTCAGACTTTGGGTAGACTTCGAAAATAAGGTTAATTCACACCTAGTTTGTTCATTTGACACAAACAAAAATGTAAAATGTACCAATGTAGCTTTACGGGAAGTTAGGTGTGTAGTAGTGGGAACAGTGATTTTGTGATTATTTAGTGATTATTATGTGGTAAGATTTGAACAGTTGGTCCGGATCCATTAGTCAGTCAGGTCTCTGTTAGTTAGTTTTCTTTGTCTTGTTTTATTCTGGCGATGTCTTGGTCTTATCCTCATCCAAGTCTTTCCCGCCTTTGAGCCTTACACACCTCTGTCTTGTTAGTCGTTGGTCACCTGTGTATATGCCCTCTTGTGCTAGATCATCTTGTTCCATTATGAGAGCATTTCAGCAATCCCCTCATGTTTAGACCCATTTGTAGTTTGACCACAGTTCTAGCCTGCCAATTTGGAAACGTTTGCCTGTGCTGACTGCCTTCTCTTGTACCAACCTAGATCTGATTAAACAATATTGACTTTTCCCCGTGTCAGAGTCTGCTATTCTGAGTCTAGTCTGGTTCTGATCTTGACACTTTTATAGCTTCAGACTTAAAGACCGCCTCGTCCGAGAAATCACATTTTTCACTTTGTTAAAGCTGCAGTAGGTCATTTTTAGATCATTCGTCTCAGTAATTTAAGGAGAGTGGCATTTGATAAAATCCAAGACATTTTTCGACCACCAAGGGATAATTTTTTTAATGAAAACAAATTTGTTTCACGAAACAGTAATAAGTTTTTAAGGGTTTAATCAATGGTGCCTATGTTTGGAATCAAATATGTGTTTAAGGATGTGTCAGTGTGACATTGTGTTTACCTAAGAATTGGCGTGAGAATAAAGACTGCAGACTCTTGTGCCAGCACTACATTCACATGTTGCTCGGAATACAGTAAAGTGCCACCTCATGCACCATATTCCCATTTGAGCTTATGTCTATAAATGTGTCTCTCTCAGTCACATCTTCCGGCACCACATTGTAACAAAGAGTCAACTGACTGTGGAAAAAGGTGCTGCAAAGATTCAGGCAGCAGTGGATGTGAGACATGTCCTTACTTTGACAAGACACTCCACTGCAAGCTCACATTTTCACTTTCAACTTTTTTCCATCTCATCTGACTTGTTTTGTTTATATTCACATGTCATTTTTCTGTTTTTTCTCTCTCAGATCCATCTTTAATGCTTCAAATGTGCATCCATTTCTTTGTGCACTCTGAAAAATCATTGGCTTCCTTTTACCTTCTCACATCTTAGCCACAGGGGGAGGGTTACTGAATAAAAGAACAGAATAAAGGCGGTAAATTCACAGTTTCGCCAGCATCTACACCTCACACTCCCCTTCTACAATTTTCAAAAGGTGATGCTGATTAGACAAACATCCATTCCGTTCATAGAAGATCTGCTTTGTCGCGCAGAATGAGCACAGAGAGACGAGGTGAACGAGACAAGCCTACCTCTGAGGGGAGATTTCATGGCAGCCTCCACCATGCCGACAAGCAGCTGGAGACTCTTGGGGTCCTGGGCGAGGCCGGAAGCAAATGCTGCCAGGGCATCGGCATGACGGCCCAGGTACTGCAGGGCAACCCCCTGACGAAAGTAGGCCTGTATGAAAAAGAAGAATATTAACATTTTTCTGTATTTCTTTATGTAATTATGTAAATACAGCTTTACTTTATTCATGCTAGTCTAATGACTAAGGAGTAAATTACCATGGATTTTCTTTTTTTCAATACACATTCATGGTCCCCAGAGGATACAGCTAATTTTAGTAAAACACTAATCTCTCCTCAAGCCCCACCATGTGGTTAACATTGTGTCCATTTTGTAAAATGTAGGGAGGGATGTCTTGGCATAAGTGGAATTAAATTCATATATTGTGCTTGCAAGATTTAAGGGGACAGTGATCTTGACCTTTGACCTGTGACCTACAAAATCTAATCAGTTCATCCTTGAGTCAGAGTGGACGTTTGTGCAAAGCTTGAAGAAAATCCCTCAGAGGTTTAGTGTGTGAGTGAGTGAGTGCTCACAAGAATGGCCCAGATTGACATACACCAGAAGGACAGACAACCTGAGAACATGATGCCTCCGGGCGTGGCTGTCACCGGCGTGGGGGCATCATAATGGTATGGTTATTGAGTTATTTCTGTCCGGACCGAATCACAGAAACTGCGAGATCTAGAGCCACCAAACAAAATACTAAAAAAGTCACCGTGTTTGAACGTCAGTCTGGCACCTGCACACAACAAAAACACATCAGTTTTTACACAGAAAAACAGTGCTCCTTCATTAGGACTAGGGTAAGACGCACACACACACACCACTGTTCTTTTCTCGTTGCTGCCCAGACTGTAACTTAATCGTCCTGTCTACCTTTCTTTTACCCTTTCTTCCTCCTCTTTTTCTCTCTCATTTATCATCCTGCCCTCCCTCCTCCCAGTTGAGCTTAATCTGTCATGACAGCGAATGAAAGAAGACAAAGAGGAGAGGAATTAGATTACATGGCAGCTCCTGTCCCGCTTGCCACTGTCTTCACCCGTGCCGCCTTTGTCCTGTTGTCGTCCACAGGCGGCTTCATTTAAACGAATGGAGCCAAGGGTCACGTCTAATTTAAGGCATTGAAACTTTATCCGCTGTGCTGCTGTTGGAGCAGTGTCATTTCAACGATGATTAACACAAAGTGGAATAAATGGCTGGTAATTACAGCTCAAATAATTTGTCACTAAAAGAGCTCGAAATCAGTCAGAGCTACAAGAAGTGTATATACTAAGATAATCTTAGATGCAGGGGCCTCTACTTGAAGGTAAGATCATTTTAAAGCAGTACCAAATATATCAGTGACCAAAGTCTGAAATAAAGGATGGGAGATCTAGTACCAGATGCCAAGTGTGCATGCGGAGGGGAGAGAGACAGCAGCCTGCCCTCTGACCCGGGCGCAGGATGGAGAGGAGAGCAGCAGGGTTGGACTGGACTGTGGCGCTGGGCTGGTAACTGGGGTGACATATGGATGTCCCACCTGTCTGTCTACCTCTACTTACCCACTGCTCGTCAAATCTGTTGCCTTCACACTGATTCGGCGGCTGAATGAAAGATACAGAGTTTCTGGTATTTATGTCGTACTCTTCAATAGATTTTTACTTTACACTTAACACATTTTAAGCTTGTTTTGAGCTAAATAAATAAATAACTAAATAAATAAAATAAGGTGTGTGTACATGTATTCAGGCATGTATGTGAGGTTTCGACCTCCATCAGGTTTGTAAACATGCCAGAGTCAGACATTAAGTGACAGCAGGAAGAGTCTGCCTCCTCCACCACCTCCACCTTCCTACTCACACACATCCTGCCTATTAGCACAGTCTGGCTACGTTGCCTGCTAGGCACATACAGGGGGTACAATCCAGACGGTCAAACTGACACACACATACAACAGCAACACATCTCAAGCACACACAAACATGCTTTCAGCCTCAATTTTATCTGTCTCTCTGTCCACAGTGTTCCAGAGCGTCGGAGACATCTTCACCGATTAAAGGGTCTGCCCTGGGTGTGTCTGGCATGTCTGCTTTTCAGGTAACTCACACCGATTCCCAGTCGAGTGCCCAGACAGGCTCCTTGACATCGGCCTACAGGTCTGTGTCAGTTAAAGAGAAGTGATCAATAAAAGGGACAAGACTGATCCCGTGTGTGTATGTATTTGTACCGTTATGTCTCCATTTATGTTCATTATACACTGTACAGCGGTGGAGCTCTTTGGGCGACATTTAATGAGAAAACAAAAAGCAGATCTAGGTGGCTCTAATCAATATTTCTATAATAACAATGTGATAGTGTGACAGAATGAAGTGTTGAATCTGCAGTTCCCCTCGGTTTTACGCAGCATTAAAGTGGATTTTATTGTTTAGTCATCTAGCCCACAGCATCACTGCCGTGGCAAACCATCAGAGAGTTCTTCACAAAGACAGTCCTCACTTTCAGTACTGTCACATGTAGTGCCATGAAAGTGACTTGAAATTATGGTTTGACTTGTGATTTCATATTGTGGCTATGCTTCTGTCATAAACTTCCCACCATAATGGAATCCCTGCTAATACTTCCATTCTGCTGGCTTATCGCATTCTGTTTCTAGTGAGGTAACATTGCTCCCCTCATTTCCAAAAAAACTCCATACTGCGGCTCCATCGCCTGCTGAAATACTCCAAATAAAGTCACCTTACAGTGCAAAATGGTCACGTTTGGACACTTTGGATTTTCATTCATTCATTTTGTTTGTTTATCACTAGATATGTTATTTATATTTGGCAGGTATATAGCAATTAAATGTGTTATCCCCAGCAGTCTCAATTGTTTAATGGCCTTTCCTGCTGCTGGCAATTGGTATGTCACCGCTGTGTACCACATTATAACAGTGTGTCACTGTAAGTCCGCTAGCAGATGCTACTATCTATTGACTGTTTGGTAATAGGCACATTTAAATTTTGAAGCTAATTTTAAATCTAATGATGGTGCGAGATAAAAGCTGGTCACAAAGGTTACCACGAGTCAGCCTGACGGGGAATGAGTGCCAAGGCGATACATTTCATGGCGCTGCTGATCAAAGTTGTTAGGATTCATCCACTGTGGAATATTACTGAATGTGTTGAATTTGAGGGAAATCTACCAAATCAACCAAAGTGGTGGACCACCACAGCTCAAGCTGTATGTGTTTAAGAGAGACATTCTGTCATGGCAAACCAAACAAAGGAGAGAGGGAGAGCTGCAGCAAGAGGAGTGTTACATGTTGGTGCGTCAGTGCAAAGGATGCACACCGGATGAACAGATGCTTCAATTACTGCTCGTAAGTCACATTAATCGAGAACAGATGGCAACCCGAGTGGCGGGAGAGAGAGAGAAGGTGGGTGCGAGCGAGAGAAGATAAACCAGACATGATAGAGATTGATGTCTTTGCAGATAGCAAAATTTGCCTCAAAACACATGGACAAAACATTCAGTCTCATTTCAACTACACACAGCGTGGATTGAATTTTATGTTTTTGTTTAGTGTGTTGTTATTGTGACTCAACTGAGGACGTGGGAAGAGAGTAGCTTCATGACAAAACAGACAGGTTGATTTTCTCACCATGGAAAAACAGTGAATTACACTGCATATAAGCAATAAACATTATGTCCGTGCGATCTTTTATGTCTAAGATTCTGTTGGAATCATCCATGATAGTGCGGAAATGTTAACAAACATAATCAGTAACAGTCACTAATCAAAACCGATGGCCAAATTTACAAAAATACAATTTGCAACACAAGCTGGAATTGCTGATGTTGGCCATCACTTCAAAACAGGCTTCAATTTGCTAAATCAATACTCCACTTATCCCACAGTAGGTGATATAACGACATGCAGCGTGAGTTGTGAGCTGTGTGCCGTAAACCTTGAAGAGTGAGATCATTATTTAAGGCTCTGAGAGGGTCTGGGGGAGTCATTAAAAAACAGCAATCTGTATTGTGAAGATGCCTCATGGTAGAAATGAACTCAATTTATTAACAGAGCAAAGTACGCTGATACCCAGCGAATTTAAAGCAGCAGACTTCTGCAGCCGAGCACAGTTACTCTGTGAATCTCTGTGAGTCTGTGTATTAACAGCTCTCTCAACCTTTAGAGTGACGTGATTCAAACAGGTTCCACTAATAGATTAGTCAGCTTGTTAAGCACCGCGGTGGAGATATAATGCTGCTGAGAAAGCATCCTCACAGAAAATTGAAAACATATAATGCAACACAAAATCTAAAACAAACAGCCACTGCAGCCGAAAGCGTAATTTGAACGAGAAATTGAATCAATCCGTAGAAAAAACACAGAAGCGTAGGTGTTAAAAACTGAAATGTAATTGATTCTGTACATGCACATATAGATGCAGGCATTTACAATAATTGAACAAGTGCTTAAATGGTTTGCTTAAGTAAAAAAACAACGATAACAGTATAAGTCCTTATAACTCAAAAGTATTGTCTAAGTACAGCAACTGAGAAAGTGTACTTAGTTATTCACACATGAGGCATTAATGCAACCGCTTATACACACAAACACACACACACACTTGCAAACACTCACTCGCCAAATGTTTCCTTGTTAATCAACATGAATATTTATCATTGCTTCACTGGGACACTAGCTAAGAAGCAATAATTGAGCTGGAGTGGCCATAACCACTGTTTCCACTGGGACCAATAAAGATGTTACACAGCCAGCTGTGGGCTCGCTCACACAGTCTAATGGCTTCATAAATCTACGCGCTGCAGTGTGTAATACTCAGGAAAGTTGTAAAGGCAGACAGATGAGTTCTGGGTGACCTAAAACCCTCGTTGATTGAGGACGGAGATGAGTGTGTCCCCTCTGCGACTCTGCATTGATATTACTGCCTCAAAGTTCATGTAGATGGGCGTTACCATATGCAGAGTCGGCACTGACGTCCCCGGCCTTGTATGTTGAGGGACCACAGAACTCATCTGGAGCCAGGCGATTAGGCATCGCTGCTGGCTTGATGTAGCCAGACCACAGCAGCACCTGAGAGTAAAGCTAAGCTCTCGCTACATTAACCAACAACACAGGTAATTAATTATTTTCAGCATTCAGTGGACACAACGGGGCGGGTGGTTAGTGATAGAGTGTTTAGGATGCGCCGATATTGAAATTTTGGGCTGATACTGATATTCAAAATAAGACTTTGGCCGAAAATCAATAGCGTTAAAAGGTGTCAAGGAAATAAAGAAATCATCAGTGTAAAAAAATCAAATGCCAAACATATGAAAGCTGCGGTCAGATAAGAGATAGCAGATGTAGTCGGTCTAAAATTAATACGAACGCAATAGATTATCATTGGCCACTATCAATATCTGCCAATACTGATATATGGGTACACATGAATTATTACTTATGGTTTAAATGTAAGCAATTCAGCAAAAAAAAAATCTAAAAGCGGTGAAGTGGATTGCCAGGTCATGGACGCTGAAGCTTCAGGAGTGCAGAACACAGCTGAAACTCTCTTTGGAAAATGTCAAGTGACGAGTACTGCAATGTGAGTTCATAAACTAATTATTATGTTTGCAGTTTTCAATCTGTCAAATCTAAACCAGTCAACTTGCCAACTGCAACACTTGTGTGTTTGCCAGGATAATTGGTCTCTTATCTGGCAACCCAGGGTGTGAGCGCGGGGGCGCCCTAAACGGTTGTGTAGGACGGCTTAAAGCCGCATACCTAACTAAAACAGACATTCCACACTGAAACTGACACTTCAGGGGGAGGACGTACTGGCTGCTGCTTTATTGTCACAGGAGTTGGCATTTCAACATACTCTGGAGCATGATTCCTTGATATCCGACGATACATTAAGGTCATTTTATGACTTAATATCTTATATATTCTTCCTTTAACGGTTCTTCCTTGGCCCATTCCCCATCCTTCCAGCAAATTTTATGAAATCCCACATTTGTGGTGTTTATGTAAACATCAAAGTTGTAAGTACAACTGGAAAAGTGGATATATTCAACTCTGCACTGCAGAAGTATCTGATTCAAATTCTCAGTTTAGTTTTGTGTGGCAGAGTGTTTTTATCCACAATGTGACCCTATATAGAGAGATTTTTCCAAAATAAAAATGTTTAATGACGTGAACATTGCTATAAAAATGGGAATTTTTCCCATCTCTTCTATTCATCCTACATTATGTGAACTAAACTGACTTTTTTACACTTAACATCAATATTAATGGATTTAAAATGTGGAACTACTGTAACACACCAAGACTGAAATTTGTGCTGTTGGGTCTTAATTGTTAAGACAAAAACATAGAAAGAATTATCACCTACGTTTTCACACAATTTCTCTAGTCCCACAGTGATTTTTTACTCTGTTTTAGTTAATTTTGCTGTTGTTATTGCTATTTACTGTACTGTGTAGTTAGCAGCGATATTTTCTCTTTTCATCAGACACGTTAAAAATCAACCCAGTGCTCACTGCGTGTTCAGGATCAAATAGGCAGCCAGACATTATACAGAACTAGCAAATAAAGGAAATAAAAGTCTCGCCATGCAGTCATATTTTCCTTGAGAACAGCTGGAGACAGAATTAGAGGTAAACTGCATCAGAATTATGTTCCTCAGGTGGCCGAAAACATTGTTGTGTGAAATTGCAATCATTTGCTAACAAAATTACTTTATGAAGCAACACAATATCCAATCTGCTTGGCTGTTAGCTTGTATTGGATATTTTTCTGACCCTTGGTGGCCATGAATCAATGCCTGCAGCTGTACAGAGTGCACAGAGCGGCTAACAAGCTCGCGAGAGTAATGAGTAGTAAATGACGTTTTATTTGAAGACCAAGCTTGCTGTGACTTACAAAAACAAGTGTTGCTTTATTTTGGTTGGGGACAGTATCAAAGTTACAGGTCGATGATGTAAGTGTAGGTCGACACATGAGGACCAGAGATTAGAGTATATCTTTCAGCATTCCTTTGAAATGTAATGTCTGGAGGTCAATATAAAAGAGCCAGCTGACACGCCTTTTCTCTTTTAACCCCCTTAAAGAGCAGAGAACTTCTTTTCACTACAGCTGTTCAAACACCTGATCTTCCTCTTCAAACCTTCTATTTCTATTGGCTTCTAGTGAACAGGGCTTCCATCATGAACACACAGCCGTACCACTCGCACGCACTGAAAGTTCAGATTACCGGGCTGGGACTCCAACTCAGACATTTAACTTTAGCTAAAGGCAGAGCGACTCCAGACCGAGGACTCCGGGTTAAAGAAAGAATTTTCACTGTCACACACACATTCACATGTGTAATCCTGGTTAACCTCCACACCCAGGGTTTATTCCCAGGGTGAGTAAAAGCAATTCCCTTTTTTTTTCTTCTCTCTCTGCTCTACTTTATCTGTACACCCAAACTCTGAGTCGTTCCCCTCCACCCTTTCATGTACGTGAAAACACTATTAAACACCATCTTTGAAACCATCCACCTCTCTCTGTACTACACACACACATTACCACACACACAGGTACTGCAGCCCTTACAGGAAAAGTATCCATAAAGGAGGAGTGGAGAGGGGAGGGGGACAAGTGGCCTTCTGATCCTGTTAACTGCAGTACAGCGGAGGGTTTTGGTTCTCCTACACTGGGTAATTAGGCTGTCACGCAAGCGGCTGCTGCTGCGTTCATGTGTGTGTGTGCGTGTGCCCCTGCAGCCCGCTGGCTGATCGCTTGATTGCCTCAGTGACCTTTGACCTTGAAAGAGCAATTGTACCTGCTGGGAAAATGAGGAAGAGATCAATGTGAAGAGCTATGAGAACAGAACTGTAAAAGTGAAGGAGGATTATATTAGAAATAAAAATTATTGAAACAGGTTGATATAACAGGGCAGCACAACCACGGGGTCCGACAATTTCCACTTACATCTACCCTGATCTTCCACTATTACTTCCAATATGACAATACTAAGAATTTGTTACAGCTCTCGCAAACAGCATATTATGATTGGATATTCCTAATTATCTCATTGGCTTTTTTTCTGGACGTGTGTATGCCCCACAAAGAGGGTATTTACAGCAGTTTGCAACATGACAGATAGTCAGGTTTCTATTGTTAACACACCAGCCAACAGTATTCAAAGCTGAAGACAACCCACATTTCTGCTCAGAGAGAGAAACACATCTACTTTTAACACAAGAAAAGACATGGATATCAACAATTTTGTGGATGTGCATAATTATCACAAGGCTGTATTGGGGCGACTGAAAGAGGGAGGCTGTATTTGCACTGTTTAACAACATTATTGTAAATGGGAAAATAAGTCAAATGACTATTTGCATTTGCCATGTAAACATCTTAAACAGAATGTTGTCCTTTTTGGAATATGGAAAACGGACTTGCTTTTATATAGCACCTATCAAGACTACCTGACTCCTCAAAAGGTGTATTACAATCAGCAGTTCACACACATTTGTACACTAAGTTGGAAGTTAGGAAACCACTGATACACCGATGGTCCAGGAGAAATTTAGGGTTCAGTGTCTTGTCCAAGGACACTTCATGTTGACTGCAGGGGATCGAACCACTCTACCCACTAAGCCTGATAAAGAACATATAAATATACCACAACTCTCTGTCTTGCCTTGCTTTGCTGTCAGTTATCTACTTACTGAAATCAAATATTATAAAAAATGTCCCACAAATACTTAAAAACTATAACCTTCCCCAAAGAGTCTACAGCCATGCTAATGACTATATTACACTTATAGGCACTATGCTTCAACGTGTTGCTAACTTGATATCAAACAAGGTACCACGTGTATAAAACAAAGTATCGGAAAAAAAAAATATATAAAATTCACCTGATAGTGTGAAAATTAGTGGATGATTAGGATTTTAGAATTCTTCCACAGGGGTAAAACTTGGAAATTTTTAGGGAAGACGATCCAAAAGTCCATCCAAAAGCAAATTTAGACAACAAGGTGGTACTAGGAAAAGTTGTCAAAGATAATAGGTGGTACAATCATCCATTCAATGTGTTCCTTCTACATTTATCACCATATGGTGGCATAAAAGTTACCAAAATCTCTAGTGTTCATCCTCTGGTTCACCAACCAATGGACAGACTGACACATCCCTAAGGCCATGCTACTGTCATGGCTAGAAAGGTTGTGTGGTACGCTGGATGGAACAAGAATCAACGTACAATAATGACTGTCAATAACACTGATGATATAAATTTTTTCTAAGACACCTCAAACATCACAAAAATGAATTCAGTTCTTGTTATCTGATCACATCTGTGGATTACAAAGGCAGTGACCAAATCAATGAATTTGTTACCTGGTGACACAGGAGAACATACTTTCACAAACTTATGTTGATTTTTCAATTTTTTTTGTTCACAATAGCTGTGCATTTGAAAAAAAAACAAACAGTGTGTCTTTTACCAATAATAATCACATTGTTTGTGTCATTTTGTTTCTGCCTTCATGAAAATCGGATGGATTGCAATAAATATTTTTCTCATAAAAACAAAATGCCCCAAGTATCGAGGGGAAAACTGTGATTCTCATTTTGACCAGAATCACAGTTCTTATTGCAGTTACAATGATCTCTTCATAGGTTTCCTCAACTTTGGATGCCTCAGCGTCCTTGACTTTCCCTCCTTTTTACACCCACAACGCCGAAACTACAAGCAGTGTCAACTTCTTCGCCCTCCTCTCTTGGTGGTACAACGTCTTAATTAGAGCCAAATCATCCAGGGAGAGATGAGAGGAGGTGGAAGACAGGAGGAGAGACACAGCGCAGCGCAGAGCCCAGTGATTACTCGGGGGATGACGCCAAACATTCAGTTCCCCCTCACTGAATCAGGGCAAGGAGAGAACACACTCCTAATGATTCTGTACAAAGCTAATTAGACCCTCTCTCTGTTTCACATACAGCCTCACAGGTTGTGATCATTCATAGAAGAGCAAATACCCCAGGAAAGAGCATTCGGTCATTAATCTACCTTTTCTTTGCTCTTTCAACATTTATGTTATCTGGGAGGACATTCCAGGTCTCAGATGCTTCACCCAACATGAAACAGATAAACACATTTTATTTTGCTTTGGTGAAAGGGGTACACATGTTTGTACTGTACATATTTAACTTATGTAATTGATTCAATGATATCGCTTTCATTCAGACTAATCCAGCATGGATTACCAGTTTAGAATGCAGCCCATTTAAAGCAAAGTGAAAGAAATGCACAGGGCATTAAAGCAGATATATACATTTAATTCCAACTGACCCTCCATTCACCCCTCCTTGTGGTTGTCCTATCAAAGAACAACAGCCATAACATGTTAAAGCTTTTCAGAGCTTTCCAAAACCCCAAACCACTGACATAAATAAAGACGGACGACACATTGCCATTTCCTCCAGTCATACAGAAATGAGGCCATAGTATCCGGACGCAATTTGGAGCCAGAGTCTAAGCAGTAGTGACGGCTTTTCTCTCCCATACACTCGCCTGCCCAATCACCGCAATGCACGGGAGTCATTCATGATATTTCAACCTGTTTTTATTGACAAAACCTATCTGAGGTGTATTTTAAGATTTTAGTTTGACCCAAGTCCTACATGAAATAACTCCAGGTTTATGACCTATACTGCAGCCCACCACTTGAGGCCGATCAAGACGCTTTGGCTTTACTTTTGGGGAGCTCTCATGTTGTCCGTCTTTAAAGTCAATGCCCAAAACACAAGGATCAAACTGAAACCATTACAATGTCCGCTGTACAATGCCAACAATTGTATCAAACCTTTTTATAAGCGACGCCTTCAAAGAGCTGCGCCTGCACTTTGGCATCGGAAGTAGTGGTCTCCCCCAGTCACACAGAGGAGTAAGCAGGCTCAAAACACATCGTTAGATGTTTTATGAACACCAAAATGTCTGGTTGTCGCATTTATCTTTGTCAGAATCAATATTACATAAGTGGATTCAAGTTCTACAGAATCCTGACAGGATCACAACTGTTTCAGAGCAACCGGAGACGTCTCTGGCTGCAAGCAATGAAACTGTGTTGACTGGACTAAGAACACGATCAAAAATGTTTGTGTAGAATTTGCGACCTGGTTAGTGCCCTTGCATAGTCTGGCAAGCTGTTGTGGTCCACCATGCCTCTGTTGCCAAACTGCCAAACTGCACGCCGAGTTATCAATGTCTGCAAACTGTAAAAGGTTCCATAGTAATCAACATTGCTTCCAAGGCCAAAGGGCACATTCTAAATAACTAGTTTGTAGGGTTACTATCCGTTGGATAGTATTTCTTCACTCAGAGCGGAGGCTAAGGTTAGCAGTTCTATTGATTCTTCTGTTTTTTAATATTCAAATATACCGTTTTTGAAAACATGAACATGTAGCCAAACTGAGAAAAAAACCTACATTTTTCTTCTCCATAACACTAGGAACACTGTATACTGCAGGCTGCTGTTACTGGACACTGTCAAAGAACATTTTAAATGTCATTTAAATGGAACTGGTACGCCTGGGATGAGTGTTGTAGAATTTAATTATGTGTTTTATTATTTAGCCATCATTGAGGCAAAAAAAAAAAAAAAAAGTCTGCCTAGCTTTTGACTAATGTAATTAGCAAATATTTTTGATTAAATTGTGTTACAGCAGTTGTAATTACAGCTGTCGAAATGGACATGTAGAAATATGAAGGTGCTTTTATTTCATTCCAGTGGTAAATATAACAAAATTGTAAATGGTATACTTGCTCCGCTGTAATGGAACACATGACAGAGGTGATGACATGCGTCTGTAGTAAATAAAAGGAAAATTGGACCTTCGCTGGTCTGTCAGCATGCACAGTTTCCCACATTACACTGACAAGGCTGCAGTTGAATCTAAAAGCATTATTTTGTTCACTTTTCATTTTTGATATTTGACTCTTTCTCTTCTAACAGGTTTTTCTTTCGGCAGCCTATTCATTCACTGACTCTGTGAGAACCTCTCTGACCACAGCTTCCTAACCCTTTCAAAAAAAAAAAAAAAGACCTTCATATGAAATCAGAAGCTGCAAAATAAACTTTCTAATTGAGAAAAAAGCAGATTTCAATCTATGTGTGTTGATGCTCACCCTCTAACAGCTATGATGCAGTTTTGTAGCCCTAAATGGCAATTCATTTTCAGCATTAGTACACCTCCCTCTCTCCTCTCTGCCTCCATGTTTTCTTATACGTACTCCCCTCCCTGCTGCTTTATTGTTTCATTAACCGTCGGGCTCATCAGAAAGCATGGCCCACTTTAAGGATCAATTTAGATGAGCCGCTTCTATATGAGCCAGCCAGTGAATTGTGATGTCACGCCCATTGTCTGCCAATTACAATTTAATTTAGCAGAAAAAACACTCTGGAATGTGATTACAGGCAATGTGTGCGTGTGCGTGTCCAAAAGAGGCACAAAGGGCTAGCGAGCGCTCGCTCTATGAAGAGATCGAGGAGAGAGTTTTCCACCTTTCGCTCAGCGCTTTCGCATTCTGAAGTGGCTTCCAGTTCTTCTTTATCTTCCTCCCAGTTCTCCAGAGACTTTCCACTGTCAGTTGGCTAAGGTTTTTCAGAACGCGTGACATTTGCACCTCCAAACTCCCTCGATACGCCCAGGCGATGAATACAGCAGGCAGCAACTCACGCAGCAAAACGTACACACAGACAAATAAACGGGCACAGATACAAACAGCAGCTGCAAGACTAGAAGATAATATATGTGTGTTGGAAACCTGTTTTTGTTTATTGTTTAGCTTATTATCTTCATTATTTTCAATACATATTCCTCCTCCCTACTCTGATGCTCTAACAACCCTGATGATTCAAAACAGATACAGATTAATAAAAACACAAGGACATGGGAGTAGCAATTAATGATATTACTCTATATCATAACAACCAATCTATGCACCAATAATACTGTTCCACCACAATTTTAATAAGCTTTTCTTTAGTGAATAGGGATTTATGCCCTGAAGCATATTTTGCAAAACAGATTTTTATTCCTTGCCTATCAAACATTTTTGGTTATTTGATGTGGGAGATTTCAACTCTGTGCACCAATTACAAATTTGGGGGAACTGACTCGAAAATGATACCACCACTGTCCTGATCAAACAGATAACTTAGATTTTTGACTGTTACACTCTCAATAATAATAATCAAGGGAATACTTGTCCTTAAAGAAACCTATTAAAATATACATATCCATTGTTTAATAGAGATGCATAACGATCTGAATCCAATTTTTAGAGCTTTTTGTCAGGACAAGAAGCTATTTGTACACACAGAAAAGATCTAGTTAACATCTGAATATCTGAATTTGTTTTTGAAAACATCTAAATACTGTTCAAAGACCGTTCCACACAAGAACCAGACTGAGGGAGATATCTGTACACTTCAAACGAAGGCTACAATGCAAAAATTGGTACAAATATGAAACTGTTTCATTTGCAAACACCACTGCTGCCAATGAGCCAGGCAAGCTTTGTTGGCTTTCAAGATGTAAACACATGGTAATATTGCACCAAATATTACTAAACTAAAAGCACTCAATGGGTTTCTATAAGGCTGTTTTGGGTTTTTTTACCCATTATCTATTTGTGTATAAAAACATAAATGAAAACAAAGAACCTTTAAGAAAAATCTTGAAATATCACTTCAAAGTTTTTATGCTTGAGAGAGGCCGACAAGTTGGTGTATCAATAAAATGTAAATGCGAAATGGAGACAGATTAAGGGAATAAAGGAGGACATTTAGCCATCATGTTACTTAATCACCAGCCAAGCTTCTTTTTCCAGTAGTATCTGACTTGTAGTATTTCATTCATTCATTCATTCATTTTCTACCGCTTATCCCGTTAGGGGTCGCGGGGGGGGCTGGAGCCTATCTCAGCATCTTGGGGCGAAGGCGGGGTACACCCTGGATGAGTCGCCAGTTCATCGCAGGGCTGACACATAGAGACAAACAACCATCCACACTCACATTCACACCTACGGACAATTTAGAGTGACCAATTAACCTACCCCCAGATTTGCATGTTTTTGGAATGTGGGAGGAAGCCGGAGTACCCGGAGAAAACCCACGCAGACACAGGGAGAACATGCAAACTCCCCACAGAAACGTCCTGACCCAGAATCGAACCCAGGACCTTCTTGCTGTGAGGCTACAGTGCTAACTACTGCACCACTGTGCCACCCTCCATATGGTTAAACCTTCTTCTTCTTCCGCGGTAAAATGACACCTGGCCTGTCTAGAAAGTTTGCCACCTGCTGGCAATCCCGATTAACTAACTCCTAATATTCACATAACCTTAGTGGATAAAAACACACATAAATGCAAATTTTCTTCTTTTGAATTTTAAGCTTTTGCAGCACATTTTAATGGAAACCCAGCCACTATGTCAGCAATTACAAGCTTACAAACAACAAGCTCAAAAGACGCTATTTTCCATCTAATACTCTTGAGAGTCACAGATGTTGGTGATAAACAGATCTAACTAAAGCTCAAACATGTAATCGTTATACCTGGGTTCAACTCGAGCCATCGTGAAGAACACTCATCTGTCACAGAGTGCAAACATCGGTGGTGAGCAGGAAGAAACACCTGTGATTCATTGATCCAGGAAGAAAAACAATGTGCTTCCAGCCTCTTTTTTGTTTTTAAAACATTTTACTGAGGGCAAAACCATTTTCAGTAAAATATTAGTCACAGCAGAGTATTTTTATGTACTTTAGTGTCTGAAAGGGACCTTTAACAATATTTAAAGCTACAGCTCCAAACGATCCACTACAAAGTCACAAATGGCACATCACAGTTTCTCCTTCTGCTGGACTTCCTGAAGTTTTCTATTCTCACGAAGCTCCATGGCCACATTTGATAAGACCTCTGATTCGAAGCTTGTTTGTTGTTCACTTCGCTAAAGTCCACTATACTTTTTTGTATTCAGTTTCCCATAAAAGCAATTTTAGTGTTTACCATCTGTCTGAGACACACATAATATACAGTCTAAATGAGGAGGAAGATTAAATACAGACAGACTGAAGAACGTGAGACGGACGCACAATAGATGTGTGTGTTTGAGAAACAAAAGTCGATGGGAAACTAAAGTATCTTTTTTAGATGAGAGTTTTTTTTATGGTATAACATTTTATTCATTATCTCTGTGTTAGAGATTTCAGAATTGGGCTGAGATCCGAGACTGCAGTGATAGATCAACAGTGAATCCAAAACATAGGACAACTGTACTAACAGGCCTATGCACAGTTAGGGATAAGGTGCACATGGCCATTAATGCCACTGGCGTAAAGATGGACAACGTAACTACTAATTAAAATCAATCTGGTCAGAACATGTTACATACATTTTTACACTTTTACACACAGTACATCAGGGTGATAAAGAGCAATATAACATGACAGAAACCAACAATACTTTCGGCCCAAGTCCCAGCCAATTTAATTGAGGAGAGGGGTTTATTTATACCTATAGTGCTGCACGCCACCAAAGCGTTATGGAGATGCTTTGGCATCACTTTTGGGGAGCTTTCAAGTTGCTCATTATGCAAAAACTTGGTGTGACACTAACTGAAGCAAAGATGGATCTGTATGTTATTTTTACTTCAGTTCCTGTTTACCCTGACTGACCTGACCCTACCCCGAC
This sequence comes from Mola mola, assembly GCA_001698575.1. Taxonomy (NCBI): domain Eukaryota; kingdom Metazoa; phylum Chordata; class Actinopteri; order Tetraodontiformes; family Molidae; genus Mola; species Mola mola. The sequence goes on along the minus strand of KV751320.1, from coordinate 9,879,667 downwards.
CTTATGAGCATACTGAGAGAGAAGAAAAGAGAATTCGAGAAACTGGATGAAAATAACTGAATAACTGTACATAACTGACATAACTGCATGTAATAGGACATATTTAGATCCACTCCATATAGGCTTATGTTTCTGCTAACTAAAGCTAAATGCAGTCTGCAGACAGGCTATTTGAGCCTTCACAAAATGGTCCAGTGGTTTTAAAGGTAAAGTTCCACAAAGTGAGATATAGATTTGTTCATGTTTTTCTTCCAGAGAAAATTAACTAATAATGGGGTTTAGGAATACTGTGATTTCCCTCAAGTATCATCTCCTACAACCAAGAATAAAAGTTCAGCACGAACAACGACGCAAACTATATGTACTCATAAGACACACATATTACAGTGTAAACCCAGCAGGAAGCTGTATGCGGCTTATCTTTCAGTCCGGTGCCACGGAGCTCATTCAAATAAAACATTGTAAAGTATGTAGAGTATCTTTTACGAAAAAGCACACACAAGCAATGCTGGTAACCAAAACAACATCACCTAATATTAAACTTTATATTACAAATTCTCTCCAAGAAACAGCACAGAATAATCTGAAAACTAAGTGTGTTTCTTTTCCTGAGAGAAGGTATACATACCCAACAGATTTCAGAGTTAAAGGTCGTTTAGAAAAAGCTCAATTGCTTGAAAAGAAACAGGAAAAAAAAAAAAAGTGGACACACATTTTAAACACCTTCACAGATAAAGTGAGTCATTACGGATAGATGAAGTGAGACTAGGCTGATGTTAATGCACATCTGTCCTGGTTCACTGGGTGCCAAGCATGCTATAGGAGAGCTGCAGAGAGACTGCCATTAATGCACATCTGTCCTGGTTCACTGGGTGCCAAGCATGCTGATGTGCTGATGTGTGACATTTCCTTCATTGAGGGTTACAGACCAATCTGCAGACCAAAGAGATGAAAACGGAGAGGTTATGAGACAAAGTGCAGTCATGCACCAGCCTTGTCTTGTCTATATTCTGCTTACATGAAAGAAAAACTGTCCTGTTCAAGCTCCTCTCTGAAGACCTGTAAAAGGATAAAGGGAGGAGTAGCTGAAACGAGAAGAGAAAGAAAGGGAATAATATCATCCTTGGGACGGATTAGGGTTTGGTATAAGACGGTATCTTCGCCAACAGACGCGGTGATAGGCGTGAAATAAGCAGAGACGTATATCAAGGGGAGAGAGACAAATATTAAAAAAAAAAAACATGTCCTGAGGACGTTGGAGCCGAGCAGCTCTATCAACATGACAAGCTCCTGGGGGAGCGTTGTCCTCTCAGCCCGGAGATGCACTGCCTTTCTGAGGGAGGCAGAAAGAGAAAGTCTTGCTTTGGTCACCACAGTGGCAATTCCTTTATGCGTGACCATTTTCTGCTGCTAAAATTCAAATAAGAAGCTGACACAAGGACAATTCTCTAAAATGCAATTCTGATTCTCATTTTGTTAGCATGCTATGCTCAATATGCGTCCATTATGACCCGTAAAAAGTACATTAATGTATCTAATAAGATAGGAATATTAACGGTGAAGATTAGCCGGATTGCCAAAACCTGTTTTTATTATAAACGACCACTAAGTACAGCAGAAGCAGAAAATACTTGAAAAATATACACTGGGGGATTGTTGACTCTCGTGCTGAAGGTGTCAAGCAGTAACACCACCGCTCACATGGTTCAGTCCAAAAATGAAATTGAACTTAACTTTACTAGTACTTTTTTATTGTTTACGTGTTATAATTCATATTTTGCCTCAAATGTTCTTTGTGAGGGGGTGGGATCGTGGATTGAGGTGGTTTTGTATATTATTCTAATTGACACGAGATTGCAGGTGAACAATAGTGTATTTAATAAAATAATTAAGGTCCAGTGAGACAAAATGCACAAGAGCAGCACATTGACTCTATTGGACCAGAGTGGAACTGAACTTTAATTCATATCATTGCATGACACATGAGTTCACACTGATCTTTCCTGCCAGAATGGCTGCTGTGACGAGCTCTTTATTAAAAAAAATAACATTGAGTTGGCACAGCACAGAATTTTTTTGTAAGTGCTATAGATCCCCTGCTAACTTTATTATTCGGCATCCGTGTTCTATAGGCCTTTTTAAGTAGAAAAAAAATTATCAAATGAAAATATCTGATATCAATTTCATTTTTAGCGGGTTATGGAGGTGCAGCCCTAACTGTTTGTCATACATGCTAGGCAATCGTAATTTTAGTCATGTTTGCTGTTGAGTTTCCTCTACGTTTTCATTATCATCATACGGGCCCCAAATGGTTCTCAAACAGGCATCAGAGCAGCCTGCAGTCTATATTTCTCGTGTCCGGATTATACAGCAGAGAATGCAGTGAATTATTGGTGGACACATTCAAACAATGTGTGCCTGAGCCCTAATGCAAAGAGGGGTTTTAGTTGCAGGCCTAAGAAGTCTTAAATCAGAGGCAGTAGTGTAGCTTTAAGCAGTTTAGTTGCATTGTAAGTAAACATATTACACCCAGCGCACTGCCAATCCAACTGAGTGAAGCAGAATATGAAATGTTTTCTTGAACTCCTGCCTGGTAAATAGCAATTCCTCTGAGAGATAACGACAGAGAAACTTCTCATTTTCAACACTGAGAAAAAAGTGAGTCAACCTACAGTGCTGTTCCCTGAAACCAATGTGTGCTCATTGTTTCAGGGGGGTTACATCAACTCTCAAAAAGGAACTTTCATATTTAATACAACTCTGGATCATCGGGAAGCATAAACGCACACACTGTAAGTCATACTGGAAAAACACTGTATAATATCACATACAGCTCTGTGCTCCATATTAGTTCAACTTAAGTCAATATCAGTACAGACTGTCATACAGCCGCAGCAAGCTGTCAACTAATATCAATATTTGGCAACTATTTTGATTAGAATTAAACAAAGTAAGTAATTTGAAGATGTCCTTTTAGGCTCTGGAAAATTATGAGCCATCTACGAAAAGCAATTATGTGAGTTTTCACTGCTAAAAAGCCTGCTCACCCGATTTTGTCTGAGAGAAATTACGTTGATATGCAACTTGCCAAATGTATTTGTAGAGAAACATAATTGGTGCCAGTATTATAAAAATAATTCTTTTCAGAGTTTTAGTGACGGAAGTGCTGCTTTTTGTTTGACGCACAAGTTGTAAAGTGGAGAATGCATTAAGGGAAGCATAGGATGCAGCATTTTTGACATCTAAGGACCTGAGGGAAATAGCTGGCTCATTAGCTCCAGTATGCTCCATTATATTCACCTTCATATAGAACGCTGCTAAGTCTGTCGTTTGGAGCTACAGCATGTTTTCAAGAGTGCAAATTGTAAGATACGGCCATAATTTTAGAAACAGCAATGTTAATGTCAAAGATGTTTATGTATTTTGTTGCATAGTTGTCCTGAAGTTGGCAAGCTAACCAGCTAACCCCTCTTAGTTTCTGCTCGGAGATCTATATGAACAGTGACTTTGCGAAGTTCCAAAAGCTGTTTTAGGATTTAATCCAATAAATAAACAAACAGCTTGTTGTAGCTCAAAAACCCCAAATGACCTAAACCTAACAGACTGACCCCTTTAACATTACATATGCAGTAGTATGGTTATTGTAGTTCTGTAGTTATTTGATCCATTGTTTTAAGTGTCATCAGAGCACATTTAAACAAAACCTTACCAAAAAAAATATATATAAAAAAAAAAAAAAGCATTTGGAGAGTGCAAACCTCCACCGATCCCCTCCCACGTGTCAGTAGACATGCTCACCTGTAGAGTTGTTTACACTCCCTGACACAAAAAAACACATAGCTAGAAACAGCTGGCTCTGTGGATTAGCTACAAAAAGACACAATTTGCACCTATGTATGTCAATTCCTTCTGGAGATATGTCCCAAATGTGCTTGACCTTTCAGTGACCTCAACCTTTGACCTCGAAAGGCCAAACGTTAATCATCTGTAGCCAGTTCCAAATGACACCAGTTGGACCTCCATGTCAATTCAGTCAGGAATTATGTCAAAAAAAAAAGGTTTTTTGACATTTCAGTGGCCTTAAACTTTGACCTCAAAAGCACCAAAGTTAACTACTTGTATCTAGTGCTGTCGGCTACAAAATGACACCAGTTGGACCTCTCTATGTGTAATCCTGTCTGGATTTATGGCCAAAAAAATACTATTTGGCCTTTCAGTGACCTTGACCGTTGACCTTTGAACACCAAAAGCTAATCAGCTGGTGGATGGGTGAAGATACACCTTTGGCAAATCACAATCCATCCATAACCTTTTGAACCATCCTGTTACAAACAAATAAGTAAACCAACAAATGCCAGAAAAACATAACCTCATTGGTGGAGGTAATAAAATCACCTACAAACATAATGATCAGACAAATCCACATCCCACTACATGGGTCAAGGACAGATAAAGATCCATAAATTAGGTACTAATGAAGACAAATGGGACCATACGTTACTTTTGATAATCAATGATGACACTCTGGAGTATATGAAAAACCTAACTGGGTCCATCTAAGTGTATTCTGCCTGCTTTATAGCATATTCATAAGAGGGACCCGCTTCACCTCACTATGCCTTCAATCCCTCTCTCGCCCCTCCTCTTTCCTATTCCAAGCTGATCCCGGCGGATCTGAGTCCAGGGTTGGATTGGTCCCCTGGCTAGATCGAGGAGGAAAGATCAATTCAAAGACAAGTGTGGGAGACAGGATTGGTCCCTGAGCACCCTTCACCACCAATTTAGCATATTTCTCATGCCCATATTCTCATCTCTCTAACTTCCAGATTCTGTCACGCCATGCCTTTCCTCTCTGTCTTTCCTCTCTCATGGTTTGATTTAATTCAATTCTGTCCTTCAGATAAGATAACCCAGCAAAGGCTCAAAAAAGAACACTGTATGCGTAATATGCCCCCTGCCACAAGTGTGTATTTATCTGTACACACACACAAGCTTTCATGTTTTACGGAGCAGAAAGGGAATATTGATTTTATAACACCATACACCATTAAATAACAGTTTAATTCAAAGTCATATATTGAAGCCACAGAGATTGCCTTCATGAACTCTGGTTCTGATGGAAAATAAGAGCCTGAAGATATACTTACAATGAGTGTTTTTTCTTTATTCCGACACTTCAAAATAAAAGCACCCAAGCGTAGTAAAAGTGCTTCAACATGATCTACTTTAAATATTCATTTTTTCTGTGATATTGAAAGGAAATTTTCAGCGATTGTCGAACCCTTTGGGAGATTGTTAATGGCTGTACAGTAAATCTGCAGCTACAAAACCGCACAATACAAGTGGTCCACTGAGTGTCTTTCAGAGGCTTTCGTCACCCTGTGGGGACCCAGAGGCAGTTACACCACAGCGAGTTGTCAGGTCAGCATGAGGTCTTCACACAGAAACCATCACTGTTTTCTTAAGAGACAACACTGTTCCACAGCACAGTTCTCAGTGCACATACAACATTTCAGTCACAAACAAGGCAGCCAATCCACAATCTGACTGTTTCCAAACTTCAGCTGACTGGTAATTGCCCATCTGTATTCACTATCTCCTGGAATATTTTTACTAATTGTGGATTAAAATGTTCCTGTTTAATGTTGGCATATAATATTTTGTACTGTTTGATTTTGGCATAGATTTGTTTGAAAGCCAATCTCATCAATTGATGCTTTCATTGACTTCAGCATTAAGTGGATTTCTCTGGTTTTACACTTAAGATCCAGTTACACCTGCATTTAACGCAACACTACACAGTAAATAAAAAAAAGTCTAGTTTGTTTTAACTTAGAAAAAGTTTGTTTCTGAGCTACAGATGCACTTTAAAATTCTCTGAAT
>KV751320.1:9809552-9859982 GCA_001698575.1 Mola mola | reverse complement strand
ACAGACAAATCTGCACCTCAGGCGCTACAACGGTGACAGGCTAATAAAGCCCTCAGGTTATAAATTCACACTTCAATATGTTCAATGGCAGCTTTGACCTTCTGAAAAAATGATATTATAAGGAAAATGTAACAGTAGTCAGGTAGTTACGCCTCATATTTGGAATTAATTCATGGTAAATGAATGGCTTATTATAGATTTAGTATTTTATAGGCACAAGAGTTTTGGGGCCATTGCCTATTTTGATAATAAGCAGTTAATAGATACTAATAAATATAGTACTGGCTCATCATTACTTCTTATTCATTAATTCAATTTATTCTTTTGTATATTCTACACAGAGAATAAAGCTGAATGATACTCAAAAAAGGCACATTGTGATTATTTAGCGGATAGTGTGTTATGAGTCACAACCACATATAAGTAATGATCATAAATTTTGTTGTGTCTGAACCAAACCAGCATTTCTGCATCATCTCATCTCATGTTAGAACATTTGAAACTGTAGGCCCTGAAATGACGGCCACAACATTTAAAGGACAATTATCATCTGACACACACACACACACACACACACACACACACATCACAATAATTACACTGCTACGAGGGGGCAAAAAATTCACCGTCAATTAATAAAGTCACACTGTCCAGCCTGCGACCAAGAGAAAATAAATTACAGCATTCGCTCAACGGCAATGAGAGAGATCAGTGTGTGTGTGCTCCCTGCTCTGTTTCTGTTTCCACGCTACACTTCCACCACCAACTAATAGATAATTTGATCCGTTTGTGCCTTATGGCAAGGTTGTATTAAATTGTGCATGTCATGCTGTTTACACATACACAGGAAACCTCTTGTGATTCCCTGACAGGTGTCAGTGGAGTTCTGTAAACTGAGCCTGCTCCCGTGTCCCTCTGGACACTTTTGAAGGTCACATTTAGCTGGCTGACAACACTCCTACATCTCCTCGGGATATAACAGGAGCGCGGCGTCGGAGGCGGGAAGGTGCTGATAACAAGTTTACGCCTTTCACACAAAGGCTGTTATTTTTGCCAATTAGCGGCTCACTGAGGTCACACATAAAAAAATGTCTGAAAATAAATTTAAATACATTTTTTGATCATTTCATTGAACAAAAAATGTATACAGTTACGGTGAAATATTCTAATATTTTGAGAAGTCTTTGTTGAACTGTAGGCCATAATTATCCAAATTAAAAAAAAAAATAAAAGGCTTTTATCAAATTTTATTCATGTGTAATGAGTCTAGAATATATTAAATGTTCACTTTCAAAAAAATAACTGATGAAAAATAATGACATGCAAGTTTTGTAAGATTCACTAACATTTGATTTAGTCAATGAATAATTTTATGCTGCTTATTTCCTTTTCAATAAACACATACTCAACTTATTATGGGCTACTGCATATTACACCAATATTACATTTTTGTCTGGTATAGACCAATTTTTAATGTCAAACTGTCCTCTGTTACTGTATTATTATTTATTGTTGATATCTTAGCAGGTAATTTGCATGCTTGATCGATTAATCCCCAATGTCTCTGCTGCAATGTGTATTTTTACACAGAATACATGAAACACGGCTCATGCGAATACAAATCAAACAAATATAGTAAAATTGTAACATCCAATATGAAATATTATACAGTCAAAACTCCAGATTAAATTCTCAGCAAGCATTGTCCATGATGTGAAAATAATTATCCCGGCCTCTCTGAATATGTAAGAAGCTGCATATTTGATGACTTATTTCAGTCAGAATATTCCGCCTGCAGTTACAACTGTAAGTGGAAAAAAGCACAAGCAGCTTTTGAAGAGTTTCACTTCAAACCATGAATATATCATTTTGTTTGGGGGTTAAAGATAAGACAAGAGCATACAAGAGAGAATTAACCCTATCTGATTGGGAAACTGCTGAGCGCTGCATACAGTAATCCTCGTGTAAATGGTGGTATAAGTGTCCACCCCTTTCCCACTGAAAGGGTGAATAAACAGGTTCTTGCAGGCTGGATGATGAGTTTTTTTCATTGATACTGTTGATGGAGCTCAGACGGACAGTTGGTGACACATACGCCCGCTGGAGCCGGCATGCCTGGCAGCCTGGCACAGCGTCACTGGGGCCCTGCCAAACAGATGAGCTGTAATTGTGTTTGGTTTAATGGCAGGGAGAGCTTTGGGTTTAAGAGTGAAGGCCCTTGGATGTTAGATGTTTGTTTGGTGGAGTGGAATGGAGCTAGGAAGTGGGCGGAGTCTTTTCGGGTGCCAGTAAAGTCCAATAAAGCTTTCTGGCAGGACTAGTAACAAGACTGTCGGAGCTTTGCGTGAATCACCATGTTAAAGATAACTGACTGTTAAAAAATGTTCAAAGTCACACACAAATGTTAGTTAACATGGAGAAAGTTTAGTTCCAAACATCCAATTACCAGTAGCGGAAAGCAACTGTTACTACCAATTTTGAGGTAAAGCACTTGTAATGTATCTCCATTTTGTCACTTTATACAGATTTATACATTTTTTATTTTTCAAGACATTAATTCGACAGCTAGCTTGCAAATCAAAATGTCACGGTTTTGAGCTTCTGTTACTTTTTAATCTATGGGTTTGAGTTTTCAAGCATTCATTCATGTTTTCGTTGGTCTTTTTCAGGGTTTTGGCTTTTGCCCCTTTCAGTTTGGATTTGTTTGCTCGTTTGGACCGACCCACGCCTGCAAGCCTATGAGTTTGCCTTGTCCTAATAATAATTCAAATCAAACATACGATCGTCTTACAAAGCATAGTTTGTTCAGTCTAAAATCAGCAGCTGGTGTGGTTTGGAGCTGTTGATGATACTGTTCTGGAAAGAAAGGACTAGCTTGTTCTTGTTTTTCTCTACCACAGAGCATCCTAGATTTGACGCTTCAGGTTAATCTGGAGTCGACCAAGAGCCAGTAGAACTTCAAGTTTATTCTATGTCTAATATTTAAATTAGGTAGGATTTAATGACACGGCATTAGTACATCTGTGGACGTGTTTCACCTCTGCCAGCCAAGCTGAAATATGTCTCAAAAACTGATTTTACTCTCTGCATACAAACTCGATAAACATGTTTTTTTTTAATTTAAATTTCTATATTCTGCAGCTGCTAAACATTTAGCATTTTGTACCAAGTTGAACAGCTGCTAAGGCTCATGGGTACTTTAGTTTGTAGAGCCATTCATAATTGAAAGTAGAAGGCATAAAATAAATCTGCAGGATGGTCTGTGTTTCTCTGCTTGGGTACAATGAAGATGGCAGTGAATAAACATCTGAAACAGGAATAAACACATTAGACTATTGAAATCTAAAAGTTATCTTGATTTTTTTGCAGCTAAAACAAAACACACTCATGTATCTGAGTTTGTAAACCCAAAGAAGAATTCCACAAAAGAAAACATAATCCATTTGATCCAATGTTGCCATGGTGTCTGTGATTGATGTCTTTCTCTCTCTGTCCTCCTGTCTGGTGGACATGAACCGCTGCAACAAGTCAGGTTACTACAGAACAACAGGAAAAGGGTCCCCACCCTGAAATATACGCAGACTAAAGTTTTGACGGTAGATTTGACTGAGACTCAATCAATAAACTTATCAGTTTCACCTCTGATACAATCTGAGGGTGACTCATCCCTTCATCGTTTTCCAAATCTGTGGATTAAAATCCTTTGTCTTTGTTCTACATCTACTCCTGTGATCTCGTCATACCCAAGAAACAACTTTGACGGATAATGTTGAGGATATTCTATATTGTTTGGATTTTCAAGGCATCACCTTTATAGAGCAAAACTCATAATGGATGTTCCAAATTTGGCTCCACCATGTTAAACATCTTAATTAATTTTGCTATTAGTGATTACGTGTGCATTAAAAGCCAATTAGCAAAGGTCAGCATGCCAACAACTATAAAGGTGCAATTCATAGGGCTAAAATATGTCCACAATTTAAAGATAACTCCAAAAATAAAGGAGGCATCATATCAGCAGAGTAACCGCCAACTATACTACACTGTCTGCTGAAGAGGGTTGTAGTTGTAGTTGGAGCGACAGTAACTGAGGTTTGAACAGACTGCAACCGTGTGTCATTAGGGAGGTCATCTCAAACAACAGAGCTCCACAGCCTGAACACGGCTGGAAAACAAACTGGGAACAGACAAAGCCTCTGAAACCAGTAGAGGCCAGTTTGACAATCCACCTCCACCCTGGAATATATATATCAATGAGTTTTGTTTCATTATATTAAATGCTAAGAAAACTTGCAAAAACGAGCAAACTCAGTGCTCATACAGGCCTTCATCAGCCTCTAGAAGTGCTCTCATGAGAGCAAAGAAATGGCTTTGACCAAAAATCAAATGTTTCCTCGCAATCTCTCGATAATTCTACTTCAAGTGTTGCAACCAAAATTGGGAAAATATCTTAAAATTGCCCTTTAACAGTTCCGGTATGTGAACGGATGTGCAGACATCACAAGCAGCACTATGTCTGGGGCAAGTTTCACTAAACTTTCACCAGTCCCAAATCTGAATGATCCCAAAGGGATAACTTTCCATCACTATAATGTTCATGCTTTCACGCCATCAAGATAAAATAAAGAGTGCAGATTGGCTGACTGATCGGATTTAGGCTGCCGTTTAATTATTTACGGTAATTAGTTTAAGTGTACCTCATAAAAAGGAGGCCATGAGCCCAGATGTGAACCCTGCTTTTATAACACATGCTCCCATCACACTCCCTAAAAGTGCTCTCTTTGAAGCTCGAACTCCACTCTGCCCGCCTCCACAGACAGCGCAGGAGCACCAAATATGTGATTGTTCATTAACCTCAACCCATGTCTGGAAATAGCAACACAAAACCTGTTATTAGTGAGTCACTCACCCTGCTGTTTTTTGTTGGTTTTTTTCATCTCTGCTCTCCTATTTCACTCCTTCTATTTCAGCTCTGCTACTCTGAGGCTGCTCTGCTCCAAACACCGAGAGGTAACCAGGAAAACCCACAATCCACAGCAAGGATAACTTGCAGAACAAATGATGTAGTTACAGGAGCCAAGAGCGTCCAGCGGTATTGGTGACGGCATTGTTTAAGGACTGCTTAAACTGTCACAACTTAATTTATGAAACTGTCAGTCAACTAGTGGTTTTAACTGAAATATGAACAATTATAAAACTTTTAAAAAATCCGTGAAATTTATGAATTAAAGATCCCATCATGTAAATTCATAGTGAAATAACCTTGCTGAACGTCTGGTACTGCTCGGAATTTAAACATTTACAGTAACTAGTCATAAGGTCATTCCATCTTGCTGACCACTGTAATAACTATAACTACGATATTAACCAGTCAGACCCACAAATCATTGCGGTTTGTGTAAAGCACTTTATTTGGAATTAAAAGCAAGACATTGCACAAAATACTGACGGTAATCCCTCACTGCACAGGAAAACTATGTGTAGCAATACAGCAACTCATGAAGTGCAGAGCCAAGGATCTGGAACGTGTTTACAGTTCAATTTTATTTTATTTCCCCAATAAGTTTGGCTATATACAGTAGTTCTTGCTTCTTCAGACTTTAGTTTAGAGGTACCACAATCTTCTGAAATATTAGCAATTAACACACAACTAACTTTACTACAGCAGATAAAAAATTATGGGAAAAAAAAAAACACTGAGAATAAAAGCAAGACTCCTTAAATTCAAACATGAGCCGCTTGTGCTGTGGTAAGTTGCTTGGTATACTGGGCTCATTGTCGGAAGAAAAGAGCTCAGACCCCAAATCCTTACCCTGTGACATTCATTTTCACTCATCCACACTCTGATAGCAGTCACACCGCGCCACGCTCAAGTCCAACCGAACCACTCTCTCATTATCTCCCACTGCAGTTATCTCTCTGCTCTCTCTCTGCAATTCTCCTTGCGCAGACAGCCGAGGCACCCGGCTGTGAGAGACGAACGCAGAGGGAGGATAAAAAACGGGTTAAAAAGATTCCAGCAGCTCAGGATAGTTGCTGAGGCAGCAGGGTTTGGCTGTGTCTCAGCAAATGCCTCACAGCACTGTGAGAACCAACACTGAGCAGAGAAGTCGCCGCACATCTCTGATTAATTCCAGACAATTAGGCGCGCTTTTCGTCGAGGTAAAATCTAAACTCATTACACTCTGCAGGCAGTGTACATCAGGCTGCAGGAGACAGACATTTGCTGCCGATGTGTGCTTCTTTTCCAAACATGTTAGTACTGTGCTGATGGGAAGGAGCTTCATGTGGCCCTGCTGATGCTAGTTGGAGTGATGGGCTGCAGGGAAGGAGGGCAGGAAGAAACAGGGGAGGAAAAAGGTAAGGTGGCTATTTAAACAGAGCCACTTAAAGAATCATTTACACTTCCACAGACAGAGCAGCAAAATCCAAGCAAACACTGGAACTTTGATGCATTGGGTAGCCTACTACACTGGGTTGCACTGCATGGATTGTGCACATTTGTGAGCTGCAAAGCCTCATGTGATTTTGGGGGTCATGAGAGCGCTGCTGACAGGTTGGAACAAAGGAAAAGTTGTTGAGCTCCCTGAGGTTGTGACCAAGCAGTTCGTCGGAACATCAGTGCTGCCCTCTTGTGGCTGCAGCGAGAATCAGCATCACTTTTACATGACACTGACACAGGAATGATTCATTCTGCAGATCCTTAACTTCTTATTATATTACCTCGTCAATTACAGATAAGTATAGGATGCAATGCAAGATAAGATCATACTTGTTTAGATAAATGTTGTGGGCAAAACAGTGAAATAGAGGCAGTGATCAGTTGTTCAGCTTTCCATTTCATTACATTAAGGTTCATTTTGATTTACTAAAATCTCTCTAAATGGGGATATTTGTACTGTCTGGCTGCCAACGGCAGAGGAGAAGAGGAGAGAAATACATGTGTTCATTTCAACAGCTTTCAAGTATTACAGTCTTTTCAGGAATCACATTTTTAAAGGGTACTGTACAACATTCACCGCTTAAGGGGCTGCTCGATTATCCAGACTTTCTGGTTGGAAGTCCTAAATACTCTATCATATGTTAGTGGTGCAAAGCTATCATTATGCCCAAAATTATGTATCCTGGGAATCTTTCATGGAAATTGCAAACCAAGCAAATCAGATAAGAAAATGACTGTTTATTGCTTATTACAAGAAAAACCAACCATAACAAAATCCTGGAGCTCTATTACAGGACCAATTTTGGCTTACCTTTATGATTAATTGTAAATATATACAAATGGAAAAAGCCATAGGACCTTTCTCTCCTTGGTTATATGTAATCACAAAACATTTATTATTTATTCTTTATCTCTTTATTTGTTTATTTGCTTTTGTAAATATGCCGATGTGTACTTTAGTTACTGAATAAGAACCAAATGCTGTGACCTGTCACGGCAGTGCATTGGAAGAGGCCTGACTGTGAATCCACTACTTCCACCTTACTTGTTATATCTCATCTGTTTTATTTTAATTTAATAGGTGAAACATTCAGTAAGTGCATTTCTTTAAAGAATTTAAACATTTTTCACACAGAAGCTTAACTTCTAATGCTCTGATTGTACCTGTGTACATCACTGGTACAGCAAAATGTAATTTTAAATGTTAAAATGTTGCTTTAAGATATCTGTAAAACAATTTTTATTTGAACTATTATGTTAAAAATATCTTCACATCCAGAAATCACATTTCACCAACAGAACTGAGGGCAGAATTTCCTCACGTTTACAAAGGACTGTGAGCAGAAGATATGTATTTTCCAATTTCAGATCGAATTTGATCAAATGTTTTGGTGTCTCTGGATGAAACTATACGGTTAAAACAACTTAGACAGATAACAGTGTTGTTCTGAGTAGAAAAAGTGAAATCTCTCCCAGGCCTCACATGGTTTTACACACTAAATCCCGGATTACGCAACCGACCCAGACGGAGTCCTCCATGACAAGATTTTAGACCTAGCACAAACAGAACAACCAACATTAGCATCACGTCGACACAACGCGGGGTCAGGTCATGGGACCGTAGAGCTGCCTGACCGGGGAGGAACTCAAACATGAGCAACCGAATCTTCTCCCTCATTCACGTCAGATTATCATTCAAACTCTGTCATGCGGAGAAAACTTCCTAAACAGGCCGATTTTAGGTCGCGAGTCCTGCTTCCAGAAACAGACTGTGCTTTCTCTGGCACGTATGTCAGTAATATTTTTGCAGCATGTGGTTGGAGAGTAGTTTTTTTTAATGACAGGGGAAGCGTGAGCGGCTCGGCGGCCTTCTGCATAAACAGGCGTAGCTGGCCGCCATCTGGTTGGCGTCCACTTCAGAGCAGAGAGCGGCGCTCACTGATTCCAGCTATAGCTCCCACTGCAGAATATTAAGGAGAACTTTTGGAGTTTAGGATCCCTACGCACAACCACAAGTTTAAAAGGTCGGTTCCGCCAAGTTACAACTAATATCACACACTTACTTGTAACAGTGTTTTGCCAAACAAGTAGTTCTGGTTTTGAGCCATAGCCATCTCGTGACATTTCAAAAGACAGACACCATAATCTATGGGTCATGCACAGAACACATCTTCCACTGGGACTAGCTCTTCTACAGAAAGCGAACGCAATGAAAACTGTGACTAAAAATTGTGACCTCTCTAGAACATCAAAAAGTAGTTAAAAAATTGTAATTTGTTGGAAGTTCAAGGAAAACATCTTTCACCACTCAAACCACAAACAGATTCAATCAGCAATGAAGCAAAACGAAAAATAAAAAAACAGCGATGTTCAGATGTTGCATCAATAAAACAATCATGAAAATATTTGTTGGTTTCTTTTTCAGTTCTATACATTCTCTGCACCACTTAAAACAGAGCTACTAATGAGCTACTTGTGAATATTGATATGAGAGTTGGATAATACTTCTGGGAAAAGGCATTTGTCTGCAACTGCCGTTTGATAACTTCAATTCATTAACTTATTCTTTGTAGTTTTTGTTATTTTAAGTTACTGACGTTGGAAACAGAAGCAGACACGATCATCTAAATGAGCAACAACATTTCTCTGTAAGTGCTGGATACACACAAAAGGAACCTTTTGCAAACATATAAACGTATAAAAAGTAGAGCTGCATCGATTAATCAATTAATCCATTAGTCGATTGAGAGAAATTAATAAAATTAAGTCTTTTAATTATTAGATTAAAGAAGTAATTTCAAGATGCCAACTTGGGCTCTAGAAAAATTGAATATTTTGACCGTGAGTACATGATTAATCAATGATTAGAATAATTATTAGGAGCAGCTCTAATAAAAAGCTGATGTGTTCAAAGCATATTTCGCCAGAAACATGTGGACAACCCTCCAGCCTCAATCATCTCAATCAAGCTCATCTTCTGCTGTTTTTAATTATTATTGAAAAATTTCTATTACATCTCCTCTTAGTTGCATGAGTACTCCTGAAGCCTGCTTACCCTAAAACACATCTATGGGGCAGTTATACATCTGCAGCTGTGCCTCCTTCCTTTCTTTCTGGGCTGAACGTACGTCTTTATTTTCAAGACCAAACGGTCCAAGGAGGATATGTGGAGAAACAAAGGTTTCCCACACCGGTATGAGCTTAGGGATCTGAATAAATGCACCTGTGAAAAAGCCTCTTTGAACAAGCCAAACAAGTTCACAGAAATACACAGAGCGAGCGTGCGGATGACAGCAAACATTTATACATAAAACGGTCAATAGGAGAAAAAACACTCAAGCAAGTCAAAAGAGAGGCATTCACTCGCTGCAGTTTTACTTCTGTGATTTGCCTTAATTTGAATAACAAAGAAACAAAAGGGTTTCTCAAAGCTTGGCAGTGAAAGCACCAACAAAAAAGATAAAGCTGCGCAAAAATGACAGCAAAACAACATTAAAATGCAAAGGGGTTTTGTTATTCTGCACTCTGTTGTTATCCGGATTGACACAAAAACACGTGCAACTTTGGGACCAGTTACATCCCTCTGCTCTGATACAGTGAGTGTGTGCTTTAGCCCGTCGTGCCAACTGGGAAGTCGGCGTGGGGCAGCGATGGGGCGAACGCTGGGAGGAGAACTGAAAAGAGAGGCCAGCTGACTGAAGAACAGAAAGAGAGAATTCAAGCAGAAATAACTGTCCCTTTCAGCCAGACTCACTCTTATTGACAGTTCATTAGTCTTGACCTTGTCTTTGACCCACGGCAAATGCAGCAGCAAGCTCCCCTCTATGACACGGCCACTAAACAAACGACACTCACACGCGCGCGCACACACACACACACACACACACACACACACACACACGCACACACAAACAAAGGAATGCTGCTCCTGTTATTGTCTTTAAGTGCCAAGCTCAGGCCAAGGCCTAGCTAGAGTTTCGAAAACAAAATAACAGCCGTACAAAGCTCTCCGGCTCACACACACACACGCACACGGACACACACTCTCACATATACACACCCAAACACCACTTCCGTCCATTCTCTCTCACAGAGAAAGGAAGTGGAGCCGAGCTGGCCCAGCCCCAGCTGTCCAGACAGAGGCGGCCTGGCAAACCCAGTCTGCTGCCTGCCTGCTTCCCCCCTCTGAATGACTTTAAAAGACTCCCCGAGGCCTCACCATCCTTCACTTCCTCACTGTGTTGGTAGATATAAAGAGCCACTTCAACTTTAATGAACTGCTTAATTCAGTTTCCAGCCGTTCACAGTGGCTTCCCTGCTTTTTCTATACAGTGTGCTTGAATGCCGCGTTTGGAGTTCAACCAGGGCTCGGCAGTATGACTTTAGAATATAACATCATCATTTTCTAAGGCCACATATTTAGGCCACAATTTGTCTCCTCAAAATCTCGTCAAAAATGCTTGGAACGGGGAACAAAATCAGATATCACAATGTTTTGACCATGATGACATTATTACTGCGACAAGGTAGAGGGATACCTACTGCTACAAAACAATTACACAATGAATTATTATCATTGTGATAAATAATCATCAGTAATGTAGATTGGATGGGCGACGGCAAATATTAGAACAGGTAGAACACTCTGATAAGCTCAGAAAATGACATCCTTTTATTGTAATGTGGCCTTTAAAACCAATACAAGACAACACTTTTGCACTATAACGATATCCAAAATTTTATAATAGCAGTAAATATTGTATTTATTGACCAGATCTTGGTTTAACAACTGTGTTCCATAAACTCTAATGCACTTATTTCAAAATCTCAGCTTTTTTTAAATCCGGTTTTGTGGATTTTTATATTATTTCATTGGCTCTTTGCTCCATCAGCTTGACAAAATGGCAGCAACTAACAAGGAAGGCATAGTGAAGAGTGAATAAGACAGTAAGTTTAGTAAAAGTTGTATTCGCACCACCAAAAATAAGAGCTTCCTTTTCAGGACAGATTGGTTATTTACTCATTTTTCCATGTTTGAATGGCTTTAAGAGGAAAATATCACTGGTGCTCTCTGGGTCTCGATCACCATCCCTGACTGGATCTCATAATGCCAGTACATTCAGAGAGATGTCTCTTTATTGAAGTGTTTTAAATCTGCCATTCGGCACGTGCTCACCATTATGGAACAGGCGAGATGCAAATAACTGCCAAACACTGTTAACAGTTAAAAGTGCAGCAGCTCAAGCTGTCTGACAAGATCTGGAGGTGGAAGCTTGGAGACCGAGCAGTCAATTAAAGTATGTCAGGAACTAACTCGACCAACCACAGGAAGAGATTGCATCCAGCAACAAGATACTTGAAAAAACTGACCTGAAGATGAACTAGAGGAAAACTGAGCTTCCACAGAGGGCAGTTTATTGATCAAAAGGGTTTATGATTTGCGCCATGTATGCATAAATATACTATTACTGGGATGTTTAGGAGAAGCGGGCAAGGGAAGACGTCTCCATACATCCATCGAACCATGCAATTAATGGGTACCCCCACTCTTTTGCCACATGAAATTCTTGAGCACTCTCTCATCTGCGGAGAGAGAGTATGAGCCGCAGGGGTCGCTGAGGGTCAAGTCTCTTACCTTAGGCCATTTGGGGTTGATGAGACGTGCTTTGATCGCATCGTCCAGCGCGGTGCTGTACTGGCCCAGTCTGAGATAAGCGGCCGAGCGGTTACTGTACAGGATGCAGTTTTGGGGGTCGGCGCTCAGGGCCTCGCTGTACAGGCGCACGGCCAGAGCGTACTCGCCCTGCTGGCACGCCTGGTTACTGCGGCGCACGCGCTCCAGGAACTCTGCTTTGCTCAGGCCGCCGGAGCACGGCGGGCGGTCGGCTCGTTTCACAGTCTGGGATGAAGAGATTATAGAGGAGGGAGAGGAGGAAGAAGAGGAGGGGTTGGTGCTAGTCCTGCTTGTGGAGCGAGAACCAAAGAGAGAGAACTGCAGAGCAGAACGGAAGGGGGAAGACAAAGGGAGAAAAGGTATTAGTTGGTTTTTTAATAAGGCAACCTGTTGGACATGTGACTGCGAGGTATAGCCCTGATATCCCGCCGACATGAATGATTTGCAGCTTGGCTCAAAACACACATACTGTATTTTACAAAAATGGCAGCCAGGAACAAGACACGTCCCGACACGTCATCATGAAAGTATATGGTCATCTAATCTGTGTATGATCTGCTTTTCATTTGGCGTCGACAGGACTAATAGTAATGATTGGACAATGTCACTTTTTTAAAACGTATAACGCCCCCTTATGAACTCAGGAAAAAGTGAAAATCAAGTCATTTCATCTCATGGATATATCGGATATCAGCTAGCAGGCAAAAAGAAATGAAGCTCTTGCATGAAGGTTCTGCAGTGGTGATGATTCCATAATTTCTCAGATGTTTGGGGAATTCAATGACAGTTTCAACAATGATTCCAGGAGTCATCCAACAGAAAGCTATGCTGACTGTTTATCTCTGACGGGCACACAGCTTCCAGGTAGGCACTAATGATTAGTGTGATCTCTTCAGTGTCCAACCTAATATGAAACATGATCACTATCTCCCCTTCTGTTCCTGAGTTACGGTGTTGAATTGAAAGTTTTTTAGATAAAAATGTAGTTTAAGCATGATTATAATAGTATCCAAGTTTCTGCTGCATTTTTGTCTTAATTTCTCATCATCTCTGTGAATTCATTCCGTCCCAGGAAAACATGATCAGAAACCAACATCAGATGTTTACAGGTCACATGACTTGGGTTGGTCTAGTTCTAACAAGGATAAGATACGACTTTCTGAATCCAAGTTGTTTACATGCACAAAACATAAGCAGAGACTAAACCTCAAATCCACACGCTCATAATAACACACTTTTTTTTTTTTGATGGTTCAGGCTGACTGTTCCACATTTATACTGTGTCATTAAGAGAACCCAGAAAAAAAATGCTGCTGATACATAGCTCATAAAAAAAACCCTTATTGGAAACACAATTCTGCTCAGTATGACACCAAAAACTGCAGAAACCTTATTTACATGATATGTTGAGGTTATTTTTTTATTTTTTATTTTTTTTTTTGCTATGATGTCGTTTCTGGCAAATGGGACACCAAACTGCTGCTTTCACTCTTCTTTTTTGCTCGGCGGTTGAATTCCTTAGAGAGAGAGAGAGTGGGAAAGAGAGAGTGAGAGAGAGTGAACGGAGGAAAGTCAGACGCTCAGATGAGGCTTCTGTTCTTCTCCTTTGCCTCTGTCACACCCACTGAAACTCTGTGTAAAATGTGCTCACTGAGGTTTGTTCTCTGTAGCTTCAACTGCCTCCCTCCCTGATCTGGTGTTTCCAAATTTGTCCTCTTCACCAGAGCCTTGCACCAAGGCCTTCATTATCTCTCTCTCTCTCTCTCACGCACACACGCACACGTGTTCGCATACAAATGAAATATGCAGACTGGAGGGATTCCTAAAACTTGCAAAGGCATCAACCGACAGCTTTGCCCGGGAGGAAATAATACCTACAGCAAACTCATTATAGTGAATAGTGAATATGTAGTGAATATTCAGTCATGCAGAACGTGAAGGATTCGTTCACAGGTACACAAGAAATCTCTCACAGAGGTTCTGTTCTTCATTTAAAATAAGTCTCGAGATCTTGAGCACGTGGCACATTTGGCATCTAGCCTGAATTGTACTGACAGATGGTGATTTGGAGTGGCACTGCACTGTTAAAAGCTATATTTAACTGTATGGTTTTTTTTCCACGATGTGCTGGGTCGCAGTGAGGAAAACAGTAAACAGATGATATCCCTACACTCAAATGAAGAGTCAAGAAATGAGGCCAGGAGTTTAGAGTTTTTCCAAGGGTGAAAAACCAGACTCCATTTCAACGGCGCACCAACTACTTTGCTAATCACTTGATCCCTGTTGTTTTTTTTTTTTAGGACTCTCAATCCAACAAAACATGCAGTTTATTGATCAAATCGAGCACACAAACAGAGTGGAAGTGTTTATGAACTAAACTCATAACCCAAACCCCCAAATCACTGTCTCAGAGCTTGCGTCTACAATCATGCTCTTAAATCTAAGTGTAGGCCTGTAATGAACTGGCAACCTGTTGAGGGTGGACCCCGCCTTAACCCAAGGACAGCTGGGATAAGCTCGGGCCCCCCACGACTCCAGGATAAGGATGGATGGATGGTAATTATCGATGGCAGTTTAATTGTGTAGCTGAGTTAACAGTACATTTGTCCTGATCTTGTTTGTATTTGCCCTTTTAATGGGGCCAAGATGCTCAGCTTAATAAAAAAAACCTCTCATAAATCTCAGCTGGAGCTGTTTCTGCAATGTTGAAACTGAGAGTGTTGAAATCAAAGCAAACCACAGTAAAACACTTACGATAGACGCGTGGCAAAGCGAATCAATGCATCACTAACTTGAAAAGCTTCTATCCTCAGTCCCTACTTTCTCCCTTGTCAGCTGGAACGCATCACTTATCGTCCTGAACAAGAGCACACGGGGAATTGTAAAAGTGCGTGTGTCAAAATCTGACCTGGAATAACCTCCCTTGTGTGTACAATATCGGGACATTGAGAAAGAACCCAGACTGAGTTTAATTTGTTATTTATTTGTCTGACTGCTATGTGCTTAGTGCTGGCTGTACGAAAAATTACCCCTCATAGAACAATGACATCTCGTTATAACAACACCTTGACCAAATTTCCACGATCCGCAGTCGTCTGGCAGGGCCCGTTTTTAGCTATTTAACCGCCGCATTTCATTAGTGAAACATGTAATCAAACACCAGCTTGAATGTGACGAATGTGTCATAAAGCCGAGCTTGTCTTACATGTTGCCACAGCGATGTTTGCTGAAATAAACAAAGCAGGACACACAGCATGTGTGAGGAGCTAAGACATAAATCTCTAAGCCTATTACTGCCCAACTCACAACACAGTTAATACAGCGCTGAATGAAAAAGCACTGAGAGGAGTGCAGTGTGGACTTTTGCAATCACACAGTTTACATTACTGGGTCAGTTATATACACTGTTGTGTTAGTGTTTTTCAAACAGCAGCCTGACTACGCTCAAGCGTCTCTGCGTTGATACGTGGGCGCACCTGTGCACAAACTCCTCTAATGGTTTGTTTGACAGGACGTAGGATCTACTGTATTTGTATGCGTGAGCCAGCGTCAAAGCAAGATGTACTTTGTCGCAGCGCCTACCTCTGCTGAGTCATCATTTGCCCGTTTTCCTGTTTCTCCAGCCATTATTCCCTAACCCGTTTGCCCTCAGTGTCTTCCCGCCATTCCCACACACCTGACCCCATCCCTCCACAGCTCACCTGCACTGAACATCCGAACACGCCGACCGACTCGAGCGTCTCCTACACGCCGTGTTTGCTCCTGCTGACGATTCCCTGTTCACTTGAACTTTCCACCAGGTAAACAACTGCTTGAGTTCAGGTCCTCTGGCCTCTGAGCCAGACTTCTTCCGGCAATATCTCTGTGTGGCCGACAGTAACAGACCTGCTGCACGTTTGACCAGTCTCTCAGTAGTCTGTGCTTAACGTCTGCAAACATGACACTGAATAAAGCCACCAAGAAACGTATCCAAACTGCTAGAATTCGCTTGCTGGACAATCGAATATGTTTCATTTCTGTAATTTTCCGGAGCTGACAATGGGAATGTCACTACCTCGTCACATAGCAACTGGTCAGCCAGGAGAAAGTGAGCAGGGTATAAAGCGCCTCCCTTCGTTCAGTCGTTACACACAACTTCTTTGCACAAAACCGCTTCACTATAAACACTGTCCACCTCCAGGAGAGACTCAGTTCTACCCACATTCAAACCTCACGTCTCTCCAATTTCTGTGATCTTTCTTCTCTTGCTCTTAGTGCCTTTTGTATGAATGAATCCATAAGTAAACACATGTACAGTGCAGTACTTTAGTGAGCGTCGATACTTTCATAATTGATTCTTTGTTGGTTTGCTGGCTGCATCTTTTTAAAAAGGAATATAGAAGGTTTGAGGTCGGGGTCTTGGAATGTCACTGCAATTTATGTTTCATAATTTACTTTTCACATCCTACTAATACTTAAAATGTTCTTGAATAATTTAGACTAAAGCCGCAACAAACAATTATTTCAATCATCTATTAATCCGCTCATTATTCTTATTCTTATTATTCAATGCAGACTACC
The DNA here is from genome assembly GCA_001698575.1 of Mola mola. NCBI lineage: Eukaryota > Metazoa > Chordata > Actinopteri > Tetraodontiformes > Molidae > Mola > Mola mola. The sequence goes on along the minus strand of KV751320.1, from coordinate 9,843,306 downwards.
GATGATAGAGGACATGAAATTCACTTGCTTCACATCATTTATTCAGCTTTTTGGCCATCTTAAGGCCCACTTAAGGCCAAGCTGTGAGCATATCTGCCAAATATGAACACAAGTAGTCAGATCTGATGTGGTATTTAGAAATGGTTGAGATGTATTAGCTGTAGACGTAGAAGCTGGGGCGGAAGGTGCAGACCACCTATAAAACAAACACAGAGCTGGACTTTTCAACATGTGGTGTAGAAAGATGTGAGTTACTATCACAGAGAGAGAACATGGAAGCTGTGTCAGAGGAATGTACATTACATTCTCACCGAGGGGCGGAAAGCAGTTTGGTATGTCCTTTGTTATGAGGTCCACTATTCTCTCCCGTCGTGCTACGAACAATCCTACCTACAAGAGCTCAAGATGTGCGACACAGGTTCAGTGACCTGATGTAAACACTGAGGGAGCAGACTGGTAGGAAAGCAGATGGAAACATTGAGTCCGATGGGATGAGTTTGTAATCTGGATTTTACTGCGATTGTAATAATGTCCTCATTGAGGTCAGTGTTCCTGACGAAAGAGTGAGAGACATAATGAGCCGCAAAGAGAGGACAACTTTCAAGTTTTATTCCAGTCCAGCGTTGTTCTTCGTAGTGGTATCCATCCATTAGGGTCTGCTGGAAGCACCTGTAGGTGTCTCAGAGTCGGACCCACTCCAGGGACACTCCAGGTCAGTCAAACGGATCATTCAGGCCTGATCAAAGTCCAAAACCAACAGAGTGGGTATTAAGTTTCTCACCGTTTTTTGTTTTTTTTTTTCAATCTATCAAAGCCAGTGCCCCGTAAACCCTTGCAAGCGGTCCTCATTATTGCATTAGTTCCAGGAACAGAACATCTTGTCATCATTATTCAGCATACTCAGGAGATGGGAATGCTGCATGCTGGTGTAAATCAACACAAACAGTTTCTATTATTTTGCTTATTTTATTTTGACGCTTCTTTAAAACCTGTTTATGCATCGAAAGTGGACGGCCGACTTGCACCTTAGCCTCTCTGCAAAAGGTCATTTTTAATCTCCACAAGACATATGTGGTTAAATAAAAGCTAAAAGTCTTGATTGAAGCTACAGTACTTACACACACATACAAACAAACACATGCAAAAGAGTTGGCAACTTGTCAGTTCACCTCAGTCCCCTCGGGACAACTGTTGTGTGATACTAAAAGTAAAAGCACTTCTTTGGCAGAGAAGCAGAAAAAAACATATATGTATTATTCATATTGGATTTATATTCATTGTTGCATTAATGCATTGATCGCATTGAAAGATCCTATGTGTAAGACTATGGGTAGGGTGGGGCTAAGGAGAGAGCAGAATAATGTTTTAAGGACTGCATAATCCCCTGAAAATAACAACTGTTGTGCTTTAATTGCATTAAAATGAGTCTGTTATATCCACATTGGCCGTGGGTCGTCTGATCCAGTCTGATTTCTACAACTGTAGAGACATGGTAGTGGTATCAGGACAAACCAAACACTGTGAAGGCCTTTCAAAGCGTTCACATTTTTAGATGGTTGCAATTTACAACCCCACAGCCAGATGCTACTAAATGCTCCACGCTGTACCTTTCATAGGTACGAGGTAACTATGGAACTAAGTTTAAAACATTTGTATTGATTTTCTGTACATTGCTTTGTACATAATCATTTATCACCAATAATGTATTACTAATGTATTAATAACAATTAATTACAGTTAGCTGTGAAATGTAGTTAGGGATGAATTGGCAGGGACTGTACTTACATACAGCACTTGATAATAAAGCATTAACTGTATAGACATGCACATGCTAAAAGGCCCAAAAAAAAAAAAAACACAACAAGAATGTCTTGTCAGAGTTCTTCCGAGGTTACACACAAACACAAACATGCGCGTGCACACACACTTCCCCTGTCTTGTGTATCAGTACTCCCAGCCCGTTTCAGGTCAGAGGGAGTACATTCCTGTACAGTAACACGGATAGAAAGGGGGCTGAATGCCTGACGGAGGCAAACTGTGTCCCTGAATGTGGCCCATTGGTCTATTGATATAAGTAGGTGAGAAAGCAAAGCGGCAAAGTTATTCTCAACGAGATGGATTTAGATCTGGTGATGTCTGTACATATAGTTATGTACAACTGTAGGCTGTAGTCTATTAATAAGCAGTGAGTTCATCATTGTTCAAGCAAAATTATCACTCTTTCATTCCAGCCTTCATGATTTAATGCATGTATCTCTTTACACCTGACCTCTATGCTGTATGCGTTTTTATACGGGCCTGATGCAAAGACTGTATTTATACTTAAATCTACTGAAAGAGTCCACTCCCTTGTATGTCTTTATATGGCCAATAAAGCTGATAACTACGCATTTTAGGGTTTTGGACTTCTGATTAATGCATTTATCACCAATTTCATGGATTATGCGTTTTATGAATAAACGATACATCAATAGAGATAGCATTCAATAAAGTTTCTTTTACATAATTATACTGTCACCAGGGGTTTTTATTGTAAATCATGATGACACAACTACATTAATGACAGTAGAGCAACGTTTGAGGGACTTGACTATCACCATTTACATTGATTTTAAAAAGTTTATGTACTTCCCACATTCAGATTCATAACGCAAAGTATAATCAACAAATAAATTATGTTTTATCGATGCATTATTGATGATCGGGGGGGATTCACACGATAACCAAATCTTTAGCTATAATGTGCATAAATTAAGATTAGTTTATATTAGAAACCTCTGCTAGCTGAAACATTAAAGCACACCTAATGAATGAGAAGCTAATTAGAAATACATTATACCTGTGTATTGTGAAATTGACTTTTTCTGCACAATGGTCCTTAAAGGCCAACTTGTAAACTTGTAAATGCAGAGACTACTCAGCTCTGTCCATGCTAGTTTTGCTTCCAAGCTTAGAGTGGTGTTGGCCCTGCTGGATTAATAATGTGCCTCACTGCTGTAACTTTCTTCCTCTCCTCCTCAGCCTCCCGCAGACCTCCGGGACGCCACAAAACGGCGGCGCATTGTGCCCGACTGGTGAAACTTGAACTAAAAACACTCGCCGATCGTCTCCCGCAGCCTTACCTTTTCCTTCTTAGCCCTTTGCTTTTCCATCCTGTTGTCTGCTGAGTGCGGCAGCTCCAAACTTTCATCCCCCAGCAGCGGCTGGAGGAGTCCAGGAAAACACACCGTCCGGGACGGCCGGCCGGCCGCCTTTACGGGCTCTCCGCGCTCCGCTGCACCTTTATTCAACACCGAGCCGGCCGACGCTCCGCGGCGCTACGAGGCGCTCCCATTCCTGCCGGGAAAGTTAATCCGAAGTGTGTGCGCCATGTTCCCGCAGCCGATCCTCTGCCTATAGCGGAATTTTAGTCCGGTGAGAGGCGGGGATCCGGTCGGCTGCACGGCTGCAGCCCTCACCCAGGTCTCAGTGACTCCCCATGACATCAGAGAGGAGTTGAGTTACCTGACAGACACTCGCTCACACAGCCGCTCCTGTGTTGGAGGAGCTGGATGCTCAAAAAAATGAGCACACTTACGTTGTTTTGTTTCTCTTTTAAACTTTATTTAGGCTGCCAAAAACAAAACAGTAAGTAGGCTGACGGATCATGTGACATTCATTGCAAACAGCGTGAGGAAAATCCAGCAACAGTCAGGCAGAAAAGTTTGGGAAACGTTCATTTCCCCGGGTGGAAAAATTTGAGACCACTTTTTTTTAATGCGCGTGGAAGTTAGGGCCAAAAGGTTAAAAGCTTATCTTAATTAGCATTAAAGGAGAACGTTGGTCTTTTTTCAGCTTAAGCCCATTTTTCCAGTCTAACATTTCTCAAAAAAAAAAAAAAAAAAATACATCCTAAAAGGGAAAATAAAAAACTACTCCAATATGGAGATTGATCATTATGACTGTTTCACTCAGGAAGGCTATACAATGAAATAGCTGAGGTCAAGAAAAAAATGTCAGAAATAAATCACTTTTTTCCCCACTGAATGTTATTGCAAGTGTCTGGTAACATGGGAGAGATTCCTACAGTGAATCACCAGTGTGCTCTTGACTTGATAACTGTAAAGACATAAAACCAATGTTTACACATAAAACTCCCCAAACCATTCACTTTTGTCTCCAGGGTATTGTAGGTACTCTATTTGGGGGCCAGCATGTTGTCATCAGTCACCAGGTCCAGCCTGGACTTAGCGGAACTAGATGCTGACTGCAATGGGCTGGAAGCACCGGATCGTTGATCTGGAGTGCTTTCTTAGCACCGAATAGCCTTTAGAATAGCTATTCAAAGGTAAAACGATCTCTGGCTTGTGGCTGTATGAAGGTGGGATAATATCTGCTCTGTTCATGTGACATCTCGTCTGTGACTGTGGCATGATATTGCGGATCACCAGAGGTGAAAATGGGTCAGCGGTGCCGTTAGGGTTTTTAATACTTGGTTATTAAGTTGCTTGGTATTTGGATTGTACTAGCCTGGCTGTCCTGTGGTTAACAAAGATATCTATGTAGTACTACATACTGCATATATATATGCTATGCATTGTTTTGAATGATAATATTTTTGTTTATATGAGGACTGTTTGTAAGTGAGTTCATGACACCTTAATTAACAGTCAGTAAATGCTTATAACTGCACTAACTAATCTTAATTAATGTGCCCTTATTGTAAAGTGTCACCCTTGTTTTTATTTGTTTGTCTTACCGGCCAAAGTGTAAAACTACAATACCTCGTGCGAAGCTAATGACATTTCATGTACAAGGTGCTCTCAGTATTTTCATCCTATTCTCAGCAGCAAAGCATTAAACATATCTCATCTACAGACATTTACATAGCCTGATTATTATTTCCCCACACTGGCTCTTCTCTTTTAAGCTGAGCTGAACTAAAAAATATTATGCACAGCTGTGTGCAAACCACATAGAACAGTTCTACTATTTACATTATTACAAATACACTCTGAACCGCAATGACGGTGACTTTAAACAGTGAAGTCTACAGCCAGCAACAGTGGGATGTACTCAGACTGGTAATTGTATTACATCTAGGATGTCTTATTTTGTCTATTTACAATATATCTGATGAATATTAAACCCATTGACGCTCCATAATCAGACAAGCTTTCTTTGTGTTACAGCGGGCTGGTGTGCATGCTGAGAATGTTTTCTGGTCGGTTTTTGGTTTGGACTCCCCGGAGACACAGTTTGTGGAGGCTGACTGCTCCTTGTTTTCTCTGTCCTCTCCCGCTGTTTGGCCCCCTGCCCTGCATATTATCTGCCTGTAGATGGCGCTGCTTTTCCACGTCTGCGCTTCTCCTCAGGTTCAGCTCAGGAAGCTCGGCTCTAACCAGAGCAGCTGTACAGCTGTTCAACAAAGAAAAAGCACAATTTGAGGTACTGGTACTCTATTTGAATACATACATTTCTGTAATATTACTGCAATATATACATTACATTACTTTTCATTACTTTATGAGTTTGCCTGGATCTCAGAGAGAGGTATTGCACTTTTACTCCTCCACATTTAAGTGTCAGCTATAGCTACGAGTTCATTTCAGATTAACATTGTACATAAAAATATTGAGTAATATTTAAAACAAGAGACCTTTTCTCTCTGACTATATCAACCCACATTTGAACAACTGCTCAAAGCCCAAAGTGATATAAGTGTAGAATATTTAACATAAACAGGAAAGAGCAAAGTACAAATATGACTGAAATGCAAATTTCTTCTTTTCTCTCCCATTAATTGGTAATAATTTGAGGGGCCCCAGCGCTAGCATAGTTGCCGAGGGACTAATGTAGTTAACTGTATATCAAGTAGTTCAAACTTGTTCCACATTATGCTCTAAATACTTGCTTTTACATTATGTAAAGTTTACGAGTGCGGGGTTTTTACTAATAATGAGTATTTTTTTACAGTGCCATCACAGATCTGAGTAATTCATGCACTAATGTTCCACTGAATTATAAAACTACGCTATTTGAAATATGCATAAAACACCACACAAAATCTGAGGTTCCGGGCCAATATGAAAGTATCCATCTGCCTTTGCTTACACTTTGCCTGCTGTGCAGTCCTGTGGCAGGAAGCAGGACAGAGACACATGTCGCAGCAGAAGATCCTGCACTTCAGTCAGTTGTGTCTGATTAGCCAAAGTCTGGAATAATCTGGCACGACAAACACATCGAAGACCAACAGACATAACAGACAAAATGTTTGGAAGAAAGCCTACAGATGAACAGACCAGCAAAGCCACAGGAAAACTCAATAATGACCACATGTGCAAACATGACGGTATGATAGTTGTCCAAAGACCATAGCCTAATTTCTGCGAAGATTCAGGGAATTGCTGGACCTTATGTAACAGCGTGACTGTAAATGTATGTGCACACTGCTTGTGGCCTACCTGTGCAAAAATATAAATATAAATAATAAAAAAATATATAAATAAAAATTACGAATATTTACGTAGTAATGTAAATTTAGACACCAAGCATTGGGGGAATATAATCAAAATGTGAACAACAAAGCTAAGTTCTCGGTATGACTGCTATTGATTTTGCATTACCTGGTAGTGCAGTTGCAGTGATACAACGTCATGGCCTCTGGGTTGCGGAGGCCATATCTCCTCTGCTTGGGAAGGAGCTTGGTCTTGCACTCATCAAGAACTTTGTAGTCAGCACATGACAGCTGCTTCTCTTTGGAGGGGAAGCATCAGATAAAAGCCACTGTTGTGTTTCCGTCATATAGAAATATGAATAAATATGATGGAGAGAAGGAATCAAATACCTGTGAGGTTGGCATTGAGGCCAAACAGAGGGGGCTCCCTGGTAGAGAACGTGTTCTCCAGATTGTCTCTGCTCTCAGGTAGCGGTCTGGTAGGTCCCTCTGGTGTGTTCGGGACTGTGGAAACATTAATAGCATGAGTGATGGTGGCAGAGGGGGCACCCGTTGAAGGCGTATGGACTGTTTCCCCCTCAGCAGTGATGGGGAAGAGCTGCGGGTGCGATGTGCCACTCTTCTGGAGTTCTTCAGGTAAGGTAATATTTGTGGTGGAGTTGGTACTGTTGAGCTCTGTCGGAGCAGGAGACTCATATAGAGTTGGTGGATGAACCACAGCGTACAAATCCATTTTACTCTCTTTACACCTGGAAATTAACACAGATAGATAAGACTTAAGGATGAGTTTGACAGAGCGCTTATTTACTTTCTTTACCCATAGTTATCTAAGATTAATATCATTCATGAAGCCTGTTAGCTTAGCTTAGCATAAAGATTGGATACAGTATTGGTTTTGTGCTCAGAACATCTAAAATTTAGTAATGAACACATCATATGACCTACTCCAGTGATTCATCGATCAAACCCTTAAAATTTCATTTCTATCCTAAAATTCAGTATTTAGATTTTTTTTTTTTTTTTATGGGAAAAAATCCTCCATGGCCTTAAAATGTTTTGAATGTAATTTCACAACTTTTCCTTATATATGAATGTGCTACTTAAGTCTTAGATAATGATGTGCAGATCACATAAACAATCACTAAAGACAGCTGCAAATCACTAAACACCATTTCAAATAGTTTACTACCATGACAAAAACAGAAAACACGATTGCAAGAAGTTTATTTTCCTAGCAAAAAAGCAACAACTATTTTCCCAGCAGTTCTTGCAGTTGTTATTTTATTTATGCAATGAAAATAAACTTCTTGCAGTTGCGTTTGGTGATTTGTTATTGTGTTGTGCACAGGGCCACCATATTATCTGCTCTCTCATCTTCATTTAACTTTTAAACTAGTCTACTATACGCCGCACAATGTCAAGTTCAAACATTGGAATAATTCAGCCATACATATTTAAACTAGACAAGGATTCCCAGGAAGAAGAGGAGGAGTGACTTGTACAAAAATAACTACTTAGGTCAATTTTTAGCAAATAGACATTAGCGCATTATGCCCCAAATTTGTGGGTGCTCCATTTCTCAAAATGCAGCTTAAGAGCCGAGCACAGCAAAAGAAAATGTGAAAGAATCACGAGAGTCTGTGGAAATCATCCTATGGGGACCATAACTGTCCGTCCAAATTTCAGGGCATGTCCTTTAACAGTCGTTAAAATATTTTAGACTGGACCAGAGCAGAGGATCACCCAATACTGCAGCCACCGAAGGGTTAGGATGGCTAAAAGTTCAACGGTGGGTGGAGAAAGCTCAGAGACAGATACTCAAGACTAGAACAAATAGACCAGTACTCTCTGTACCACTGGAGAATTGTGAGAAAATATGGGCTTTTTGATTATTTGTAGTCAAAAATACAAACTTGCATTCACCACAGATCTAAAAGAGCCTCACTTACATCCCAAACCAGTTTCTCTGTGCGCACTGAAGTCGGTGGGAGAAGTCAAAGCAGTGCATCTTCAGCAGGTTAAAGAAGGTGTATCCCACCACATCAGATATGCTGTCTTTCGCCTCCTTCAGACAACTGTGAAACCTGTGGACACATTATTTCAAACAAACACGACAAATTAGCTGACAAGGGCTTGTGGTTATTTGGTGGTGATACTGATAGATTTTCCTACTTATTGTCACAGTCACAGTGAGACATGGTAAAGATGTTGCTGTTGAAGAGGCCGAAATCTGAGTGAAAGGAAAGGATTGTGTGTTTGCAATGGTCGTGTTCCCGGCAACAGCTGTCGGTTTCTGCAAAAACGCCTGCAACAGATAAGTAGGAAAGGGATTAATTTCAGCTTTACCATCACAGCCTGATACAAATTTCTTTGAATCTTGGGTTGTTTACCAACACAGAATCGCAGCATCAAAAGTGTGGGGTCCAGTGGTTTTGATGCTGGACCAATAGTCAGGATAAATTATAATCAATTTTGATTTTATGTCTGTCACTCATCTTTTTGGAGGCACAATACAGAATCTGAGTGTTTTTAGAGGTCTGTCATTTGCTCTGTTTTCCTCATGTGACCTTTTGCTCTTCACTGCCTCAAAATATGGATTACTCTAAAATCGCTGCTGCCGACTGTTTTAGCTTCTGGTAAGTTCAAAATGAAGCAATGTGTTGTGACCTAATCACAGACTGCTGCTGTGATTGAACATGACATGTGAACCATTCAGCCAGTGAGTGACCTTTTTCTTCCGAGGAGTCGAGTACATATGAATCGTAACACATAAAATCACAAACCAAGAGGTTGATCTAGGCATTTGCTTGAGAAAAGACAATTTGGAGAGAAGTTTAGAATCAGTGTCGAGAACCAACCTACCTAAATCTTGATATGATGGCGCTTTATTGCCAGAGCCGCACCACAGAGTCCCTGGCACAATGAAGCTGCGTTTTACGCGCTGATGGATCCTGCCCTCTGACCTGCCATCTTCACCTTCATGACCATTAACACTCCTCACCGACCTCCTCCCTGCAGGCGCCAGAGAGACGCATTGATCCTCTGCCTCAAATATGGAGTCAACATCTAGATTTTCATCCGGATGGTCGGAAAAGTGGTGCGCACGCTCCCGGCACAGAGTGAAATAGTTGCGGATCACTGCTGCTTCGTCGCTCCAAGCGCAGCCGAGCAGAGCGCGCTCCTCAGACCAGGAGCTGTGGTAGAGCCTCAGAGATGGGGAGGCCGGCCTGGAGCTTCTCCGGAGAAAACTGTAGTGCACTTCTCCCGCAGGTAAAACTTTGGTCCAGGCGCAGAGGATGGAGGCTCCTACAGCTGTCCGCGTCACAAGTGAGGAGAATACAATGACAGCAATAAGAGAAGTGTGCGTCATGGCGGTGCGTTGGGTTGAACAGCTGACTGAAAGAGGGGAAGAGGCCGTTTCTCCTTAAATCTCACACAAATTATTGCGTCACTGTGGACTCATGGCACATTGGCTGACTCCAGGTCAGGTTTAAATGAGGAGGGGAGGGGGCGCGTGTGTCCCTGCCATCCCCCACCCACACAGGATCGAAAATAAACACATCAAATCAGCCTGAATCACGTGACCTGTCAGAGTAATTAAACATCAGTCTCCCTCTCTCTCTCTCTGCCTCTCGTGCACATCAGTGACACGTCATATTGATTGACTCACACATAGAGCTGCAAACACGCACACATCCAAACAGATTTATCAAGCTGCAAATGTGACTTGTATGGATGTTTTGTGACACAAAATCGTTTTGGTGACCTATGAGGGCCAGAGTTTTTGGATGAGGGAGAGCGAAACATGTAGGGTAAGTCATACTGTCAATAATTTTGAAAAATGTAAACATTCAGCGCACCATAATGTTATAAGGCACTATTACAGAAAAATGAAGGGTATAAATCCTTCCTAAGCTACAGAGTCCAAAAAAGTTCTTCCATCATTCGCTGGCAATATTTCTCAACGAGTTTACATTTGTGGACGGTAAATTCCGCCAAATTTTATCATCTTCAATTTACATGCTTCAATTTTTTAGAATCATTTTTTATAAATTAGTTAAGAAAGTGAACATTTATTATACTCAAGCCTCAATACACAAAAACAAACATGTTTTTAGCATTCTAATATCATAATTTTGATAATTATGGCCTACAGCTAAAAAAAAAATACATAAAAATTATTTGAGTATTTCAATGTACGTATATTAACCATAATCATACAAATTAAAACAAAGAAAGGGTTGAAGTATTTTACTTTATGTGAAATGAATATAATAAAATTGTGGGAAAAAAATGATTTTTTCAGGAATATCCAATCTTTTTGAGATGTGATATGTATTTGTTCCAACCCACAAGCCTCCTGTAATATACTAAAAGTGCAATAGGAATTATGGGGAAATATAGCTGATTTTTGAGTCTCATACTTGGCAAATATGTCAACATTTTGACACTTTGTGTTGCTGATGGGTGTTGATGGCTCGCCAGGTATTTGACTACATGGGAATGTTGCCCTTGTTGGCTGTCAAACCTAACAATCATAACCATGTTATATAGGTTTTCAGTAAGTAGAGCACAACATTTGAAATCTTTTTATTCATTAGCTTAAGATATCAAGATGTATACATTACAATATTACAATTACATTACAATATTCTGATGTTTTCAAAGTTTAAGGCAAACACATATTTTTCTCTTTCAAACAGAATGTTCTGAACTATTTGCATTTTTCTTTCTTCGACTTATCACAAGGGAAAAACTCGTTGAATTGTTTGTTACTAATTTCTTCACTAATTTCAAACCCTGTGGCTCAGGGCCAAACTTTACATGTAAATCATTGTACATTAATAAAATTGGTAAATGTTAAATAAAATTATAATAGAAAAATTTACTTGACAATTTAAACAAAAGCCTGTATGTAAAACTTTTCGGAACTCAGAAATATAGATTTTGTTAGATTTTTTTATGCTAAAAGTGTTGGGTTGGGTTTTTCTTAGGTACAAGTGATGTTTCTCCAATAAAAATGATGGGAACCACTAAATTTTCCACTGGTTCATGAGGACAACCATCTGGTTCCTGAGTCGCATTGCTTTAGAACAAATTAATACATCTTTTTAAAGGAACTTGAGACCTATTTGTGAAAGCATTTTGTCACACTGATGTTAAAGTCAGTAAGGTGTTTCTTTCATAACATTTGTCACATTTAATAACCAAATCAGGTGACATTTAAAGTCCACCTGAAATGAAAAAGTGTCATTTTAACCCATTTAGAATACACCCTCGATCCTACTGTCATCTATTGAACGATATATGGCGAAGAAACGACAAAAAATACATTTTTTTCACAAGTTTAAAGTCACAGATGTGAACACATGTAACAAAGTATTTCCACAAACTTTTACCTACTTGGACTGAAAAGACAACTATTATCGACTGAAGTCAAAGTTCAATAATTTTCTACTGCGTGTCTGCCTGTGCTGATTGGTTCAAAACCTCACCTGATTCAGAGTTTTCTGCCATGTCACAACGTATGCGCATCAAGCTGGAAGTGAAGCAAAGATGCTAGGAGGTCTTTATTTATTAGCCACATGTGTTGCTACAACATGAGTTCAGACATGCATCAACGCGACAACACTGAGCAAAATGTTGAATACAGTGCAGATCTCATCACTTGGCATCAAATTTATTAATCAAATGTATATATTTTGAAGAATGTTACATGAATTTTTCTCGTGACTTGCATTTATGTTGCGTGATCAGATTTGTTCTCCATATTAAAATGTCATGCAGAAGCATTTTGGTTTTTGGATTTCTCCAAAGCAAAGACAGGGAGCTCACACATGCACAGGTGAACAGGTTATCTGTATCAAAAAGCAAAAGCATTTCACAATAACTGAAGAGCGAGTTCTACAAACAAACATGTTGTATTTAACCTATGCATGATGCACAGTAATTATTAAGATAAAACAATTGAAATAAATGTTTTGATGATGCAATCCAACACCACATATTGTAGATCAGCAGGTAGCACATTACATAATCTCATATGATGGGAGCACATAGAGAAAAGAGGTCAGCGCACCAGAGCTGGGGAATTTATCTGCTCCATAATCATTCATTTCAATTACAACCAAGTCAGCTAAAGTTACTTTATTATATGATATCATTTATGGTATTAAAAATGTCAAACATAAGAGCTGTGTGGTTTGTCTCGCGGGCACATGTTATAAAATGCCCGAGGTCAACATCCATGTTGGTCACCTGAAAGCTTGCACATTGCACTTAGGGACAAACTACATAAGAGCAGGAGAAGAAAGATCAGCGTATCCAGGCTTACTGGAAGATAATATTCTACAGGGAGAACGATACAGAAAGAAAACACATAGAGGAGGGGAAGACGTTTTAATCTTCAAACTGAACAGTGTTGTCATTTAGTAGAACATGCCAGCGCTCAATCTTCTTGTCTTTGTTCTTGAGGCATTCGTACCAGTGCTTCAAACACTCTCCTTTAGCCTGGATGCCTAACTGACATCCTCCTGGAGGCGTAGAGAAAGGTAGGCATTAATATGTAAGCTGGACTGAGTGAAACATGCTAACAGCTAATGCTAACACGAGCACAAAGACAACGTGGTGATGTTTCGTATTCACCATCTTAGTTTAGGGCATTGACATCCATAAATATGGAAGATGCATTGCCACTTCCTCCCATTGCGCAAAAAGTGAGCCCAAACTGGGGTGCTGGTGAAATATATGGATCAAGAGTCTCCGCAGTTGCGATAAGGAGTTGGAGCCACAGTATCGTGTTCCCTGATAACACTTGCCAGCCCAATCATGAGCAGAGCTTTGTTGCCAATCATGAAGTTTCACTCCTCTTCATCAAAAAACTAACTGGAACCAAACTGATCAGAAAAAATAACATCTTAACATACGCAGGCATGATAAGAACTACTGACAACAACAATGACAGCATTTTTTTATGAAAAACTTATTCGACGCATACTTTGAGTTTGACCCAAGTCCTACCTGAAATAATGAAGGAGGCGCTTATGAACTATACTGGAGCCAGCCACCAGGGGGCGACTGAGAGGCTTTGGCTTCCTTTTTGGGGAGGTCTTATGCCATCTTTAAACATCTTTCTAAACTCTCATTCACTTTTTTTTTTTTTTTTTTTTTTACAATTTCCACATCTAACTGACAAATGATGAGCCAAATTATACACATTGTCACTTTTTCTGGAGACCAGTACCTGTACTCCAAATGGTTCAAAAACTAATTTAAACTTAGGTTTACGTATGCAATCAATACGTATTAGGGCTAATTGTGCACCAGTTGAAGAGGGCTAATTGGCACATAGTAAAGCACCCGCCAATGAAAATACAAATATTTTTGCAGGTTTTTGATCATCAATGAAAGATGGTGCAGACTTTTTATTGTGATCAATTCAATTTTTGCTGATTGGTCTAAAGTGGTGAACGAACCAAACAGAGGACATCACCCTCCCTAGTGCTAAACCACTAGCATGCCAAAAAACAAAAAAAAAGCAAAAAAAATAAAGAAAGACAAAACGGATGGATTAAGGAATGTAATTGTAATATTAATATCTGCATTTACCAATGAAATCATTGGATTTTCCTATGTCATAGTCCCAGACTGAGATATCGAGGGTTTTCTTAGCCAGCTCCCCGTGCTTGACGTCATAGCTGAATTCCTGGAACCCAGTGAAACATTTATTTATTCACTGCAACATTCAGAGAAGGAAAATAAAGTTCGGGACATGTAAACAGAAAGAACTGACCTCATTAAACTCTGGATTGAGGGTCTTCTTTTTGGTTTGTGTTTTGTTTTTAGCTTTCTTCCCCATATCTGGCTTCAGACATCTACAGCACAGGACAGGTGTTAACTTATTAGCGATATTAGGCCGGCTGAAGTGTTTTAAACTCTAAATAACTATAACTGTATGTTGCTGCACATCAACATTAGGTTACAACTTGGGGATTTTTTTTTGGTATGACTTTAACAGATGTCTAAATGTATCTGTGCAGATGAGGATGAGGATGAGGAGTATTCGACTGAATGGCGTGCATACACTTTGACAAACGGGTCCGAGTATCCATTGGAGTCCATGGCAGCCAGGTGAGCACAGCGGACCACGCCCACAATCAGACGGCTCTGCTGACTGTTGTACATCAGCGATACCAGGATACGGCCCCGCTCCTCCGAATCGTCACCTTCATTAATCTGCACACGCACAAATACGCACAAAAGATTACACATATGCATACAAAGTATTTCATATCACTGATAGTAAGGATACTTTCTCCTTACATATCTGGAGAGATTATCTGGTGATTGTCATAATATCTACGAATGGAGGATGATGTATGGTTTAGTACAAAATTATCTTTATGTACATTTCATGATGCAGTAGCTCTAAATCTACTTATACTGGTGTTAATAGATATATATTTTTTCCTCAATACAAAGGTTTCAGTAATTTTTTAATGCTGGCCACTTTAGTTTTCTTTTAAATTAAACATTACTCAGATAAAAATATTTAATGCATTTCTTGGGAACTATTGTGTGAGATTAATCCACATCAGGTGCTCTTGTAAGTTCCAGCGCGTGTGTGTGTGTGTGTGTGTGTGTGTGTGTACTCATGTTAATAAGGGAACTGCAAATTTAATAGATTTGAACAATGGGGCTCTATATGGATGCACCACTAAGACATTTTCTTTCCTCATACCTGAACCGATGGTGAATCAAAGCAGGTGTTTTCTTTTCTCCCAGGTTTCAGACCAGTTTGCCTCACTGGTATTATTTTAATGGGAGCTGACATGAGATCAGGGACGCTGACTATTGATGATATTGATGAGGAAATTGATGCAGATCAATCATGTCCAGCTGTTACTTTGTCAGCTTTTTGTCAGTATGGGATCAGTGTGTCTGTGTGTGTGTGTGTGTGTGTTAGCAGATTCAGTTCATTGTCGGTTTTGGTCATTTCATTACCGATGATCTGCACATCTCATATTTCTTTTTCTATATATACTGCCCACAAACTAAGCTGGATATTTTGAGCTGCCATGTGTGCAGCAGAGTAATTATGCTGTACAATATATAATGTGTGAGGGACATGTGGAGGTCGTACATCATCCTCATAGAGAGCCATGCCTCGGGCTTGTCCTCCTACAGCTTTCTTCACCTGTGAGGAGAGTAAACCAATCATAACTACAACCAAGCGTATTAAATAAACAACACTATTCAACACGAGCGTCAATGGCGTTACATTGTGTACACACAACATTAAAATAATCTCTAAAGTGCAAAAGTAAGACAAAACAGACAATATATCATTTGGGAAATCCACGTCTTGCCATCATCCTGTTAGCTTAATTTAGAGTAAGGACGGGGAAGCAGCAGTCTGCCTCGCCCACTTAATGTATATAAAGACAGACCAAAACATCTTGATCACTCCTAGTAGTGGGCTGCAGCTGTGCTTAAAAAAAAACATATTCCTCAACAGCATCTGTTAGGACATGGGCCAACTCAAAATGCACATCAAATTAATCATTCCCAAAGTTGTTTTCCTTCATTTTAAGTATTTCCTTTCCCATGTATGACTAAGTCTTAAAAACCTTCAAACCTTGATGGATCCTCATCCATCACTACAGTTGTGGAAAACTATTCTAAATTCAGAATAAGCTCACAGCATATTTGCAGGGATATCAAACACAGGCTGGACTGTATCAAAGACATCCTGAGGTTTCCATGTAATGAGCAGTGTAGCTGTAATGACACGTTGGACCGAGAATAATACATACAACTCTTTTTTTTCTTTCAAAATTTAGATATTTTTTCTCAGCATTCAGCCCTTTTTCTTCATAATTCCTCACTTTCATCTATCTTTTTTTCAGGAACAGCGTTTTTTTTTTTTGCAGCATTTTCAAAACAGGCAGGTTAATGAATTTAAAATGCTAATTCAACACATTAAGGTCGCTATTTTTTAGAAAAAATCGGAAATCTGAGAAAAAAGTCAGAATATGAACAGAATAGGCTTTTCAAATATGGCATTATCTGCTTCTGTAGTATTAACATAACTTTTCAAGCTAAAATTCAGGGTTCAAGAGGACAAATTTTTATGTTGCGTTTGATTTTTAATGTTATGTACTTTTATGGTTACAATAAGGAGGTGAAACAATAGAATTGACTGCTGATCCCTGCTAATAATGGAGTCAGGCGGTAATGTGCTCGACCACACATTTGTCATGGTTATGGGTTTTTTTTATTGTTCTGTTTGATTTTGTGCTTAAGTTATTTGGGAATTTGTGTTAATATATTATTGTAATATGGTTTTGAGTTTCAAGTTTATTCCAAGTTTCTCTGTGAAGAGTTTTAGTCTTTTCTTATGTTTTCTTTCCTAGTGTTCACCTGTTTGTTCATTTCAAGTGTTTCATGTTTTATTTTGTAGGTTCTGTTCTTCCTTGTGTCTTGCCATTTTAATAGGGTTTTGATCCTTGTCCCAATAGATAAAAGTGAACTATAAACCACCCTGTCTGCGTTTGGTCTCACACATCTGCTCCCAGTGTTTCTTGGCAGAAATCGTGGCACCGTTCACTGCTGCACACACTCCAAAATGATATCACCAGCACAACACAACATTCACTTACAGCTTATTTTGCTTTGTGTTGTAGTGTGGGAGGAAGTGAAGGTGTATAACTATTCATTATTTAATATAGTATAAATATCATTTAATATTTCATAAATGACATAAAGAGGCAATTCACTTAGGTGTCATATTTTTCTCTGAGTCGTCTTCTGATACTTAGGTGACCAAAGTACTGCAGTCCTGTTTTGCACAAATGAGTCAACTATACACGATCACGTCATTCCTCTCCCTTATTATTCATGCTTTTATCTCATCCAGCCTGGACTAATGTAATGCACTTTATTCTAGTATCACTGAGCAAAACTTACAGACTCCAACTGATTCAAACTTTTAACACACCCAAACAGAAGTGAGCACGTTTCTCCAGTCCTGGCGAACCTTCAGTGGCTACCCGAGAGTTTTAGAATTGATTTTAAGATTTTACTGCTTGTTTTTAAAGATTTAAATGGCCGGGCTCCTGCCTACATACAGGCTCTTTTAATTCTCCATGAGCCAGTACACTGCCGGATATCGTCCACTGGGGCCCTTCTAACTTTTGTTGTTCTGTTTTTTATTTCCTGCTTGGACTGTAAAGCCCTATGAAGGTTATTTTGAAAAGTGCTATATAAATAAAATGTATTATCATTATTATTAAGGGCAATGAGCTAGCTTGTCAAAACAATAAAATATGAACTCACCAGCACCTATAGTCCAACAATTAGCACATTATGAATGCATAAAACATATTAAACATAAAATAAATGGGTTAATATCTGTGGTGCACTCGTGGTAGTGTCAAGACAGGAAAGCTTTAGAGCGACTGTTAGTTTACCTTAGGACGGAGCCATGTTTATTGTTTCCCACTGCTTCCAGTTTTTATACTAAGCTAATGTGTGTCTTGGCTCTGGCTTCATATTCAGCACACAAGCATGAGAGAGGGTTCGATCTGCTCTACAAGCTCTGAAAGAACATGAATAATATCTCAAAAATGTCTAACTATTCCTTTAAAGGAAGTTATACCGAGGCTCAGTCCACCAAATTCCAAAAGCATACATTTTTTCTTACCTCATGATCATTTTATTAGCTGTTCTGAACTGTTAGATTATTTTCTGCTTAGTCACTGGCCATTGTTGTTGTCAAGACTCAGCTTTAGTACTTCAGTTTTGGTTTTATTTGTCCATGTGTTTATATATTGGTCCCTTGACTTACATTTACAATAACATTGTAGATCCAAATTAAATACTTATTCTGGAGTCATTCCTGGTTCACAGTGATTTGTTTGAATTGACCCTTTAAGTTAAATATGCTGATTGGATCTCAGCCTTACTGGGATCACTCGCTCTAAACAAACACTGAAATTCTTCTTCTGGTCAAACTTTAGTTTCTTCAGGGCAACTCGTGTCTCTCCTATGAATTCATTGTGTCCGAACTTGTCCTCATCGCTCACCGACAGCCTGAAAACAGACAACAGTCTGCTCAAACTTACTACTTTTATGGAACTACAGTATACACACACTGGAGGAGGGAACGCTCTTCTTACCGGAGAGTTTTACGTGACATTTCCTCATCAGTGATGCCATGGTAGACCAGCGTCTCGTTCCACACAGGGTTCAGGGTGTTTTTAAGTGTCTTGGTGCGAAGCTTGTTAGACTGAGGAAAAGGTCCATGAGAAATTATATAAATAAGACGTGTAATGTCATGAAGCTATGACAAAATAACTGAGTAACTTTTACTCAGAAAGACAATAAACTGCTTGGCTTCATGATTATTTCACCATGATTAAGTCACACATCAACAGTCTAGGCTCCTAATATTTGGGGTCATGAGCACTGATTAGTAAGTTAAGGCAATTTTGGGTTCAAATTGAATAAATGCAGCCCTACACTTTCAATACAAACTGTGTGGGGTTTTTTTTCTTTGCAGCACATCAGCTCCATGCAGTTATTAACAGCACAGGGAAGTTAATTTCCATTCTGACAAATTTGGCCAATAGACCAAACAAACACCTCCAAGAATGTCAGCTGTAAACAACCGTGTCTGTTGGACACGTCTTCAGAGAGCTCAAAGAAGATTTTTAATGGACTTTTATGACCAGAGACATGACTAAAAATGTTGCTTCACCTGTTCTAGGTGTATAAAACAGGGTATCTGCAGGTTACAACAAGTTAAATTTAAGACTTTTTTTAGACTTTTTTAGACCACCATGAATGCAATGTTAAGACCCATTTCACACCCATACTGGCAAAAAAAAAGGATGGAAGAAAGGAAAATATGTGTCCCAGAATTACTTGCAAAATGTATTAATGAACGACTATACTAAGCTCGAGTGTAATTTTAAAAATGAAGACAAAGGGCTGTTTACAACCGTGTTCGCAAAAATCATACAGAATGATGCAAAAAAATGTACCTTATCCTATAGTACGCTGAATTACAATGAACTCTTGTTGGTATTGTATTCTGAACTCATATCATACAACTGGTATACAAACTCTACAGCTAATGCCTAGTGGCTACACTATGTGTGTGTGTGTCTGTGAGGGAACACAAGGACGAGGCTACATTGATCTGAGCTCCTCTCTCTTGACCTCAATCTCCTCCACAATATTCTTGAGCTCAGCTAATTTTCTCCTTGCAGCCCCTCCTCAGAGCATTTGACTTTACGATGAGCTGGGCCATCTGACTTCCAGACTTAGCCTTTAGCCTGTTATGCAAAAATGTCTGCATCTCTAGCCAGACTTTCAGAAACTTCTTGGAGGGTTTTCCTTTTTTTCTTTAGTTCTCCCAGGTAATCCTCTGCAGCCTTCCTTTTCTGAGGCAATTTTAAAATTCCAGCTCTACCCATATGCAGTTCAGTATATTCCAGGTTCTGGCTCCTTCCAAATAATAAAACAAAACATTTAAAAAAAACAAACTGGTAGGTTAAAGCACATATAATTGGCTTGTACCTTACTGGCTCCAGGTAAGAGGTGTAGCTTTACATATGGGTCAGCAAGTCCATTTGAGTCCATTGGCTTTAAGCCCTGAGACACAGAAAGAGGTAAGAATTACCAAAATGCACACGTTAAATGGTCTTTTTCACGTTAGTTGTTGTTGTTTGGGTTCTTATAAATCTATAATATTCCACTTATTGGATGTGTCCCTCTTGTCCTGTCATTCCCAAGTCTTGTCAAGGCCCGTTTTTTTCCTGTCTTGTCTCATCTTTTCTTTTATCGTCTCATCTTATCTTATATCGTCTTGTGTTGTCATCCTCTAATCGCGTGTTTTTGTTGTCTTGACGCCATGCCCTGTCTTATTTGGTTTTGCACTCTCTCATCTTCTCTTGACTCTTCGCACCTTGTCTCGTCCCGTTGTGTCATCCTGTGTGTGTGTGTGTGTATGTGTGTGTGTGTGTGTGTCCATGTGTGTTCACCTTAGCTCTAACAATAGAACAGTGCAGGGTGTGTCTCTCTTGCTCGTAAAGGAGGCTGAATTCCAGAGATCCCAGCGTGGCTGCAAGAATAAAATAAAAAACACAGGAACAAATCACCTTTGAGAAAACTAGATCTGAACTGACGTTTATTAGATAAACCAATTTCCTTTTAACACATTTAACATTGATCCGCTCGGAATTTCTTTTTACTGCTGTAGGCACAAGGCAGAAATCGTATCATCCAGCATCTGGCACTGCTAAAGACACTTTCGAGTTCTAGAGGTTTGTTTTAAGAGGAAAAAAACATCCTTACTGGCATCATCTGAGTCAGAATCATTATCCTCCTCATCCTCTGTGCGCACGGGATTGGTTTGTGGGGAAATATAGTTATTGACCACCTGATGACTAACAGCTGGAACACTTCTGGTGGCAGGAATATGTGCACTGGAGACAGCAGGTTGCCTTTTCTCCTCCGCAGCTGGAGGAGACATCTTCTCTTCCCTCTCTGGGTGTTTGTTTTCCACATTTGCAGTATGAGCTTGCAACGTTAAAAGACAAAAAAAAAAAAGAAAATCAGAAAGGAACAACTGCCTGGAACATCTTGTAATATGCTGATGTGAAATCTTTTGAAAGCCGCCCTTTACAGATGGGCTCATTCTTTACCTGAGGTGGGGATGGCCTGCTGTGCGCTGGCCCGAGGGGTTTTAGAGGCTAACACATGTCCCTCTGGCTTCATTACGGCTGTTGGCAAAGACTGAGTCTCATTATAGCTGTCTGTTGTTCTCGCTGTCTGCTCCCATTGTTCTGACCCACAGGACTGCTGCTGCTGTGGCTCTGCGCTGAGCTCTGAGGAGACAACACAACGTCACCACCAGCACAACAGCTGCTGCTCCTCCAGGGGTCATGTTGACCCATTACAGCATGAGATGCTGCTTCCACGACACCAGAATGCAGTGCAAGTTTCAGTTGAGGTCAAATAATATCATTTTAACCTGGGCTGTTTTGAGGCAATTGAGGGAAAAGTAAAACTTTTACATAATTTAATAAAATTTCATATTGATATCTACATTAATTGCACTTCTTTTTGACATATTTGAGCATATTTTAAAATAATGTACCTTGTTTTTGGATTGGTTTGAAATGGACCTTTGAACTAAATTATAACAAAAGTACTGAAAAAAAGGAGCAAAATATTCCAAAAGCACAAAGTTAATCTGTATAGCTATAAAAGAGATTGAATTTGTGATTGCAATTATGATACAAATATCACCTTCAAAATCACTTAATATACTATACTACACTTTATTTTCTACTGTTTTATTATTATCTTCAAATCTAAAATCTTGCTTTGGTTAAACTACCGTGTTGCTGATGGTGTGTTGTAGGATCCTGTGATCCGTCTTGTCCTGCGGGAGCTGAACCATTCTCGGTGCTGGACTGTTGATTTCTGGACAGGGGGAGCAGGGACGGCAGCGCCTGCTGGTCTCTTCCCTTGAAGAACCAAGCTCCCGAACGCTTCTGTATCTGCAGGAATACAGTAACCAAAGAAATGAGGTTCCACATGAACGTGAAGATGAAAATTAACCCATAAACATGTACATTTATCTATGCTCCCTTACTGGATTTTTTTTTTGGCCACTTGGAGGCAGCAACAAGCTAAAAACGCAACAACACTGTATTATCATATCATAAAGTTAGTTAAACATTCAGCAGGCATGGAGGAACATTAACATTCATTCGGAGTCATGTTTCTGAACACCTGCTGACATGTGTTTCTCTCTTACCGATGGATGCATAATTAAGCAACTGTTCGCTCACCAAGTCAATTTAAAAGCTGATAATATGTTATGATGTGGGCAAACTGTGCTGACTTGAAACGTTGGAAGAGTTTGATTTTAGCCAACATCTGGTGGATAATACAAGAACTGCAGTTTGATTTTTTTCTGATTACTTCATCATTCCTTTATCTCATGGAACGGACACAAGATGACTTTGCATTTGCAGTGTTACAGGGTAGTTGTTCTGTCTATGACTGACAGGAAGGAGCATTTATTTAAAGAGCCCGGGCTCCCTAATACTCGGGCCTCGATCAAAACTGCATTGCATAACTACACTGTTCCATTCTTTGTTTTAATCAAATCACTAAATATTTAAATATTAAATGCATAAGAAATAAATCATTACATACTGTATTTCTGATTTTGGATAATGAGGCAGCATCAATGGCAGGTAATTTTCCAGGTCAGCGGACTGGGAAATGCTCTTCTATGTCAGTCTAAACCCTTACAAATGGCTCATATCGTGAAAAAAATCATAATTTGGCGCCATGAATTCACGCTCTCCTCCTCCTCATCTTTCCTCCGTCTTACCTCTTGGTGTTCATTGCAGATTCTGCATAGCCACATGGGGCTTGTCCTGCTATTGCTCCAAATTCCACATTTGCTGCAAATGTGCTGCGAAGAAGCAAATGAATGCATAAGATGCACAAAAGCAGAATCCTTGACGGCAGGTGCACAGTGCACATACAGTTTTACAGTTTAGAGAGCATTAACCTTTGTACTTACTGAGAGCAACAAGAAACAGAATGTGATGCAAAAGACCATGAAATACATAGTGTATGTCAGAGAAAGTTAAAATATAAAAGAAATCCTGCAAAGGCAGACAGGTCTTTACATCCTCTGACATCCACCTACGTTTCTGCACTGCACACAGAGGACAGCTGTGACCCCTTGCGGCCCAAATGCCAACCCACACAGCAGGCAGTGCGAGTGCCCGTCACCACGCGTTGCTTTTTTTATATTATCCAGTCGACTGGAAAGACGCCTGCAAACACATGCAAATAAATGTGAGCAGGGACGCAAACTTGGCACAGGTTTCATCCAAGTCACTGAGCATTTACTGTATGTGTGGCTGACTGATGCAGTGTAACACAGGCACATAGTTTTCCATCTCACCCAATCCTCTCTTGTTCCATGCTCTCCATCGCGGCCGCACGAGCCAGCACGCCGTTGATGATCGCCTTCTCCTCATCTGTCAGCTCCTCCCCCGGGGGGCCGCCAGACCTGTTCATCTTCCACCTAATCTGGGACCCAAAACACATATCGTCATGCAAGATCCCAAACTACCAGCCTGGCGGATAAATTTCATAAGGTCGCACACACTGGAAAGTAGATGAAGTTTGGAAAAGCTGAAAAGCATCAAGCTTAAAGAAATTATGAGCTGAAGCTTAATTAATTAATTGTATCAAGTTTCATCTGTGTTAATCAAGTATTTCTGGAGCCGTGTCCGTTAATGTGAGTCTGGTGACCATTCAGGATGAGGACGCAGAGAGGATCTTCGCTTAGAGACAGGAGTAGAGAAGAGTGTTAGAGAGCTTGGTGACACATTGCAATCCCATAAAACTCAACATCAGCTTGTGCTGGACAACCGCTGAATGCTGAGCAGCGTGTACCCTCATTGACAGAAGTCCAGATTTTTTCACCGATTAACATTCCTTGTACGTGTTCACAAGCTTAGTCAATTAAGCCGGTTCTCACGGTACATGATGCTAAAAATGTGGACACTTCCCACATATCTCCAATCTGGAAGATCAACAGATCAATACAGTCAGCACAGTTTCAAGGTGAGCAGCCAAGATTAGTTTCAGCAGTTCACTATCTGACCAAATATGAAATACAGTAACAATTTCCCCTTCTGTTCCTGAGTTATTGTGTTGAATAATGGCCAGGAGTTGACCTTTGACCCTCTGAATGTAAAATGTCAACACTTTGTCATTTCACCCTATTACACATGTGATATTCTGTTGTAATTATTTGTGGATGTGTTTTTCAGTGGGACGGCCATAAACCTGTTCACAGTGTGCACATCACGTTTTATCACCATTTTTAATCGGTTATTTTGATTCCATGTGCCAAACCTGAAGAAATTCTATCACGGCATTTCACGTATTTCACTCACAAGAATAAGAATCTGAAAAATTAATGTTTCGGGGCACAACTATTGTAAACACAGTTAAGTGTTAGTAACTCCTCTAACCCATGCAGCAAATGGCACAAATATCCAGTGCAGCATCATCACAACATGTCCATATTTACAATTATGCTGTGTGCACCAAGCGCCTTTTCTTCCATGTATTTAGAGACATTGTGAAGAGGCTTGCACCCACTTTGGGGGAAAAATAGGCTATGTAAGATTTGATCAAGGTAGCTATATTTATTGCATGCATAATTATGAGGCGCAGCCCTTGAAGCTGCAGTTGGAACCTGAATGACTGCTCCTCTGCCTTGGGATGGTATTAAGAATTTAATCTATAACTGTGTCCTGCAGAGTGGCTGTGCATAATTATATTAGACACATGGACAGCTCACCCACAGTTCATTAAAATCTATATCTTTTGTATTGGTAATGAGAACAATTGCTTTGTAATTATGTAGTTATGTAGATGTCCTATTGTCTTGAATAGTTGCTTGTTGATGGGTATTTAATCAATTAGCCGCAATCGCAGCACAGTTCTAGGAGTAATGATGAAGTGGGTTTTCGTGTGACAGTCTGGACAAGTATTAGATCATGGACTGCATAAATTTTGGCCCAGGCATTTGTGTTACCAATGCTGTCAAACACAGCGTTACAATCAAAACCCTGTACTGTTTTTAGAGCTAATTAGCAACGTTTAACATGTTAAACGACTGTAACATGTTGAACATTAGAACCACTATAACAGCTAACCCTGATTGCATGGTCTTTGTGAAGAGGTTAGTGTGCTGATGCTAGCACTAATGTGAGTAATTTGCACAGAAATGCATCTGCGAGTTGTTTCAGTGGAAAATCAATGACCAGAAAATTGTCCAAAAAGCATGCAAAGCAAAGAAGAAAAAGAGGGCATTCTTACACTTTAGGAGCATACCTGCAATTTATTAATCAAAGCGGTGGTCTGGACAGGAACATCTCACTGACTCTACAAAACTCAAATGTACAAACTGGTGCTCATATGTGTTAAATAGTGGAGAATGAAATCACTGACTCAGACCGCCAGCAAAATGCATGCAGTACACACAGAGATTTGGTCCATTCAACTGTTAGTGTGACACGGCTGTAGAGAGAAAAAAAAAAAAGGTCTGGGAGGATCTAATTTGATTAGCCATGATTTATTTCAGCTCAACCACACCTACTGCTGTAGAGCGCCTCTGGCTGTCAAATTCCCAAACATCTGCCGGTCATGAGCAAGTGCACAGGCACGATGTAATTGTGCAGCTGCTTTAAATAAGGCCATTAATGGAGTCTGACTGCTGACTCTGGAAAGTGAACTGTTAGATGTAATGTGTTATTGAAGTCGGGTCTGCAATGTGCACGCCTGAAGACATTTCTACTGCAGAGAAGTGCACTCATTATCTTTCCACAGGAACATTGTTAAGTGGAAAGCATAACCTCAACTTCTCGCCTCTGGTCCAGCCAGTCAGCTGGGACGGGATGGCATCTCCCTGACTGACTGATCCTGCAGACTGCTCGCTGACGATGAGACAAAAAAACTGCACGTTAAATAAAATATGCGCATTTTTTTCTCCATATAAGCACATTTTATTCTTTATATGAAATAACTTCAGACATCAATTTGAAGGAGGCTCACTTCAAAGTTATCAGATCATGTGGGATGTGAATGTCATCACTTGCCTGCTAACTTCCCTGTAGAGTCTGAACATACTACAGTGTAGGTACTAGCTCCTATGTGACTTTGTCCAACCATTACACATCACATGAGATGAAGCGATGGCTGCTGAGTGAGAATTTTTTAATGCCTCACTTACTTAACGGCTCGGCACCCTTCATCTTTCTCATTGTGTCCTTTTCCTCTCTGTTCTGCTCTCTACAAAGTGCCCTGTACCCAAAGCATGTAAATGCCAGGGGTTATCATTGTGGACAATGCGACAACCTGACAGATTGATGCCTGTGAGTGCGCTAGTGTGTGTGTTTGTGTGTGTGTGTGTGTGTGTGCGTGCGTGCGTGCGTGTCAGTGCCTTCAAGGGTTCAGAGTCAGAGCGAGAGAGAGAGAAAGACGAGAGCGAGCGGTGGGGTCAGTGAGAAAGGAAACGTTCAGAAATGGCAGACACTTTCAGCCTGTGAGTCACTACTCAAAGGATTTACTCACGCAGACACACACACACACACACACACACACACACACACACACTGTCATTATGAATCAAATCACCACAATTCTCCCGGGCCTTGTGAAAAATTAGTATCATGCATATTTACATAAATAAAAGTCAAAACAGAAAAGTAACACACTGTAAAAAGGATTCGCTTACAAAGGTCATGTGTTTTCTTTATTTTTCATGTCAAGTTCTTTTTGTATATTGTCTGAGTTGATTACTTTTCTCTCAGTGTTAGGTTTCCTGTCCTGTACCAGTCTGAGTGTCTCCCCCCTCCTGGTGTGCTTTCCCTGCGTGTGTCCAATCTATCAGTCTGTTTGTTCCTGGTGTTTTTGAGCTTTTGCCTTGCCCCATTGGATTTGTTTGCCTGATTGGACAGATTATGTGTTTACTGACCTTTTTCCCCGAGTAAAGATTCTGAACCTGATTCCTGCCTTTGATTTGTTATGTTGGGTCCATTTCTGTGTTAGCGATAACAATAACAACAAACAATAAAAATCCTGCATTTAAAATATATGGAATATAATAAATGTACATAAATATTTTTTTTAACAAAGTTTGTATATACTTAAATCAGAAGAAAAAGTTGATGTCACTCTCATTTCCATTCCGAATATGAAGCGACAGCCACATACTGTTTAGCTTAGCTTGGCATAAAGACTGCAAACAGGGGGGAATGCTCACCTGGCTCTGTTTATAGGTAACAAAATCCACCTCTAAAGCTCAGGGATTAAATCGTGTCTCTTGTTTAATCCATTTTTACGGGTATGACGTGATGGTTGGTTGGACACAATAGTTTCCCGCCAGACAAACTCCTTCCACCTCTTTCCAGCATTAAATGGTTTCCATATCCTCACAATAACCATATGCATATATGGGTTATTATTGTTTGGTTAGATATTTTGAATGCAATTTTGGGGGGGCACATTGATTGCAGGGGAAGAAAAATATATATACTATATGTATATACTATGTATTATAATAATCAGACTCAGATCATCATGTTATCTGCTGAATAGAGATGAACCCGCCCCCCGAATGATGTAAAGGAATTTTAGCATATGTAATTATATCATTGTCACTGATGGTGTAAAGTGTTATCATCACTGTCAAATATTAAATATGATGCCTTGTTGTAAAACAGCTCCACCTTGACGAATCGACAAAATTAAAATGCTGCTCAAATGTAATTACTAATAATTATTATTTCAGCCAAAGTACCATAAAAATGTTGTATTCGATTACAAAAAAATCGCTGGAATTGATTACAGCTTCAAATTAAACACTGTCACAAAAAGAAGTCATTCATACATCATAAAAAACATGAATTATAGTTTGGGTCAGTTGATTCTCTCTCTCTCTCTCTCTCTCTCTCACACACACACACACACATACAAACCCACAGGCAGCATGAATCAGGCATTGACCAGAGCTGCTGCTGCCTTACAGTAGATCAATGTGCAGTGGAGCACTGCAGCAGGACATGACACTCTTATCTGATTCTCAATGTCATCCACTGAAGAGCAGAAACTGCTTACACGTGACAGCAGGTCAATTTTAGTCCTCGTTTAACCCCTTGACCCTTCAGTGTGTCCCATGTGCTACCACTTGGGCATCAAGCACTTGGTACTGGTTGCACGGCTGAGGGGTAATGGGGCCCGAATGAATTACGGAGCATTGATTCTGTTTGAGTATCCTGAGATCTGTTTTTTGTGGTTAACATGAGAAAAGCGAAATGGGATTACATGATGGTTGGAGGCACCAGATGCACTAACACATGGTTTTTATTGGACAAGTGTGGTGGCAAGAGAACTGAGCTCAGGCAGCTGAGGCTGAGTAATCACTGAAAGAATGAGATTGAAGTTACATGACTTTCCTCTATAGCTTCCAGTCGATATCATTGGGAGAGGAGGTCGTTTGCAAGGTGACAACATTTTGTTCATTTGTATTGAAAGGAGATGGGAGACGTGACAAGTGTTGATTTACATGGGCCACACAAACCTGACAACTACAAGGCCTGAAATGTAATCATCTGTAGTCACCGCCAATCTCAAATTTGCAAAAAACATAAAAAACACAGTGGTGCAGTGGTGAGCGCTGTCACCTCACAGCAAGAAGGTCCTGGGTTCGATTCTGGGTCAAGACGTTCCCGTGTGTTTGAGTTTATGTGTTCTCCCTGTGCCTGCGTGGGTTCTCCGGCTTCCTCCCACAGTCCAAAAACATGCAAACTGGGGGTTAGGTTAATTGGTCACTAAATTGCCTGTAGGTGTGAGTGTGGATGGTTGTTTGTCTCTATATAGCAGCCCTAAGATGAACTGGCGACTTGTCCAGGGTGACCCCACCTTTGGCCCAAGATCCTGAGCTAGGCTTCCCCCCACGAATGTGTCGATGGGAAATACAGGTGCACCTCAGGGATCTATGGTTTCACTTTTACATTTACACCTCTGACTTTAGTTACAGGTCTGGAATGTGCCATCTCCAGAAACAGGGAAGAATACAGAGGTGTGGCGGGGAGCTTTGTACATTGGTCTAAAGGACACCGAGTCTGGAGGAGAAGAAGATTGTGGACTCCTGCAGTTTCCTGGGTGTGCACATCAATAAGAGGCTGGATTTGAGCGACAACACTGACATCCTGTACAGGAAAGGTCAGAGTTGACTGTACTTCCTGCAGAGGCTCCGTTCCTTCAGTATGCGCAGCAGGCTACTGGGGATGGTGTACCAGTCTATGGTGGCCAGCACATTGTTTTTCGCTGTGGTGCGCCGAGGTGATGGTATCAAGAAGGGCGAGCTGCACAGACTCAAAGAGCTGGTCAGGAATGACAGCAGTGTAGTTCGACTGCAGGACAGTTTAGATATACTGACACAGGGGAGGATCAATTCGATCCTGGAAAAAACCCCTCCTATCCCCTCTATGGCACCTTCAGGCAGAAACTCAGTCTTCCCAGGTGAAAAACACAGCAGTTCAGGCATTCATTTGTGACAATTCCAGCTATGCTGTATAATAGTGCCTGAAATCCCACCCTTACTACCAAATGGATCAAAACTTTTAGATGAGGACTATTAGCTTTATACAGTTTTATAATGATTTATTTATTGCATTCTGCCACGCACTTATCTTATTGTTGTTGTCTCTGTCACACTTATATTATCATGTTCCCCCTTGGTGGATCATTTAAGTGTCATCTTATCTTCCACTTTTTGGTCATTCACATCTGTTGTCACCATTGCTACTTGTAGTGTGCTTTTTTTATCTGGTTTTGTTGTGTGTGTTTACTGTACAGTTACGGTGCACTGACCTTTTTGGAATGAAAGCAAAAGTGACTGTTTTGTAGTATGCAATGAAGTCAAGTCGGCTTAAACCATGTGTCTAAATGCTCTGTTATTGCTAACTATAAAACTGCTCCTATAAGATCTTTTCTTAGTCTACATGTTGTACAGTAATTATTATAGTCCAGAGTTCTTTTGAATTATGAGCTCCCCTATGAAACCAAAATCAATGCCAAATGCTTCTATCATGTGTTGCCTCGCATACGGCTGTACTGGAACTGTTCACATGGGAAGCATCTCCTGTCACAGCAGAGTTCATAATGCGGGGGGTGATGTGATTTCTTGAACCACTCGAGACGGCCACACCTAGGGCACGAGTCATCACATGAAGCCAGGCTTGATTTACACCTGTTTTATAGTGCGAGTTGACTGAGGGGGGGAACGACCTCCAGGGAGACCAGGTAATACATGTATGTGTGTGTGTGTGTGTCCACCTCAGATTATTGGTCACATCCTGAGAGGTGATATGAATGTTAACCACTTAGCAACGAAGATGATGAGAGCGACAGGAGCAATTCGCAGCCACCCGCTCATAGCTGGTTTCAAACACATTAAAGGAGGATTCATATTACACATGCTGCTACCATAAAAATCAATGCAAGAAAAGAGCTGCGTGTCGGATAAATAATCTAATCTTAAAGGTGTACACCTGCAGGATGTAGATATCAGAATATGTTGTGAGGCTTTGAGTGTGTCTCTGTATCAGTGTCAGTCCGCCCCTTTTATCCAGGCAGATATTTTAGCATCTACTGAATAGACTCTGATAAAACAGCCTGCAACAGCCTTATTTTTAATTTACTTTTTTCACTATTGGATGGATTGACGTTCAATTTTTTTTTATTTAAATTGTTTACTCAGGAGCCGAGGACATTGGTTGACCCTCAGACAGAATATTATGGATAAATTCTTGCAAAACCATTACAATTCCCAACCTAGATAAGGGTCCAAAACATTGAATACATTGATAGAACAAATGAATGCAACAGTATAATGAATATGATGTTACAGTTGTTATAGCTTATTCATTTTGGGTTTGTTATTACCAAGGAACTGTAAACCAAGGAAAAACAGTAAACGTATCTGTGTAAAATCAGCATGTTATCATGAAGAATATCAGCCTGATGACATTAGCAGAGCCGGCAGAGCTGCCAGCGTGGCTGCAAACTCAGTTTCGCTTGTGTGCCCTCCACCCTAACAACATTTTTTTGTTTCTGAGGTCAGATTCGGATCTGTCTGTGTCTCCTGTCCGCCGATCAGCTACTGCTGGCAAGAGCAGTCTTCTGTGATTAAGGCCGTCAACCACCTGGCATTATGATCAGAACAAACTGACATGCACACACACGGACACAAAAAATATGAGACGCTGTGTGTGCAAAGGGAGGGCCTGTCACACACGATCAGCAGCCCAGAGACAGGCGCTGCAAATTGACACAAAGTAAAAGAAAACCCAGGCATTTTGGCTCCATGAGACTATATGTGGGCTGACTAAGAGCTGCAGGCTGCAAGGCCACACACAGGCATATACTGTATACTCACACAGCTATTCATGTCTGCACACAAGCAAACACGCTGTGTGAGTGTGTGTAAGTGCTGCGGGGAGGGAAACCGACAGACTGCGTCATCCTTCTGTGTTTCCAGTGACGCTGAGTGGCCTCCCACTTAAAATATTTTTACAGGTGTGTATTCATAACACAAAAAAAACGTGGTTCTCCTTAATAAATAGTTAATTTTGACGCCATCAAATAATTTTAAAATGGCACTATCACTGAAACTGCACTGCACTGCATCGCTTTAAAACTGTTGCCTGAGGATATTGGACTTAATCAAATAAGATTCAGGAAACCTCGTTCACTACAACAGCAACGGAGGGTTTTCCCAACAAAACATCCAAACACTTCCATCTGAACCAGATGGGAACATTTCAGCACTCATACGAGCACACAAGTCATCATCTACTCAACACACTCATCCATCCCACAATCAACACCCCCCCGACTCCTCTTTGCAGACCCTCCCTACATCTGTCACATCTCTCGTGAATCCACCAGCATCCATTCATCATCATCCATCCATCCATTCATGCACTCTGCGATCACCCCGCCCTCCCTAAATCGTCGCCACACTCTTCCACTGAGGCTTGTCAGGCTAGCGAGGAAGCGGCTTATGGAGCTTAGTTCTACAAAGATGCATCGCCACCTACTTTATCCCCAGTCTGATGACTCTCTGAGCATCGTTAACCCTTCCATAAATACACACGCACAAGCACACAATCCCCCTTTCAGAGGAATCTCGGGTAAAGCCGAGCACACATGTAAGCGAGTTCTGGTGATCGGCTCCATCATGGGGGAATAAAAGCTTTAACGTCACAGTTTTCTGTACCTACTCTGTGTGGTTGAGGGATGGCAAACAAAACAAAGGCCTCTCAGCCTGCATCAGACACGAGCTGATGCTTCACAGTTCAACACAGAGTGTTGTCAACAATAAGGGTGGATACTGCAATGACAGTATCGGTTGGTTGGTCAACCACACATTCATATCCCCCATTGGATCAATTGTAATAACTGCGACTTTCATCTGGCATCACAATCAGCTGTATAGTTTTATTAAGTGCTACGTATGATAACAAGTTAGTGTCGCTGTCAGCTATTTATGTTACAGATCATTAGCGTATATCATATCTAGATAATCGATGCAAAGATGGCGCCTATCTGATGAGATTTGACTGTCTGGTGCAAAAAGTTTTCTCCTTTCTGGTTTTACTTCCCGGTTATTACCTCTGAACAGGTGCAGTAGTCTTTCTCTGGCTGGCAGCAACCACAGGTTCCAGCACAGCCCATAAACTTTGAATTATAATAACGTAGCAGCAATTTTTTAAATATCTTTTTCTTGTTTGGAGGAAGTCCTTGACATCCCCTGAGTTTTTAAATTTCTTTAGAAAAGCTTGAATATTGCATATTGAGTTTCCAGTTTCTTTGCTGATTTCCCTTTGAGAGTGCCCCTTGACGATGCAGAATCCTGATTTCATGCTTGTCAAATTCACGAATGTTTGGCATTTTGAATGGAATGATGTGATTGAAAGTTGTTCTTTGATATTAGCAAGCTTCCAAAGAGTGCACCTTAAGTCACACACAACTCTGTACTGTGTTATCAATGACTTTCAAATGGTTTGATTCTTTGTTTGTGTCTTGTTTTGTTTTTATTATGGTTTTAATTACGTGAAGTAATCACATAACACCATGCCGGTGTACGATGTGATGTTCTGCAGTGTTTCTGTAAAACAACCATGCACTGTAATCAAGCCAAATTTCAATAAAGTTTAAACAAGGTAACTACACTCGTGCAAGATGTGTATGTATAACTCAACACAAAAACAGCCAAATGTACCTGAAACAATCAATAAGGAGCATTTAAAATGTTTCCAATGAACGTGGTGTAATGCACAAGAGGATTCACAACGGGAGAGATCTCTACCTCATCTGCCAAAGAGAGTTCAAGACATGCCGAGTGTAAGGGGAGGTCACACTAATTTCTCTACACGTTAGCTTTTTGAAGCTGTGCGTATGATTTTTTTTTTTTTTTTCTGTTTCTAGTACTGCATACATTTTTGTTGGTTATATTCAAACAAATACACAGATAAATAAATATATATGGTCATATATACAATATTGCTGAAGCAACAAATCTTATGGTGGCCTAAAACATTTCAGTGCTGCGTATCCGCAGAACATTTGCATCTCTGTTTTATATGTAGGCCTTGGCTAGTGGTTCTTGGCAAATATTAGCATGTTGATATG
>KV751320.1:9742730-9796131 GCA_001698575.1 Mola mola | reverse complement strand
CACACACACACACACACACACACACACACACACACACACACACACACACACACACACACACACACAGGAAGAGCTCCACAAAACATAAGCACAAACTCATCAGTTTGACAATGAAACTGCATACAGTTCGCCACACCACAGATGCCATTCAGTGGATGGAGAACACCCACGAGGAGAAGGATCATTTCAAAGAACACTTGCTGTGAAGCAGCTCCCGAAAACAAAACAAACACTGATTTCATGACTCTTAACCGTACAGAAAGAGACTGTTCAATCCTGGATGAGCGGTTGTCAAGAGCTGTCCCTCAAGGCCAAGGGGAGAGCCGCGGCATTGTCCATCTCTCAGATTCTGAGAGAGCGCTGGTCAATCGCAACACTGCAAGTTTTCTCAAGGCGCCACGATGGCGAACTAATGATCAGAAGCTGGAAAGGCTTGATAAAAGAAAACACTTTAGGCCGCACGTTTGAAATGAGTGTTGTGAATTCTCACTGGAATTTACAAATAGTAGAAAACAATATAACAGCCTTAACACTGCAGCTAATTGTAATTAAGTTAAAGGAATGGTTTGACATTTACTTGCTTTTCTTGCGGCCGGCGAAGCTGAAGGTGAAGCTAGAGCTAGCATTCCTCTCTGACCGAAAGATGTGTTGGACCATGAATTGTGTTTTCGACTCATTCATTTTTGGTTTTGTAGAGTTTTAAATGATGAAGTGTGAATGAATGAGCTTCAGGATTAATGGTACATAGTTTCTACCGATTCTCAGCACTCAAACATGAGAGCGGTTTCATCTTCTCAAATTGTTTCTCCCAAATAGCAGCATGTCAATGTAAAAACACGAAGATTAAGGCAGTTATAGTTACTAACCAGAACTGTTTCTTGGTTGAAGTCTTGTTGTCACAATCATACAGAGCCACGTTTAGCTCCCACCTCCAGTGGGTCCAGTCTTTATGATAGGCTAAGCTAATCAGCTGCCAGCTGTAGCTTCCTTCACATTAAACCCTTCGCGAGAAAAATGTCAAATTATTCCTTTAAAAAGGTTTAGTTTGATTAACACCAACATAAAGACAGGGAAATATTCTCCCATAGACACCTGTGTATGTGCATTTTGTACATGAGAGTGTGTATAAACTACCAACTCCAGCTGTGTACATCAGGACCACAACAGTGACGATCTGTAGCGCCAAAGCTCAGAAATGTGTGATTGCTTCTTAAAACAGTGACTCTTAAAATTAAGTACATATGGTGCTCAAAATAGGCAATGGTACATAAAAGGCATTTGTATTTAAAAAAAAAACAAAAAAACACACACAAGAAAAAACAAAAGTAATATGCACTTGAAAAAATGTTGCTGTTTTTTTTTTTTAAATTTGGCAGCTGTGCGTCTGTGGTGATGCCTGCAGCAGATACACAACAGACTCCCCTGAAATCTTAATGTCATCACACTGACTGGGACAAAGAAATGAAGGCATGAAATGGGGGGAATAATCAAAAATATAACAAGTGCCTCCCCTTTGCCAGAAACTCCTCCTCCAGGTGGATCAAGGCTTGGCTGTCACTGTTATGCTGCTTAAATAAAAGTGCAGCAGTAAGGGCATTCGGCTTAAGATCAGGAATGATTCGCTTACAGACATTGTGTATCCCAACATAAATACATACTCCCAAAAGTCTGAATTTAAGTTTGTCTTTAAGAAAGAAAAAGAAGAAAAAGAAAGTGATGCTTAGTGGATTAACAAATCAACAGTAAATAAATGGTATCGCACAACAATGCCAATATTTCTTCATTCAGAAACGTGTCTGTACAACACAGTGAAAAGTAGACAATAATCGCTGGAAACTTTGTCCCACTTCTTTCCTCACGGAAGTTCTCATCTCCCACTGCTTTATAGGCTGAAACAGGCCAAATAGAGACTTTTAATTAGCTGAGAAACGTGAATAAAAATCATTTGTGGTTTTGGCACAGGCCCTTCTCAGAGAACCTCTCACTTCTGTCTACAATCTACATAATCTTCCTTTACTTAATTAAAAAAAAAAAAAAAAAAAACACATAGAAAAAAACAAAGGTGAGCAAAAGTTAGCTCAATTTTTCCCTCGTTAACAGCCCTTGCATGGTGTGACGTTTAACAAGGGCTGAACCCAAACTGTGTTTAAGCCTGGGATTAAGGCTGCTCAAACGTTCTTCCAATGATCACAGTGGTTTAGAATTCAACTCGAGGGCAAACGTTCGTGTGAGATGAGCGAGAACAGGGAGAACCTGGTGTCTGATCTCTCTCTCTCTCTTACGTTTCTGTGATTTTTGTGTGTGTTTTTTCCATTGTTCCATGTTGTTACGGTCAAGTCTCAGGCGTCAAGGTGTGGCTGGCGAAAAAAATGTCAGGTATCAAGATCCTGTGAGAGAGATGAAAGAAAAAAAACAAACAATCAGTTATTGTATTAATCTCTGTGTATTCTCTAAAACCAATTTATCATTTTTTTCCCCCTGGTTTCAAAGATTACATTACATTGAGGGAACTTTCTTACCAATGGTCATCTCTACTGTTGCAGAATTGATATCACGGCATACGGTCAAAAGTATTGTGATATTTTATTTGGGTGCCCAGTCCTACTATTTATGAAGAGCTTTTGAGGAGATGCAGTGTGATAAATACTGTGTTTTTTGAGATATGGAATGAAAAAATGTGTTATATCATATTAAAACCATACTACCCTTCCCCAGTTTACATTTAACTGTAAAAAGAGGCAATTATTTAAACTTAAAAAGTTAGTGTTTGGGCATCCTTTAAATTTTAAAGTTTATTGTACATGAAAAGACAAGTTGAGTTTAGTCCACTTGTCTTTTCGAGCTTAGTGGACTTAAAACACTAACTTTTTAAACATAAAAAAGCTTGTTCCTTTTAACAGTGCACAAAGTCATGACAGACCCACCACACTCTTTTACTTTTCAAGAGAAACAGTGCATTTAAGGAGAACTCACATTGGGTCAATTTTGCCATTTTTAAGTTGGAAGGAAGTTGCTGTTAGTGAAGCTTGTAAATGTTTCAAAATAAAAGTCATCTTGGAGTTCAACGGACATAATCATATATAATCAATATATCTCTGCTGTTCAGTGTTGTGTATTCTCTGTGGGTTCATTAATACAAATTGACCCACTGCTTATATTAAACATATTGATTAATGCAGGAATTCAGCAGAGCAGCGAGTATGACTGTTGCGCTAATGAAATTAGTTCAGTAGAAATAATGTTGACTCAAGAATATAGAATAAAAATTTTTTATGATTTACCTGGAACTGATAGAGCACTGGGGTCAAAGCTGAATCTCATCTGTAGCTCTTCTGCTGCTGCATCAGGCCCACGTTCTCATAAACTCTAGAGCTGTCATCTCTCATCCTGCCAACACAAACAAACACACACACACCTTCAAGAATCTACCAATGAGGGTCTCCTAAAAAAGGATGACAAAATCAAAAGTTAAAAACAGCCTCCTGCCTCCTCCTCCTCCTCACTAACAGCCTTACTTACTCTGTGCATGTGGGTGTAGGAATAGGAGTACACGGAGGCAAAGGGCTCTGTTCTCCTCCGGTCAGGTCAGACAAGGAGTATTTAATGTTGGTGTACTCACGCCCTTTAATCTTACTTTTCTGCAGTGGAGAAAACAGACAAAGGTTAGAGAGTTTGGGAGCAGAAAACAAGCAGCAGTGATGAAAAGTTTTCAGGAGCACACCTGCTCCTCCTCGATACGTCTCTGCAATGTTTCTATGTAGTGCTGTACAGCCATGTAGATGAATCTGTACTGTGCTTCAGTCTGCACCATCCCAGAGCGCTGAGAACGAACCATCTGGATGGTCTTTGGCACGTCAATGTCACAGTCCACTCCTGCAGCATAGGAACAATATTTGACTGTGACGCATCCTCAGAACTTGTAACAACAGATCCTTTGAAGTAAACTCTGTGGATTATTGAGATTCATTTCTAAATTGAGCTTTTCCCCATTCTTTGAGTGTTTTAAAAATAAGGGAATCGAAATATACAGATACAGTGTATGTGCTGCCCTCTTTAAGCATGCAACGTTCTACTTTGTGATGTCTACAACTTTAGACCCATTGAGGATTTGGGTTTGTGTGGTCTGAGCCTTTTGAGGCTGTTATAGCCGGTTGGTGGTCATAGCAGACTAGCTAACAGAGTTTGTGAAGTGAAGTCAGCAGCTATTTGTTTGTTTTCACAGCACATTAAAAATGTGAAGTCGAATGAGCCATTCATTGGAATGTTAAGTGCTGTTAGCTCATAAACTCTATTTTCCATTATATGTCGCTAACACGTAATGGAAAACATACTTTAATACTAATAGCTTGTTATTTCCACATACAGCATAGTTTCGGGCATCTGCTGGCTACATATGTACACATCCGCGTATGTTGATTGCGTCATTCACCGAGCTTTAGTTAAATTTATTTCTACTGTGCTTGACGTTCACAAATGCTCTGGAAGACGCTTGTGTGGATGCTACCATGACTACTTGAACATTTTAAAGCTGTGAAAACTGACCGTCAACACACAGACTTGCAGTAAAGTTCTGTGGCTGTTTATTCGCGTTAGCTGTCGTGCTAAAATGCTGCTAGTGTGAAGCCTAAAGACACTCAGGAGACCAATCTGAGCACCAGAACAAACCATAACAGACAGATCAGATATGAGATCTGGAAACACTTGAAATGAAGGGTGTAAAAAGGGCAATGCAAACTCACCTTTTTCCCTGATAATGTCTATCAGGATGTCAATCACTATAAACGTTCCTGTCCGCCCAATCCCTGCACTGAACAACATGATAAATGTCTTTGAGTTAACATGTTTCCCCCGTGTTTACTTATGGTGTCCATTACAGAGGGTTTGTGTGTGTGTGCATGTGCGTTTTACCTGCAATGTACCGCAATAGGTCCAGCATCCAGTATGCTCTCCTGTTTCAGGTTGACCTCCTCTAAGAAGTCGAGTACACCACCAGGGTCAGTTGGGACTCCATGGTCTGGCCAGGCCCTGAAGTGGTACTGCCAAACGGTGCGTTCTGTGTTGCCCTGCAAGCGAGGCAAATCAAGAGCAACCTTTGAAATACTGTCAATAACCAAAGATCTCCAACACTGTTTAATTGCAGGAGCAATGAGTGGCTTCGAGGATACGGCTGGCTATGCTCTACGTTTTCGTTGCGGCCAACGAATCCATTGGAAAGTCCAAATCCAACAATGTGACAGTCTGTGTCTCTGTGCTTTCCAACTTCCCAACTTCATCCGTGGCTCTACTGTGTGTTTGTGGCAGCACGATGATATACGTGAGACTGAATCAAAATGCAGTGTGTATTTCCATGGTAATAAAAGGAACGTGTATCTTCACAGTACAATGTACAGTGCAGGTCATTGATGGGACATAAATAGTTTATGGACAATAAACAGTGGAGCTCTGTGGCACAGAGGAAGGAGATATATTAGGCTTCGACAGAAACATAATACTTGCTATCAGATACGTTCATTGTGAGACAGACCCTTTTAAAGGGATTTATTATAAACGAGAAAAATGTAGTATATTGTCAGAAGAATCCTTTAAATCATTTAAAAAAGAGGAAAATTGCTGTCAAAATAATGCATTAATTTCAATTAATTAATCATAGCGAGAAAAACATTTTTTTTTAAATTCTGATGATTAATCACACTCTGTGTATTCCCTTAACCCCATACGCCACTGATCACATTCCCTTTGTGTTTGACTTCACAGCAATTTTGTAAACATGAGGGAGGCCGATGACAAAGCGCTGCATAGCATTTTAAACAGGAGATTCACGTCCAAAATGGTCTGGAGCAGTTGCCAGGACCACTTATGCAGAAAATAAGGAATTTTTGTACGATTCAAGTAAATCAACCTTATAATATCTCCTCAACGTAAAACACATAGCTGCTAAGTCTGAGGCCAACTTAGCCCCTGATGCCAAGTTAGCAGGAGATGGTAACCAGGCTCTTCAAGCTACAATGGATGAGGCATTCAGGGACTGTCAGCCCAACGTAAGGTTAAAATTGTGGTCCAAGATCCTCTGTATGTTCAGTCATTTCATTCTTGTCTCTCTAACTGCGCTGTATATAACTTATACAAAACTTGCAGCACATGAATCTATGCTCCCTTAGTTATCATAGTTTATTTCTGGCTTCGGAAATATGATATTGGAAATTATGACAAAACCAGAAATTTAAGGATTTACTTCATTACTCCTTCGAACACAACTCTCATTTCAGACTTATTGACCCTTACAGTAAATGAACAATGGAAAACGTTTTGGGAATGAGAGATGCTAATCATTTGAAGTTGATAATGTCTATTTATTTATTGATTCACGCTCCCAAAATCCTTTTGCATTCAAATTAAAATAAACGCTTCTCACGGCACATACTGGTATTTAAAAGCCTGTGATTCATTTGATTAATTTTTTTAATCACTTGACAGCAGTATTTGTAAAATTTACTTTTTGGTAGTTACGGTACGTATGTTATTCACCGGAGCAAACAACAAGTGTTCAAGTCAAAAGGCATCTCCACAAATTTAAACATATTCTCTAAACAGATTTTTTTGAACTCCAGAAAGATTACATACATCTGTTCACTGCAGCTTACAAACAGTATCAGTGTTTATGTAAATGTACATCTACCGATACGGC
Source organism: Mola mola (assembly GCA_001698575.1). Lineage (NCBI taxonomy): Eukaryota > Metazoa > Chordata > Actinopteri > Tetraodontiformes > Molidae > Mola > Mola mola. Next base: position 9,789,446 of record KV751320.1, on the reverse strand, counting down.
ACCTACCGTCTCCTATGGATTTTTTAATTTCTTTTGTTTCATTTGTCCAAGTGAATACACACACACAAACCTACCTGACCAACTTTGGACAGTTTGAGTTCTCTTAAGATGTAGTCGTGTGCAGCTGTCTCTCTGACATTGCGAACACGCATCGCCCCGTATTCCTTCAGAGCCGACATGTCCGGCCAGTACTTGACACACTTGCTCTGTTAAAACACAATGATATTCATGATATAAGTCAAGGCTGCTGAAGAAATGTGTAACAATACTGACAAATCAATTTATTGTCATGATTACGTGATGAGCGCTCACTTACTCACTTTTATTGTTTTTTGAAACAAAAGTAAGGACAATACAGTCTTTGAAATCGTATTTTATGTTGCAGGATATACACAAGACTATTTGATAGAACTTCAAAGAAAGCATTAATGGGCTTTGCAAAAATATTGCCCCAAATTTTTCTAGTTTAAGTTTATTCATTTTCACTTATTATTTTCGGATAAATTTGCTTCATTATATCTATTGTTAAATTAATATAAATCGACTGATGCACAAAGTATATAAGCATAAAAATAAATAAAATACAAAGGATACAAGTTTAGCATCTAATGTGCAGCCACAGCCTCTTGTGGCTAATGGGCTAAAACTAATGGGCACATATTTGAAATATTTCAATGACTAACTGCCTCTCATTTCAGCGTCTCTATTAAGTGCAAAGTGACTATTTTTTCACTTTTGGACAGTTTGGATAAAAAAACATCTGAACACAAAACCTTGGATGTGGAAAGTTGCAACGGGTATTTTTCTTCTTTTTTTTTTTTTCGTATATTAATTGAGAAAAATTACTGATAATGCAAATTACCAACACCTGTAGGAAATTCATGAGAGTTCAGTTCTGCTTTGATTTTGAACAGCTAAGCCATAACCTGATAAGAGTTTAGTTTCTTCACTGGAAACATATTGATGTCACAATGTCCCACATTGCTTGGTTACCGAATTTCAGGAGTACAAACGGTTCACAAAGCTACAAAACTGTGGACTGACATTAATTCCAGTAAGCTGTTATCATTACCTTCCCTCTCTCCACCTCTTTGGTGGTCATTACAATTACTCGAGAGTTCTCCTGAAATACCATCCGCCAGAAGTCGCTGATGGTGTTTTGCAGACAGCCCTGAGTGGCAATGTAGCTCTTCTTCAGCTTGGTGCTATTACACTTCGGGTCCAACTCCGGCTGAACACACACAGACAGAAACAGAGGAAAGACAGTCAGCTGAATGCTGAAACTGAAACACAGTATATGGAGTCAAAACAAGAGCACAAACGGACTGAAAACACATGACAGCCAAGATTACAATGACTCATGCCATACAAATCTACACCGGAGTCAGGCCCAACCCTAGTCTAAATATTATACATTTATATATTATAAAAGGTTGAATGATAATGTGTAATGGAAAAAAAAAAGTGGGGTTACACATACTACCATGATGATATTGGCATTGATGTAGTCAGAGCCAGGCTCATTTGGGTCCCTGTCCTCCAACACCACGCGAGTGTGGTCGACTGGAAACAGAAACAAAGAAGTTAGTCGTATTTTTAAATGTCTTCAGGTGATGCACGAGCTCTTCGATTGAGAGGTTGTTTTAAAGAAAGGACAGTTTCTCACAAGGAAGAATGTTTTTGTATCTGTTCTTGTTTTTGTTCTCCGCTCTCTGGCCCTCTTTGCGACTGTAGAGCAGCTTGCACTCTTGCTGCTGCAAGGTCTGGAGGAAAGAAAGAGAAGAGAGTCAAATTTCAACATATTATTTCCCACCAAACTACCACGAGGAATTCAAAAATAACAAAAACTGGGACGAGTGCACAATGATGCAAGAGAGGAACTCACCTCAAACTCTTCCCAGAAGCCCTGCTTGACCTTGTCTGTGGCCTCTGCTAGTTTGCTCAGCTCCCGAACTCGGCTTTCAATTTCCGCAGCATTAATACGAGTAGTGTTCAGGGGCTGTGGAAGGGCGAGAACAAGAGTCAGCACGGAAATTACAATGTGCAAATGCTGTCTTACCCAACAATTAACAAATATTTGTTGCGTTTGGAGATACCTGTTTGAGCTGAAGAACAGTGCCCAGAGTTTCCACCATGGGGTTCTTTTTGTAGTGCTCTACCAGGTCGGTGAGGGAGTCGAACTTCTCCCCTCCACCTACGTCGTACTTCAGGTCATGCTAAAGAAGAGAGCACACGATTGCCATGCATAAGAAACCAGGTGACCAGATGATGCATTTCGGTTAACTGTCACAACCAGGCTACTGGGAATGTTCTTATACCTGCAATAGTAGTATATTAATGTGTATAGGATAGATTTTTAAATGCTTGATTCTCTCTTGAACAATCGTGTCCGGATGCAGAAAAGTCAATAATAAGAAATTTACATCTCAATTACTTATTATGCCTATGATGTAAACAAGAGCACGTTCTATGTTCTGTTAGGTGGAACATAAAATTGAATGGACATAAACAGGTGTGTCATGTCTAAGATTGTTAGAAAATGAGGAAGAGTAAAGATACTGGAAGTAAATTTATCTTTTCACTTTCATTGTCAGTCATTCCAAATATGCTGTGTTTCAAAAGTAGGAAGCATAGAAACAAATCAATTCATAGAAATTTATAGATATAAAAAGTTGTGACTTAGATGCATCTACAGTTGTTTTATAATCACTTTCCCACTAACTTTAGGTGCTTAGGCTCAGGAAGTGAGAGAAAATCCTGCAAAATAGAGATCTTGAAAAGCATGTTTTGAGGCCTTGTTACATTTTTGTTGCTGGTAAAATGGGCTGGGAAATATTGCAGAGACAACTGTTTGTTCTCTGACAACATAACAAGATTTTTGATAAATACTCATGAGTCATTTCATGGCTAGTAACAAACAAGTAGCAGTTTAAATCTATAAATACAAACTAATTTGCCATGTGTTTTTTACGGATATCCATATGCCTGCTTACTACTTTTAAATATGTCACCTTAGAACATGGTGGTTAACATTAAATTTGTGCAGTTTATAGTTTTAAACATTGGAATGAAGAGTGCAACTCTCCTTTTTTCACAACTGCAGAGAGCTGACCGCAATGTAGTTAATTAAGTGTATAGTAGCATCATCACACCATCGTCAAATGTGTTAGTATCTTAATGTAGCTGAGCAGTATTACCCCCAGCAAAAACTGCAGTAGTATATGCATGGAGCGGGGAGAGCATGTACCTGGCAGCGGATCATAACGTGAGTGACTTTGGGTTTGCTGTCACTGCTGTCCGTCTTGTCATCTCCCGTACGGACAGACAGAACAAAATCCCCTGGGTGGCTCTGGCTCTCTCTCACCAGGAAGCTGCCATTCTTGCCTTTCTCCGTCAGCAGCTTCTCAGCCTCCCTGCCCGACAAGTGTCCATGGAACCATCTGACCAAGAGACATGTAGAAAAATGCTAAAATATGTTTCAAGTAGCTAAACTACTTAATTCACGTCAAGCAATGTGCTTCCATTGGTGACTGAGACAAACTAGTTTCTGTAATAGCATCACTCTCTGTTTACACCAAGTCAGCAACAGGTATCTATTATTGGCAAGCATGATTAGACATTTAACGTCCTCAAAAAAATGTGTTGACTTTTGTACAAACATACAGTTAAGATTGTTTGTATACTATACATAGTTTTGGTATAGAGAATGCTAAATAGACAATCCGACTTAAATTCTGCAAAATAATTCATCAGAAAATAGTTAATTTGCATGCCACTGGTTTTAATGGCAAAATGCAGCTTAAAGAACATTTTGATGGGAGTGGCATCAGCTTCCTTCCTAATACACTTTATTTCACAGAGGCAGAATCTTATCATACATGTTGTGCTATAAAGTTGTGCGTTTTTGTCCTTGCCTCCACAATGAAATGTCTGCAACTAAAAGCACAACAATGTAAGTAGGACAGTTAAAGAAAGCAACAGCAATTCCTACAGGAAATAAAGATATAACAATTTGTAGAAGTAATTCAAATAAACCAACATTGGCAACAATATGAATAGTAGTACCAATTTTTCATGTTGCAAGACAAAAATGCAAAAAGAATTCTTTGGTTCAAAGCCTCTTAAATAAAAATATTTCTGGTTTTCATTTACTTTTTAATCAGCTTAAAGAATGTGAACAATTGCGAGTCATAGACTTTTAAAAAAGGATGTGTTGGTCCACAAAACGTGGATACATTTTATTGGAACAAATTTGGTTCTATAACCACAAAATCAGTTCCTGTTTTTTTCTTCTTTTTTTTTTTAGCAAGTAAAAACACATTTTCACAATAGGTCTAGTTAATGAAACTTCAACAAAATACTCATTTGGCTCACACTTCACAAGTACTCAGACGGTATGCATTTTGAAGCACAATACAATAATAACGTACAATAGAATCACTCACCTCTCTGAGGTGGGGTCCGCACAGTTTAGCGGATACTTTAGCTCAATAACGTCTCCGTTTTTCTCTTTCAGCTGCCCATGATGCTCCATGTAATACTGCACCAGCTCTGCCAGAGTGGCAAACTTCTCCCCACCGTAAAGGTCATAGTAGTCTCCTGTGTTTTGGATTTTAATATGGGTGACTGCTCCATTTCGCCTGCACAAAAAAAAAAGCACACACATTTAGACACATATTGCGAAAAACAGACACTGACAGGAAAGACAGGACACGTGTTCAAAGAGTGTCGGTTAACTATTGAAAAAACAAACTACTATGTCAATGATCTCCTCTCTTAATCTCACCTTAAGTCAATGTCGCATCCTTAATAATGAAGTAAATGAACTGTTTGTATGTTTACTTATATATTACTGGCAAATACGTACCAGAATATCAGTGCTAGAGACTCATTATAAGTCTATATTTTATTGTATTATACAGTTTCTGGATGAATGGCATCACTCCTTGCCTTCTATCCCCTAGTCATTATGATGCTAAGTTCCTCTTTTATGGTTAAAATAAGCAAAGATATAAATAGTCCAACAAAAGTCACATGTACAATCTCCATTCTTTTCCAGGAGGTGAGAAAACTCTAAAAATGTTCAAAAGAGAGATTCATTGTTGGCAAATCGACAAAGGAAATCTGAAGTCTTTGTGACCAAAAAGAATGTTTGATTTTGTGTTGAGCCGCTGTAGGTGACCAACATTACATCAGAAAATAGAAAGAGCGAACTTGTGGCAGACCTGAAGCTCAGCAGCCCATAACTTTGGATGGCTTACAGTTACATTTGGCAAGTGTGCACAAAAAGAGACAGGCATGCTGGTCTGAACCAGCGGGGACCAGTCTCCCTTTGGAAATGTCTTCAGAAGAGGAGAATGACTTGTTTTGTTTCCATAGGAAATAAATATGGAGCGAGATGAGAGACTCTGCAGCAAAAATATTAGGATGATACAAAAATAACAGTGGCTTCCTCAGCCTCACAGAGTTAATGATAATCTCAAAATCTATCTCAGCTCTATCTCAAAATATTTTGACTCAACAAGCTGTGAAATAAAACCATAAACTGTAGTAAAGTAAAAATTTTATCTTTCTTCTCCAAATAATGCTGGTTTGCTACAATAACTAAGATAAACATTTCTTAAAATAATACATAATTCACGATGGAGACCTTTAGTCATCATTCCATAATATACCATTTAATAATGTGAACATTCAAAGCTACAATCATTGATTTTTCACAACACCTGCAGACAGTCAGACTTACTGATACACTGCTTACACTCATAACAGCTTTATGTTATGGAGTTGATATGCTGGGCCAAACAGTTGACTGTTCACACACCAGCCGCCAAACTTAGAAATATTATCATTTTTTTGAAATTGTGTTTGTAATCACCAAATTACTAACCTTGTTTCCGCTCTCTTCCAAATCCTGACTGAAATATCTGGGTCTCGAGATGTCAGATCATCACAAGCTATTCCTTCTAACCAACTTTGTTTGCTAGTAAAGTGCTTGACAAAGCAGTTTCAAGTGAATTTACCAGCACGTTTCCGCTCTAAAAACAGCTTCTACCTGCTGCCAGGACAAAAACTAGTCTGAGGCATAAAAACAAAAACAATGAGTCAAAAACTACTAAAAGGTTCTACAGAGCTGAAGGGAACAGCAGAATTAGGAGACAATTCTCTGTTTCACAACCTGCAGCGAGTCCTTTTGAACTGTACAGTAATTTGAGCCACTGTTATTACACTAATCTTGATCAGTGTGTGTCAGGTAAGTTAGTAGATCTCACTTACATGTACTTAAAAAAGAGGTTACACCGATCAAAATTTACAAAAACAATCACTTTTGCTTCAAGTTTGAATAGTAATAGCTGAGTTATAGATCAATTTTCTGTTCCTCAGATTGTCATAACAGCCTTTATAATAAGTGAGACCACATTTACATTTATCGTTATTGCCTTTTCGAAAAGGCATTCATGGTGCCAATGCTGCCCTTAAAGGTGCGCTCACTTGTTGGTTCTTCCTAATGTTATTGTCTGTCACTCCTCAAGTACAGCAATAGAGCATTCATTTACTTGAGAGTGTGCGTGTGCTGAGCTGCACTTACCGTACTGAAAGGGTAAAGTCTCCAGGATTACTCTTGCTGGGTCTGGCTAAAAAGCTCCCATCTACTCCCCGAGTCAACAGGAGGTTTTCAGCCTCCACGCCTGTGATGTTGGGGTGAAACCACCTGAAGGAGGAGTAAACGAGTGACTTGCTGTGTGCAGAAATCATTTCTTAAATTCCACTACTTCACCTAAAAATTTTAATTCTGTTTGTTCTCAGACATTTTTTTGTCTCTTGGTGTGCTTGGCTTTGACACTACTTTTTCTTCACTATTCATTGCCACAATAGGTACAAATCTGCAGCCACCGTTTTATTGTTCCCAAATGGAAATCTGCCATGCAGAAAACAATGAAAACACAAAAACCCCATCACACAAAATCATACAAAACAAACATGTCACATGTGCTTGTTCTTTCAGAAGAAAAGTGACACACATCCTCCTTTTTTTCTAGTATTAAGGTTTCCTTGACTCGAGACTTTTCTGTTCCTCTCAGATTGGTTTTGCCTGTCAGTCTGAGTTTGCTTTCTGTTCATTTAGACAAGAGACTCTACAAGAGCTTGTTCATATGACAATATATTTCACATTCAGAAAAACATCCTCCATGAATGCTGTTTCGTGTGTACACAAGTAGGCTTCTTCCTTACCAAAGCTTTTTTCATTAAAAACAAAAAAAAAAATCTAACTTAAATCATGTTTTTGCCGAATGAAACTATGGTCATCTATTTCTCTTATATATTAACTATCTACGTGTCATTATCTATGTCACAGCTCCAAATGTAACTCGTGTAAGTTCGACGGCAGTGTTACAGTCATAACGCTGTTTATAACCTAAACACCACTGACTGGGCTCTAGCCTTAATTTGCCGGTTTATGCTAAATGAAGCGGTCTTTAGCTAGCTGTCCCACAGCCGCCAGTTTTTGTTTTTTTTTTCCAGAACCGTCAGCACTCTTGGAGCGTGTTTACAGACATACCAACAGCCAAACAGCTGAGTTCGGTTAAAGTTAGCCAGCTCGGCTAACAATAATGAGCAGACATTGTTTTCCAGACACCCCCCTTACCTCCGAGATGTCATTTTTTTCGTTCCTCACTTCCTCGCTGGCAGTTAGCGGTGGCTAAAATCGGCTGGCTTACGTTTCCGTCCGTCTCTGCTTCAATCACGGGATAAAGTGCTTCATCGGCTCACACCCGGTCAGGACGGGCATCGAAAGCTGCCAATCGACATTAAATTAGAGGAGCGTGTTGCAAAAAGTCTCTAGGCCTCGGCCCGGAGACTTCAAAGCAAGTCGATTATTGGACGTCACCAAACATGCGACAAAACAGGGGGTGTGGAGATTTTATTACCGTGTGTGGCCGTTCTTCCCTGCCGCGTCTCCTCCTTTACGTAAAGCCACGGCGCTCGGTCCGTCCGGCGAACGGCGAAACAGCGAAACGGCGAAACATAAATTAAAGAGTCCGGGCACTTTTACTTCGCGCATGCTCGGTTCTGGCTTATTTTACGATTCCAGCAACACAAGCGGGAAGTCTGGCGAGTCCATCAGTGGTCGGCGAACTGTCCGCTGATCGGGATCAGCGTCCAATCGAGACATTCCCGAGTCCAAGACCGCAAGTGTCACGATGATACAATCAAACATGCAAAAAATTAGGAAATAACTAGCCCATTGTTGGAAATGTGCACTTCTATGATAAGAAATGAATGGGGGCTGATTGTCGCCATCCACACTAATGCGCTACAACAAAAAAAATTATAATAATCATAATAGTACAGGGAGGAAAGCAGTTTGAAAAAAATAAGCTATTTTTTAAAAATCATGCATTGATATTTGATTGTTCTGCATCAAGATTGCCTTACAGTAACAGTCATTCATTGCCTGCATTTTCTGTAGAGAATCCATATTTGTTGCTGTGATAACTGTCTCTCTCTCTCTCTCTCTCTCTCTCTCTCTCTCTCTCTCTCTCTCCCCTGTCTGTGTGTGTGTGTGTGTGTGTGTGTGTGTGTGTGTGTGTGTGTGTGTGTGTGAGAGAGAGAGAGAGAGAGAGAGAGGTTAAAGTGCTCACTTTGGCTCCTCCACAAATTAATCTGGTGCCCCTTATCACTGCCTAACACCTGCAGATATTGTAAAAATGCTCACAGGATATTCCAGGCTGTGAATATAAAATGAAAAAGAATCAAGTGGGTTTTTTTTTAAAAACTAATAAATTAAATCATTCCATAATAAAAGATTTTATATCTACCCAGAATGGTACTTAACAGAGCAAACACCACCTCCAAGGCCCAGCAGTGCTCTGAAATGAAAAATCATGAATCCATCCCTTTATGGATCCGCACCACAACTTAATTTGTTCTTCTTTGGCCCCTTTCCCCATCCTCCCAGGTTTTGTTGAAATCTGTCCATGCAGTTTTTGCATAATCCTGCTAACAAACCAACCAGCCCATCAAACGAAAGGGATGAAAACATAACTTCCTCAGGAGGCTATAGCAGGCTTCTAGAATTTTTTTTGTTTAGGGAACAGTTTATGAACAAAAACCTCCCAGCAATGTGCTCCAAGGTATGAGTGCCTGTTTGGACTTTGCACCCTCCAGTACCTGGGTTTCACTAACTCATAGATCCTTTCCTACACTTAACATTGAATTATGCGCACATTTTCAATATGAGTGAAAAGTTAGACCCACAAGTTGAGATTTTCAGCATAATAAAAAGCAGGTAATAAAATAAGCAAATTCATTTAAAAAAAAGGACTTGTATTCGAGTCACAGTGACATAAAACAGAGAAAAGCAGATGAACCTGTTACTGGAGAAGCTGAAATTGAAAATGTAATTTCCCTTTGAACAATAAAATCATCTATATTTAGCTGAAACTTTGATACGATAGACATTTGTCAGTGAAAATAAAAATCTTAATACTTTCACTTATGTAAATGTATTTATAATATCTTGATTATTAAAGTAAGATAGTCATGACAAATTTCCGTTGCTGATTATTTTTTTTAACTTAGAAACCGTCAAAATTCGCAGAATCAAAGTGATGACACCGAGCACAAGTTGATATGATGCAAGTTGTGACTTTCCATCCAGGCTGCCCCAAACTCATCAGAGGAATAAGAGGAATAAGCGAAGTGTCTCGTCGTGCTCGGTGCGAACTTGACAGGATTTTGCGCACTCTTAGGTTTGGCCCTGTTCGCTCGCCGTTTAAGCCCGTACGTGGCAGTCCGGGAGCGGTACACAGAACGGAGGCTGATGCGGCTCCTTCCCTGCAACAATTCACTCACACAAACTGACATCCCGCACTCCCATAGGATATTCTGAAGCAGGAACATTCTTTACACCGTCGGACCTTGCGTGACTACGGCTATAAAACAATTCAAACATGTTTACCGTGTCGGAGCTGGTTGTCTTACTGGCCGTCCTGTCTGCTACTGCGTCCGGCTACTTCGTTAGCATAGACGCCCATGCTGAGGAGTGCTTCTACGAGCGGGTCAACTCCGGCACAAAGATGGGCCTCATGTTTGAGGTTGCTGAAGGCGGCTTCCTGGATATCGATGTCGAGGTGAAGTGATAAATCACGATAATAATAAACCAACCACTGAACATTGGAAATTTTCTTTTTTTCCTGCTCTTGTGATGATTGAGGCCTGTGCTAATGCTAGCTGGCGCCGCCTGCGTAGCAGTCAACGTCAAATGAAACTAGTTACCCGGGTTGGTGGCCATTAGCCAACTGACCTGCGGACGCAAAACATTTTGAATATTAGATTACGTTATTACATATGCAATAATATGCCGTTTTCTTCCTCTAAATGTGTGATTATGAATATAATACGCAGAACGATGCAGGAAGTGCAGTGCTAGCATGTAGTTTGGCTATGTTATGCTAACTTCCTATGCAAGGTAGCCGATATATTGTCTAAATTAAATTTAATACTGTTAGAAGTTTTGAATTCTTTACTGCACTTATCAATTATTCTATGTGGGAGACGTTGCAGGGGTTTAAAGTGCAAGTAAGTGTTTTGTGTACACACATGTTGCTGCCATATGTTACAATAGTGTCTTTGTTATTTAGGTTTTGGCCTCATACAACAGTTGTCTTTACTCGGATATACTGTGTCCCATACAGATAACTGGTCCTGATGGCAAGCAGGTTTACAAAGGAGACAGAGAATCCAGTGGGAAATACTCTGTGGCAGCGCACATGGATGGAACGTACAAGTTCTGTTTCAGCAACAAGATGTCAACCATGACTCCCAAAATTGTCATGTTCACTATTGATATTGGAGAAGCCCCTAAAGGCCAGGACATGGAGACAGAAGGTATCTAATGAGTGTTTGTTTTGATTTATGGATTTGATTTGTATCTCATGCTTAGGCTATTCCCACATGAAGTACAACAGTTCTAGCTAATTTACCCTTTGTATTCTGCCATCATTTTGATCTTGTGGCATTGCGTGTGATTCTTCTTTTCCTTAATTGACTCTATTTTGGCCAATCTTTTCCCCTTCGTAGGTGTCGACAACTGGGATGGTAGGGTGACAGGGCAGGCAATGACAAAACTGCTGTTGTGAAATAGATTTTTGAATTTGCGATGCACTACAGAGTTTTTCTAACTGGTGGTGTTTTTCTGTTGTATAAACTAATATTGTGAATTTCTTAAGTGTAGTTATGACGCTCTAATGTTTGAATAGTTTGGCTGTTTGCACAGTGAGAACATGTGAAAAATATAAATGTCTCTGGTGATGAGACAACATCACCTCTGGCATGTTTCACATTTGCAAATTGTTATGCATGTGTTGCATATCTAATGCATGTTTTTTTTCGGGCACAATGACCTCGCCTTCGTCCGAAGATGCTGAGATAGCCCCCCCGCGACCCCTAACAGGATAAGCAGTAGAAAATGAATGAATGAATGACTCTGTTTTGGTTATTACTGTTATTATTTTTAACCTCTTTTAGCACACCAAAACAAGCTGGAGGAGATGATCAATGAGCTGGCTGTTGCTATGACCGCTGTAAAGCACGAGCAGGAGTACATGGAGGTTCGCGAGAGGATACACAGAGCAAGTGAGTCCAGAGAGAATGAACCAAAGTCCAGTTTGTGGTTGGATTTGAGTGTTATTTCTCACACTGTCTCTTCTTCTCGTTCTAGTCAATGACAACACAAACAGCAGAGTGGTGCTTTGGTCGTTCTTTGAAGCTCTAGTTCTAGTGGCAATGACACTCGGACAGATTTACTACCTGAAGAGATTTTTCGAAGTACGACGAGTAGTGTAGTGTCATTTAATGAGTCCCTGTGTTTCCTCCACTGTTTTTGTTTCAACACAAGACAATTATTTACACGCTGGAAATGAGACTGGCAGTTTTGAGTAAAGCCTACATATGATTGGATCTCAGATTTTTTTTGTTTTGTTTGTTTGTTTTCCTGTTAACGTTTTGGTTCTTTCTGAAAATGTAGTTGTTTAGTTTGGAACAAATGGGTAAAATATTCTTGGATAGATGTCAGTGTTTATTAGGTTTGTTGTTTATTTTTTGTCTGTCCAAAGCGTTGCTTGCCAGCACTGGCTCATAATTTCAAGTAAAAGTAGGCTGATGACAACGACTTGCACATAAATGGTTAGGCATGTGTGGAGTCACCACAGGATAATGCAGCCCCTATTAAGAGTTAAAAATGGAACCCTCATCCTGTAGGCATGTGTGGAGTCACCACAGGATAATGCAGCCCCTATTGAGTTAAAAATGGAACCCTCATCCTACATATGACAAACAAAAACAAATGCATTTGATTTTTGTCTGACAAGCAGGAGGTTTTGTGTCTAAGCCAAGTCAAACCAATGTATATGCAGATATCTGATATCTGTACATTGCATTATTGCTCTGAACCAACAAATTGCACTCCTGATGGATACTTCTAAAAACCTGAAGGATTTACACTGCAGCTCGTTGCTAAGGGAAACCGTACCGCTTCTAGCTATATGTTGATTCACAGTGATCTATACTGGGAGGTTCTTTTCCAGGGAAACTGTGGAACTCCCTTCGTAGTTCAGCTCAAGTTGAATCAATCTTCAACTGTTTAAACTTTATGAGTAAAACCTTGAAGAATTGAGGCAGAGTTGGATTTTAAACTGAACTACTTGGGGTGCAACTCTGAAGCAAGAACACTGAAATACAGGTTACATGTTGATTGGGGGGGGGCGGGGGGGCTCCGAAACCTAATGACTGCTGTGTGCTTTAGTTGCTTTTATTACACTTTTTTTTGTTGGAGTAGGGATTTTAAATTATGATTGTATACAATTTTGAACTGTTTGTTTTTCCTGGAGTATATCCTGTAACATGCAACTCTTTGGACATTGCCTTTTGAATAAATATTATTTACTTCATTCTTTTCTATCCCTATTGAAGGTAAAGGCTTTACATGTCACAGCTGCAATAGCGTAATTGTTGCATGTTACTCAATAGAGACGTTCCAATACAAATATTTTTTTCCTTCCCAAACTTATTTTCATACCCTGAACTTGGGTATTGCCTGATTAGAATACTGATTTGATACCACTGTGTATTTACTTTTTTTTTTTAAAGCCATATACTCCTAATCATAAATGAATGGAATGATTCTGTTACCTTTGTGTGACCTGAACTCTGGAAAACATGAACAAATACGGAGAATGAAAGCGTTGTCATTTAATATCTAGTTTACACAAGTCACTTGCCATTTATAGTTTGGGGGATTTACAAGGGGGGTGCTGGAAGTGTCAAGACCCTGTTTTGTTGATAGTAAAAGACACGGAATCTAATCATTGCAAAGACCCATAATGGCCATTAACCGATCCAGAATGGGAGGAAGTATTGGGAGGCTTTTTCAATCATAGTAGTGGAACGAACCTATTACATAATATGCTCCAGTTTTGTAATTAAAGAAAATCTCTGGTGAACTCAGGCAGGTAAACTGCTCTGTAAATGGTCTCTGTTTTGTGATTACAACAAAATCTGATAAATGGCTCTGTAAAAAATGCAGAATGTTTGTCTGTGGAAAATGCCCCAGGTTTCATAATAAAGCCAGTATTCTGTACAATTATTTGGATGTCTCTCTCAACAGGCATTAACATTCTGTGGTTTACAAACTAGTGGAAGCTCATAACCGGGGCAAAAAAATGACTCAGCGAGAAATATTGTCTCTTCACTCCTTACATTTGACAGCTGTAATAATTTGTGGGTTCACTTAAAGTCATCTTATGAAATATGTATTGTTAAAGGTTCAAGTAACCAGCAAAACATATAAAATAGTATCATGATAATAAAAATTATCCTTACAACTTTTGGGCTGCTGTAAAAATTGAATTTCCCTGGTGAAAGATCAATAGAGGAATAACTGCTTATTGAGACTTAAGTACATTTTGCTGCTAATTCTTTACCTTGACAGCCAGGAAAAAAGTTACATAAATCAAAGACAGTTATTTTTGTCATAGTTAATAGTAAGACTAGTGTTTTTGATGTGACTTATTATTTAACCATTAAGAGCAAACAGAGAACCAAAAGTTTTGACCCATTCTTGGATAGCTTGTAAATACTGTAGTCCCAAGAGGAATTAAAATTATCTTCCATAATCTAAGCACCACTTGATTGAGAAATTTCATCTATGAAAACTGTTATCACCAGATAAAGCTTACTTCCTGCTGTCTGGAGGTAGGGGCAGGGCTATGAAGCTCCATCTAAATTGCATGGAGTGTATTTAGGATGGGACTTTAGCAAATATATGAAAGTCAGGGCTTATTACATAAGATATGCCAAATATACACTCAACTTTCATGGTGAATGATGATTCATCATAGCAGTGAAGGTAGATTAAAAATTCATGATCTTCATTATAAAGCACCATCAGTTTCACGTCTTTCATGATCGCAGTCAGTGGATCTAGTCAATTAGAAAATGTCTTTTCTACAGCAGAGGAAGAGGATTAGGGCCAGGCATGAGAAAAAACAAAGAATTTTTTTTTCATTATGAAATTCAAGAAAAAATGTCAAGAAAAAGGTTGAAATTTTGAGAAATGTTGAGAAAAAAAAGACGAAATGTGAAGATTAATCTTGAAGAATAATTCAATCAGAAAAAAAGTGTCTTGTGTCTTATGATACTACATATTCACCCTGAATTGCACGCAGATGTAACCATGGATAACATTTCATTTGTCCATTACTTGTTATTTCAGAGTATACTAATGTGGCCCCCTCTGCGCTGTTTAAAGTTTTGAAAGGCTAAACTTTAAGTTATAAACATTTCCACTTCTTTCCTTAAAGTACATAATGAAAAAAAAATCTTCGTCCTCCAATAAGTTTCTTTACTTAGTAACTGCCCCTAATCCTCTTCTGTATCTTTGTATTTCCTCAGATGTAGACATTCTTGGTACATTCCTACATGTAGATGTCTTATGAAATGTGCTACAACTGGCTGTTTCATGGCAACATTCCCAAAATTTCACATAGGTCTGGTCTACCTACTTGGTTTAGCACATATTTTATTTCCTGTTGTCATTATGTGGCCCTGAGATTATGGTGGACGTGTTCCGAATGGCACCATGAATAGTGGAATTACACACAATTTCCTGAGTTTAGGCAACACAACATTTGACACGACAATTTGAGGCTTCGCCAAGGCCACACACTGTGCTCAAAACTCATGATTTGAACACTTTATGATGGATATCTTCTGATGAACAAACTGGTCAAGTTTCAAGATGATCAGATCAATGGCCTCGGAGGAGTTTGTCAAAATACTAAAGGTTTGACTTTGCTCAAGTTCAAGCCTTTGCTTAAGTCCACCCGAAATTAAAAACGGTCATTTAGATCACCATTTTAGATCACATCCCCATTGTTCAATATATGTCGAAAAACCAACAAAATCACATTCTTTGTCTTTTTATATTAAGATCAAATATTGTTTTCTCCTGGTAAAAACACGTGTAAGATGAAATTAAATCACCATGTATGAGCCAATTTCAACCAATACTGTCATGGCATCCAGCTGTCAGTCAATCTTCGAAGGTTTAGCGGAGTTCAGCATAGTTATTTGGAATTCTGGGGAAAAAATGGACACAAAATTCAATCATACAATTGCATTAGGTCAAGATCAGTGCTCCAGGAGACTTTTAATGTAAGTCTAAATCTGGTACAGGTGTGCACAAAATTTTTTGCACATAGTTTAAACAAGTTCTAAGGAATGCAATTTAGGGAGTGTTAATGAGCCATAGTTTTCCATGCCTATACCAGAAACTAATAAAATACTCACATTTGAATTTCCTACCAATTTTGAGCATGTTGAACTGCGTAGAAATTACATCCTTTAAATCCTTTTGGAAGAGAAAGAAAAAACACTACATTTACAATGGGGGAGTGGGTATGTTTTGTATAGATTTGAAGTAGGGACACGTTCTAATATTAGACTCAGAATTCAGATTTTATGCAACTTGACTCTCATTAAAGTTGGTTCCTTACGGGTGCCCATACTTTTGATTTTAAAGTCACAATTCTGCATTATTAGAGTCAGAATGCCCGGTTTGAAGTCAAAATTCTGAGATTAATATCAGAATTCCAAGAGAAAAGTCAGAGCTTAACATTTTCTTAAATATGCATCCCCACCTAAAATGCAATTTTCACATTTGGACCTAATCCTCTTCTGTAAATTTGATCATGGAAAAGGAGAGGAGATTTATTTTTTTAGGTTGAATTTTAGTTGTTATTTAACTCTAAAATGAACTCATCACTGTTCATCAAAGACAATCAAATTACAAAGGCTTTGTAGACTGCTGGGTTGTTTTTTTTGTTTGTTTTTTAACTATACACAATGTGACAATGTTGCATATCTGGATTTTAATTTGATGGATAAATAAATGAACAAAAATCTATTTATTGAGGAGGACTAAGGATTTTTATGGCCAGACTAAGAGTCTGAGCTGGGAAAATCAATCATTTTGAGATGTGAGGAAAAGTCTTATATAAACAGCTATTTTAACAGCTTTTATAGGGAAACACTCAACTGTCCCATGAGTTCCATGAAACAATGTATTGTTTAATTTTCTCCCTAAATAATGTCTTACAAGAGGTAGAAATGCTGTTCTGCTGGTGGCAGACACAGTACTTATACTCATAGTGAGTATTTCGCTTTACATAACCACTTTTTTAATTTACGTCTATTTCATGAGGCAAATATTGTGCTTTTCTTCCATAACGTTGACATATTTAGTTTTTGCATTGTATATAATATATATTATTATCTCTGATAAAGGAAAATGTGTATAATAAGTAATTATTATATCATTTGTCAGCAAGACTTCTTGTGACTTATTTTTACCCTTTGGTATGTATGCGGAACCATAGTTGTGACATGTATTCAGTTCCCACCCGGCTTGTAAACATCAGCGCACCGGAAAGGGGAGCAGCGTGGAGAGCCAGAATATTAACGTAAAACTGCTTTCTGGTTCGTTCCCAGCATGGATAACACGACAGACGGGACGTGGGACACTTTACCTGTTAAACTCAACGACAGAATTTTACAAACGCTTGACGAGCTGAAATTCACACACATGACACCTGTTCAGGTAAAAAAAAAAAACCCCCAAAAAGCACACGTGGAATTAGTTTCACCATTGTTCACTAAACACAGCAACACCAGACATCATGTGATGTGTCGTTTCTTGTCCCCAGTCTGCTTGTATCCCGCTGTTCATGAGCAACAAAGATGTGGCTGCTGAGGCGGTAAGTGTGCAATTTAACACGTTTACTCAAATGTTGAGTAAATGAGTAAACTCAAATTTAATTTGTCTGCTTTGCTTCTAAAACACTGCTGTTTGCCGAGATGTCACTCCTCTGAAATTATTTGAATCTACTTTCCCATATAAAATGCTTATCAAAATAGGCATTACTACAAGACGATACAGCAGCTAATGGTGTCTTTGTTCACCACTTAATAAACCATGAGTGTCAGTTGTTGCTGTGAACTGGTTAATTTGTTGTTACATAAAAACATAAACTTCAAAGCAAAGTTATAGCCAAGTAGCTGGAAAAGACATTAGATAATAAACTATTCATCCTTTAGCGCAGTTTTATCAGCTAACTAATGCATTACAAACATTTAGAATATGTTATTGACCAGTTATAACTTAAGAATAAGGTTTGGGTTGCCAGGTTGTGGAAACTCCTCTTGCAGCTTGACACTTGCATCAACCTCTTAGCGAGCACTTTCATTCATCACCTCTCCAATGTGTTGTTTTAGCAGGCTGCATGTAACAAAATTATCAGTGCAGAAGGATTGTTTTCTGCAAAACGACAGAAAAATACATTTTAGCGTGTTTAATTCACATTACTATCATTTACAGAACAAATGACAAGGTCAGTTCCTGATATTTGTGAAGTTGGAACCAGCAGTTGTACAGCATTTTCACTTTTAATGAAATTACCTGATCATTAAAATAGTTCCCATCACCTGTTACGTTCTGAACGATGGTTCCAGGGAGTCTCAACTATCTTTTTCACCTTTTTTAATTGAATTTTGTCAGTGTTTTCTGCTCACTATAAGGTCATTACAGGTGACTGGGAGCGGAAAAACGCTGGCGTTTGTCATTCCCATTATCGAACTTCTCTTGAAGAGAGAGGAAAAGCTGAAGAAGATGCAAGTGAGGATAAAACTTTACTTTTTTCGTTTGAGTTTACATTTGTTCTTCACCTAGAACGTTTGTAGTTGAACGTCTTCAAAGTTGGTGTGTTTTTTTTGTTTTATTTGCCTCCCCAGGTTGGTGCTTTGGTGATCACTCCCACAAGAGAACTGGCCCTCCAGATCAGTGAGGTGATGGAACAGTTCATTCAAAAATTCCCCCAGTTTACGTAAGTATAATGGCATAATTGTATGACAATGACGTGTTTATTCAAAATGTGTGTAAATGTGGGTTGTTTTTTTTTTTAAAATATATTTTAGATTTTGTATAACAGCACGATCAACTTTACTTTGTACCTCAAAGCACCAAAATAGCTGTAAACATTATAAATGAACCTCTAAATCTGGGGGTTGGTAAAGAGCTAAAAGAACTGTGCTGTCCTATTAGTCCATGAAAATGTATCATGTTGTTATGTGGTGTTAATAAAAAACGCTTCCTGTATATTTGTGTTGTAGACAGATTTTACTGATTGGCGGCAGTAACCCGATAGAGGATGTGGAGAAGTTCAAGGATCAAGGGTAAGTGAAGGTCACAAATAAAGCTGTTCCATACTCTCATACAGAGCCGGGTAGTTTTCCTCTGTGTTTTTTAGTCTATATGCTAAGATAATCAACTAACTGCCAGCTGTCGCTACACGCGAATGGACACATATGAGAGTCAGTTTTCTTTCACTTTTCTCTAACTAAAGTGAATATTTCCACAGTTTTGAAATACTCCTGTAAAATATTTTTAACGACAACAAAGGCCCACAAGACATGAGCTGTTTCCAACGAAAAAGTACCTGGAACTTTAGGTAGTTGGGCAAAACAGTGCTTTGATGTATGAAAATGAGATTTTACTGTACTATAATTGTTGTTGTCGGTCTGTCCATTGTGTACTTCCGTCTGTAACTTCCTGTTTATATTTTGATGCACAGTGAACAAAAGACAAACTGATTTTCAGTCATAGCTCTAGAATTAAAATGCTGCTTATATTCAACAAGCCCCAACCCAATATTAGCAAAATTTTGGGGATAATTTCCCCAGATGTTAGTTCAGACTCTGGTCCCTGCTGTGGAAACACACTGAGGCCCTCCAAAGGTTTCTCTTCCCTGGGGAATGTTCTTTCTGTGGTCTGTACATTCAAGCCAAGGGCCACCATTAATGTTGTCAAAAGTACCCAAAACTCACACTTGAAAGTAGAAAAGTAAAAGTGTCATGCTAAAAATTAGTTTGGTAAAATCCCCCATATGAACACTTTCAAATGTACTTAATGGTTACTTTCCAGACTGCCTGCTGCGTCTGAGCCAAACTAGCACAACTTGTAATTACTTTATTTTTCCTGACAGTTAAAAAAAAAAAAAAAACACAGATTCTGATCATCAGAAAAATGTTGAATATTGCATCTGATAACTGTTATGAAAGTTATTAAATAAATGTATTGAAGAAAACGTACAGTATTTGCATTCAAAATGTAATAGAGTAGTTTAAAATAGGAGAATGTATGAGAGACGGATGAATTAAAAGTAATGGAGAAAGATTAGAGGAAACAACACAGGTGATATGTAATGTTACTTTGACGACTTGCTTTTGTGCGTTTCAGAGCAAACATTGTGATTGCAACTCCAGGCCGTCTGGAGGACATGTTCAGGAGGAAGTCTGATGGTCTGGACCTGGCCTGCTCAGTGAAGAGTCTCGACGTGCTGGTTCTCGATGAGGCTGATAGACTCCTGGACATGGGTTTTGAGGCCAGGTAAGAAAAGAGCTCGGTGTGCAGAGTCCCTTAACCTGACGTCACCGAGATGCAGAGCAAGCGAACTGGCTGCTTAGGGCCCCGCAGCCACTAGGGGTCCCCAAACTGACCTCAGCTCTGAGTCTGAGCTGGCCAGCCACTCTAAACCTACAGTATGTGCGAGCAGCAATATTTACTAGGTGATGTACGTTTAGAGACAAAACACCACTACTTTTAGTGAAACCTGTTTAAAAAGATGTAAGCGTCACTGTCCACCGACGGTCTGTAAACTTTCATGGTGAAAATAAACAGTCTTCATCAAGGATATAAGTGCTTTACTCTTAATTAGGTTAGCATATTAACCTTTACATAATGCTAAATTTCACTTGTTTTAATATGTTAAAGCCGCAAAACACCCTAATTAACATTCTTTTAGCCAGAAATTTTTAGCCTTTTCCTAAATAACTATTGTTTGTTGTTTTGGTGTGTGACAAGCAGCGTGTTTGTGTGTCCTTGGTTTGACATAAAATGAGGGCATGTGGTTTGACCACAGTGTTGGTTGAAAAGGTCACAGTGAAAGCTACCATTCAATAAGGTTTTTAAAAGCCTCATTTTGAATAAAAATCATACAAATAAATCACCATTTATACTGTTTTAATGTTTTAATGACATGACATCACCATTGTGAATCAATTTATATACAAATAAATACTGTCAAACCTAACAAAAACACACTATAACATTCATAGAAGATTCACCCATTTATCAGTAATAAGGTGATTAGATATCTATGGATGCAAACTACATCTGTGGTTCAAATTTCAGTATAATTGTAAATTATCTGGTCAGTAACCTGCGCTATACTGTGAAGTATTAAATGTGACCCAAATCCATTTCATCAACAGAGTTAATGCCCTTTTAAAAGTTTCAAAACTAAGCAGAAGTAAAATTGACACATTCAGTTAATCAGCCTTACTGTTAGTGTGTTTGATTAGCGTCAAAAGAACTGTGGCCCATCATGTTGATGGGCGTATAAATGAAATTAAAATAATGGTTATAATTGCATGTGGTATCTTGTTCTCTGAATATTTCTATCCACTGCGAAGCAGGGCACCAAAAACTTATCTTGCTTAGGGCCCCAGGATGTCCTGGCCCGGCCCCGCTGAGACGTAACAGTGTTTGTTTTTGTGCCTCAAGTCTGAACACGATCTTGGGCTACCTGCCTAAGCAGAGACGCACCGGCCTGTTTTCAGCCACTCAGACGCAGGAGCTGGAGAAGCTGGTCAGGGCCGGCCTCAGGAACCCAGTCCGCATCGCCGTCAAAGAGAAGGGCGTGGCTGCCACCTCTGTCCAGAAGACACCCTGCAGGCTCTCCAACTACTACACCGTGAGTCTGCCTCACATCAGTCATCCCAAAACTAAAATGCAGGAGTAACACAATATTTTCATGTTTCCTTTTCAGATCTGTAGATCAGAGAACAAGTTCAACAGCCTGGTGGCGTTTCTGAGGCAACACAAGCACGAGAAGAATCTGGTCTTCTTCAGGTATGTTGAAAAACCGGACCCTGAACTTACACGGCCAAAACATATAAGTTGATAAACAAAAAAAAACCCTGATTTTGTCTAGTGAGACCCCGACATGCTCAAAAAATAAATAAAAGTAAGACGGCATTACTTGGCTCAATTTGACTATAAACAGAAAGTACAAAGATGGAGTTGCAGGTGACTGGGAATGTAGACAGCCGGATTCTGCAGAAAAGTTCAGTTTTCTATCACAGCTCGGTCTCGTAGCTGTCACCGTGACTTGCTGCCGTCTCCTCCTCAGTACGTGTGCATGCGTGGAGTACTACGGTCGCGCTCTGGAGACTCTGATCAAGAAGGTCACCGTCCACTGCATCCACGGCAAGATGAAGAATAAACGCAACAAGATCTTTGCTGACTTCCGGACCCTGAAAAGGTGAGACGTGTGTGTGTGTTCAGGTGCAGTAAATTCCTGACTGTGTGTAATCAGAGTCCTAACACTCCTGTAACATCTGTGTCACAGTGGGATTTTGGTGTGTACAGACGTCATGGCTAGAGGCATTGACATCCCCGATGTTAACTGGGTGCTGCAGTACGATCCTCCCAGCAGTGCCAGGTGAGTTGGCAGAATTTCAACATTTTTTATTTTCAGTAGCAAATGTGTACATTATGAGTTTGAATTAACTGCAGTATGTGTTTTCATGGTAACGCAGGATCAATCTGGCTCATTTAAATGCACACGAATCATTTAGCAATATTAGGCTTTATTAATGAGGCACTTTTCCAATGAAGTCCTATGAGAGATGCTGGTGTTATTCCTGTTTGTGACTTGTATACAGGACATGTGGAATATGAGATTTTTGGCAGTTTGCGACACACGGCTCCTAACCGTTTACATCGCCTAGTCAACTCTGTGCATTATTAATGCTGCACTTTGAGAGGAGAGAGGAGTCAGGCTGCAGACTCGCTCTGCCTCCAAGACCCTCCCTGCAGGCAACACTGAAGTGAATGCAATCTGGGATCAGTCTGATAAATTTGCGAGAATAAACTCAAAATATTGTTAGAAAAAAGTCCTGATTTTAGTGGGATAGACGTGGTGAGAGAGGACATGCAGGTAGTTGGTGTGACAGAAGAAGATGCAGAGGACAGGGAGAGGTGGAGGAGGATGAGTTGCCGTGGCGAAGAAAAGCTAGGTAAAGCCAAAAGAGGAAGAAGAAGACTAGAGGACACGTTAGAAGAGCAATCTCATGCACCCTAATAAGGGTGGTGGAGAGCTTTTTGAAGTTGTACTTCAGTACAGGTTTCACAAATAGGGGAATTCTCAATCTTTTGGCACATCAGCACCACATTATCATTAGCATCAAGACTTTGAATAGAATATGCAAGAAATTGTGTTTATTCTGATGAGACAACTACACAGGAGGAGGAAATCAAATCTTCTTTGGAGGACTAAATGCCGGGGACAGTGGTTTGAGGGATGGAGGCCGTCCAAGGACCTGCCTGTTTTGTTTATTTCTCCATAAAAACGTTTCATAAAGCTAAAACTTTTTTTCTTGTGAGATTCTGAATTATTTTTCTCCCAGATTTTAATCCTTTTTTCAAAATCTAAAAAATTTCAATGTGGCCCTAAAACTCCGTCATATATATTTTTGCTAGGATATCCGGATAATTTTAGCAGTTATACATTATTTTAATAAATGTAAATGGGAATCTTAGTGGAATATTCGTTTTCCTTTGCCATTTGTTAGAATATTGTGGTTTTCAGAATAAGGGCAAAACATGAATTTAGTGTGTATGTAAACATAGTGAGTGATGGAGTTCTGTGGCACACAGGATCAATATAAATCAGGCTTTGATGCACAATATTTTGCATTATGTGGATTTACTTGACTACATATTACAAGTCAATATTTTGGAAGTTTTACTAATCAATTCTTGCCAAGCCTTAATTTTAATAGGGGATTTTAGTGCTTATTAATTTTTGCCTTTTAGTTCAGCCGTTTCCTTTTTGTCTTCGCTTCAGTGCCTTCGTGCATCGATGTGGGCGAACAGCTCGAATCGGCAATCAGGGTAATGCTCTCGTCTTCCTGCTGCCGATGGAAGAGTCCTACGTGAATTTCTTGGCCATCAACCAGAAAGTGAGTTTTATCATTTTGCAACTTTTACGCCAACTCTACCTGCTCTAAAAGGGCTTGAATGCAGTGATATTTTTGTTGTAA
Organism: Mola mola; assembly: GCA_001698575.1. Lineage (NCBI taxonomy): Eukaryota > Metazoa > Chordata > Actinopteri > Tetraodontiformes > Molidae > Mola > Mola mola. Next base: position 9,765,722 of record KV751320.1, on the reverse strand, counting down.
TTTCCTCAGTGCCCGCTTGAGAGGATGCCCCCTATAAACGATGTGGTGGATGTGCTGCCCAAAGTGAAGGCCATGTCTCTGGCTGACCGCGCCATGTTCGACAGAAGCATGAGAGCCTTTGTCTCGTACGTGCAGGCCTACGCCAAACACGAGTGTAGTCTCATCTTCAGAGTCAAAGGTGAAAACAGCCTCTTTACGTCTTAAGATTCAATGTTGTAGCATTATAAAGTACAAATACAACATTTTGTGTCTGATTTCTTCATTAGATCTGGACTTTGCCACCCTGGCCCATGGTTTCGCGCTCCTCCGCTTGCCGAAGATGCCCGAGCTGAGGGGGAAAACTTTCCCCGACTTCACCGAGACAACGGTCGACACGGACACCATCCGCTACAAGGACAAGAACAGGGAGAAACAGAGGCAGAAGATGCTGGCAGAGCAGAAAGACAAAGATAAGACGCCTTTTCCCAAGAAACAGTTCATCAAGAATCAGGCCTGGTCCAAGCAGAAGAGCAGGACGGAGCGCAGGAAAAAGAGGGCAGCCAAGAGGAAGCACCACGAGGTATTTAAATTAAACGTAATGACAAACCCCATTGCCTCAGTGGGCTGGATTTATAGTTATTTTTTTTGTGTGTGTGTGTGTGTGGCTGCAGGGCTCTGACACAGACGATGAGGACCTGAAAGAGCTTTTGAATGACACTCGCCTCCTCAAGAAACTTAAGAAAGGGCAAATCAGCGAGGAGGACTTTGAGAAACAGATAACAAGCCAACCCAAGGCAAAACACAAGCTAGGAGCACCATCACACGTCAGCTCAGGGGGCGAGGACGTTTGATGTTTTCCCTTCGGATAAAACCAGCACCTTCGTCGATTGTTCGCCTTTTTGATAATGGCCTTTATTGAGATTTGCAGGCACACTTATAAATAAAGCTTGATGAGTTCATCGCTGACGGCCGACGGGGTGAGGACTCCCAGGTCAGTGAAGAGGAGGGTGATGAGGGAGGGAGGCGTGTAGTCAATTATCGGGTGCTCCTCCGACAGGTTCTGTACAGTCTTCAGGGTGTCTGCTTTGTACTGTGGACAGGACAGGACGCATGAAAAACATGCTACAACGGAAAGATCTACACAATAAAGCTTCGGATGTCATACCTTAAATTTATCTGGCACGTCCTGTTGGTTGAGCGGGTACAGGCGGACAAATTTGAAACTCTCCGCCACGGCGTAGAAGGGTTTGTTATGGGCTTTAGAGCACACGGCCATCTGGTAAGTACCAATCTGCAAGAGTGAAACAATTTGTACCGCAATCATTATCGATATTTATGTGAACCCTGGGGCCTGTGTCACAACGCAAGATTATGCAATGACTTGTGGGCGTAAAGACGATCTCCTAAATTGTATTGTCATAGCCATCAACACAAACCATTTCTTGAACGAAAACAAGATTGATCAGATGAAGCCACACCCACCCCTCAAAGTAATGTTGGATTAACTAGAACTACATAAAAGGAAAAAAGACTGAACATTTACTCCAAATTTAAAAAAAAAAAAAATTATATATATACAGTCCAAAAACATGCAAACTGGGGGTTAGGTTAATTGGTCACTCTAAGTTGCCCGTAGGTGTGAATGTGAGTGTGGATGGTTGTATGTCTCTATGTGTCAGCCCTGCGATGAACTGGTGACTCATCCAGGGTGTACCCCGCCTTCGCCCCAAGATGCTGAGATAGGCTCCAGCCCCCCCGCGACCCCTAACGGGATAAGCGGTAGAAAATGGATGGATGGATATATATACACAGTATATATGTATATGCTAAATACAAATACTGTTACCCTTTTAAATTTCACTGCAGTTTCGTGTATCCTTTTTGGACTTTGAAATTTTTTTACATCCATTAAATTTAACTTTCTCAGATATTTCTGAATGAAAAAGTTAGATTTTTCAAAATTAACTAAATTTAGGATTTTTTTATTTCTGGATAAAATCTTGACATTGTGTATACGTGTTTTAAGTTAGAAACAAATTTGATTGTTTTGGCCAAGAAAGGACTGTTGGGTCATTTTTCTAAACCTTGACCTTTAACCCATAAGGACCAAAAACGAGTCTGATAAAGCCACCGTCAATACATAAAAATCGGAACGATTCATAACATTGGAGCAGCTTTTTCTCCCATCCTGCCACGGAACCAGAAACGTGTTCATCTTTCTCATCAAAACGTAGTGCCTACATTACACACAATGCCAACTACATCACAGTTTTGTCTACTGCAGAGCATTTAAAAGTCTGGTGAGCTGATTTTTTCCCCAACTCCTTATGACTAATATTTCTTTCCACGTGAACCAACATTGACCCATGTGAGTTCACTTGAGGCAGTTCATCAGACACAGCTCCCTCTGACACATTTCATCTTTTATACAAAAAACAAACTTAGACAAACGCACTCAGCTGGAGTGGAGGAAAAAGTAGACTGGGCCCTTTGATAACCTGCTTTATGAGACTGACCAATACTGAAACTCACCTTGTTGATGATCCCTCCGCTCTCAACAACTCCCTCTGCACCAACAATAACCAGGTCAACTTTCTCCACCACATACCTGTGAAAAATGACACAAGCATACTGAATAACAGAGTTCCCATTGACCTTAAACTTCACCTTAAATAATAAATCTATTACCCCACAGCTGCATCCAGGACTACAGTTACTGGAACATTGAGTTTTCCCAGCGCTTCTGCCATCTGTCGCCTGAACTCAGAAAGCATAAAACCAAGTCCTATTTGATTAGTGTGTGTCCTCACAGAATAAAACAAGGACATCATTTACTGACAGTACTCACTCACCCAGCTGAGTCAGGCTGCGATTCAGTCACATAGACAGAGAAGCGTTTCTTCTCAGCCACGGCTTTTTCCAGCACCCTGAGGACAACTCGGGAGAACGAGTGCGTCAGGATTTTCTGTGAGGAACATTTTGAACACAAAGGAAAGTCACTAGACTGCCTAAATACTGCCTGCCTGCAGGGTTTTTTCTAAGTTTGCCTATTAAAAAGCCACTCTGCTGTGTTCTGGGAAGATCTGCCCCAGGTTTTTGTTGCAGTTCATGACATGTAACAATCAGTTAAATAAGTTGCTTTCAAGGATCTTAGTAGAGTCCAGATTTGCTTACAATGGTGTCAAATCCACTTCTCCAACATCTGATAGGATGTTCCACAAGGATCAATACAAGTCCCCCTAATGTTCACCTTCCATTGTGCCTTTCTGCTGTTGGACATCATTGGCCAGCTACGCTAACATATATTTGTATTTTTAGTAAAGGAACTGTGTGCAGGCTCACTTTCCTTGAATGAAATAATGAAACATTTTGTTGGTGAATTCATTACAGAATTTTGTGTTGCAATATCAATTTTTTGCTGAAAACATTAACATTATAAAGTCTACAGCTCCTGACATCCATGACACTTCTAGTATTATATATAATAAATATTTACATTTTACTTAAAACATGGCGTTTTGACGTTCCCATTCTGATCTATACCAAGGGAACCATTCTTCTTCAGGCTTGAAATTGCATGTCTGACAGGATTTACATGAGACAATATATTATTATTGTTGTTATTTAGCAGTGTAAGAAAAGGAGTCAACACATCCCCTTATACATCTCAATACTACATCTGTCCTCTTCAGTTATTTTGCCATTTGAAAGACATTTAAAGCTAATTTCATATCTGCATATGTCAATTATTCCACTAATTTGTGACTTCATTTTTAACACACACAAAATAATACACAAACGTCCTTTAAATCAGTAGCACTTAAGAAGGACATACTGTGAATTCACTGACTGATAAGAATTTTTACTGTAAGTTCTGAAACAGTGATTGTGTTGCCTTTGGACTTATATAGTTATCTGTTATAATCACACCGTATAGTTTTGAAATTTAAAAAAAAAAGGGGTTTTTTTGGCCTGTCATAAATTTGTGGACCTAATCAGTTTAATATTTTCTCAATAAATGCCTTCGGCTTAGATTTAAAACAATTGTTGTAGTTGAAGACGGTTTGTTTCTCCTTTAAAACAAACAAACTAAAAAAAAAAAAAACGGTTTAGAAGAATTATAGAAATATGCTGTGTGGTCGATCCTTTCCACCTTAAATGACTGGACGTCATTAACCTGATATCAACAACTGTTAAGTGTAGATAGGTCTCAAAGTGGCCACTGTCAGATATATGAAAAGGTCAAAGGTCATCACTGAGATTTGTAACACTTCACTATAACCGTCCCTATAAAGACAACCTTTATATCTAAGAGGCTGGAATAGGTGTGACTGACTTCTTTTCCCCCCACAGGTCTTTCTTTTAAAAGCAGCCTTAAGCTCACCACTTATTTCTGCACGAATAAAGCAACACACGTGTAAAACATACTTACGGCGCCGTCTTTGATGAAGGTGTGACAGAGCTTCGCCACTTTGGTCCTGGACATCGATATTTTCTCAAGAAAAAGTTCTCCTCTCTCCTCCATCACCTTCTTACAACGAGAGAGATCCTTACGGAGCGATAAAACTATATTTTAGACTGAGAGGCCTCTCAAGCAAGCGCACCTTAAAAATGCTTCTTTTTACACCTCTTTAAGCAGCAATGGAAAAAAATCCCCATAAACTCACCTGAGGAATATTATAGTAGTCAAAGGTTTTGATTTTCAATGTCTAAAATAAGTCTTACAAAATGCCACCTTTTAATTACTCATTCAACTATTTCATTTACATTTTCTGTACATTTTATCTCACTATATTATGGTTAAAATGTTATTTGAAAGTCAAATATGCAATCTTGGTGGAAAATACTAAACCTCTTATTACAGAATTATTAAGTTAAAACAATCAAAATGCATGACATATACAGGAAAATATAGATAAAATCAGCTTCTACACAAGCAGCGTGGACATCCTGGGGCTCACTAGTATAAATAAATACCAGTTAATGGTAAATAAACTCTGATATGACCCTAATGTCAAAACTAGGAGATATTTTCTTAAGTTTTCACACCACCAAGGACCGTAATGATACAACTGTGAAGTAAAATGTATTACTAACTTTACAGACACTCTTATCTGGGCTTAATTCAAAGTGCTGAGCTGCACTAAGATGAAATCAGTTTGTTGTCGATACAGACAAGAAGAACAAATGCAGTCTCAAATAATCTGATGCTTTTCATACTGAGGCATAAAAATCCTCCTTTTGTTGAAGTCTAACTCATGAGTCTCGCCCCAAGGGTTCAAATACAGGTGCTTTTCCTAGAGGCGATGAGAAACAGTCCATTTGGCGGCCTACTAACTTGGTGCTCCAGCGATGTGAGACTGATGAAGCGCAGAAAGAGCTCTCCTCCGGAGGACACGGCCACGGAGGAATCCACTCCCGTCAGGCAGTCCGTGGCCGACGTCAGGCTCTCCCTCAGGCCCAGGATCGTTTCTCCTGAGGACAGAGACTGCGAGTTACAAACAGCTGCGTGCACAACAAAACCACGCTGGTCATGACACACCTTTGTCTCTTTTGAGGAATTCGAGCAGAGTGCGGATGGCGGCGACAGCAGAGGCCATGTCCGGATCTTCCCTCATCTGCGCCCTGAAGTACTCCACCAGCTCTGACCGGGGGCACGGGGAGACACGGTCATTACCTGCCTACGAACCGCACAGCATAAGATGAACCGGGGAAACCTGAGACAACTGACCTTCTTTATTCATCGTGAAACCCGCAGCGGAGTCTTCAAAGTTACGTCTTCAGGGTTAAAACGGACCACGGTGGGTGCAGACTGAATTCAGACAGTCCACTGACTGTCACATGCCACAGATGCTGCTGCTCCGTCTCTGTTCAAATGTAATTATACAAAAAAATGATCTGAATAACAGTTTTATATAAACAATTTCAACCACCTCTTCTAACCACAGTGTCAAAAAATACGCCCGAGTATGTCCAGAAAAGTTTCAGTACTATTTGCAGAGTTGCACTACGTTAGCTCATGTCGCAGAACTGCCCGTTGATGTGTCGCGAAGAGATGACGTAGAACTTTTTTTCTCCCTAACGTGCCCTCTTCACGTAGTGTCGGAGAAGTCCCGAATTAAGTTGGCTGAAAGATTTTGCCTGAACTAACTGATTTTGTAACTTAGCTACATAAAACTCGTTTTTTCCCACTTTTATGTCGTTACATTCATTTTTTAATTGTTTTCATGTAGTTTAATTCAAACTGAAATTTAATATCTAATTAAGTCCCGATGTCAAGCAAGTAGCCCATATTAAACAATTGACTAGAAAAATGCAAAAATGTGAAAAACGAACCAGAAAAGTCATGAGTTGCAATGTGAGATGTCATTTAACAGTAATGTAATATACCTAAAAAGCTAAAATCAATTGCTCAAAATGATAGACACCAAACTTTAAATACTGTCAAAAATTAAAGATCAAAATAATTGACTGAAAACTGAAAGAAGTGCAGACAGACGAGACAGAAACAAACAGGAGGACGGGAGACAGGACAAAAAAAAGAGAGGAGATAGACAAAGAGTCTTCAATGTCTTTTATTTTCCATAAAAAAAAAAACAACTTAAATGATTATCAAAGAAATTCACAGGTCACAACTGTGGCACAGAAGACAGTATCCGGAGTAAAAAGGAATGAGAATATTATATAAAATAAAGATCCCAGGAAAAAAAATATTAGTTAAATAATTTTAAAAGGTAGAAATTAGAAAAATATAAGCAAAACATATCCTTAAAGGGTTAAACATTTTGATGTTTGACTGCTCTCAATAGGTGAAAAGATGAAGAGGGAGAAGCGTGTGGGGAAGTGGAAAAATTATAAAGAGGAGGGAAACAACAGTTTCAGTGTTAATTGTCAGCATCCACAATGATATAATTGAGATATAATAAGGGTATAGCCCTGCAGCTTATAAATGCTGTATACAGGGACTTAAAATAAGTCTGTATCTGTATCTGTATCTGTATTGTCTGTATTTCAACAGATATAATGGTCCCCTTTGGGCATCGAAGACATTTTTGCGAAACCTTTTATTATGTATTTGCATGACTAACACACACGTAACACATTTTGTAGTTTGAACAAAAAAATACAGTGAACAAAAACTGAACATACACAATAAATTCAGTATTTGTATTTGAATTGAATAACAATCGACGAAACTTGGCCAAATACTTTTTTCTGTTTTAAATCAAACCACCAGAGGGCAACATAGCACCATTTTCACTTTTAAATTTTACACATTTTTAGATGTTTTTTTTTTTGGCAGACTACAATAACATTATCATCAAATCAAAAAAAAATTAGTGCTTAGATAAATAGAATATTAATGATTGCACATCCTTGGGATATAATGTTTTAGGCCTGTGAACTCAGTTTAAAAAAAATTCCATTGACAGTCCGAATTTAAAATTTTTCTTGCCCTCATTAATACAAAATGTGCTTAATAAATTTCACTCAACCCTGAAAACTACATTTTTGCAAGACGAGATCATTTCAAAGTTTGCACAAGATCAAGAGTCACCAAACTTGACTGGATTGATCCTGTGGGAATCACGAATATTTATATAAATCTTTATATAATGAATGTTCACTGAAATAACGTAATACTCGATTTTTTTTTTTCTTAGGCATACGAGTATATCGGAAATAATACATTGTGAATCGTGATAATTGTACTGTGAAACCTCAGTCAAATCTTGTTATAATTGAAAAAGGCATATTGTGATACTCTGATACCGTTAAATATGATCTGGTCCAATATAGAAATGATAGCTTATTTCACAAGAAGTACATAAATGATTGGCAATATGTGAAGGTAGTAACAAGAAACCTCCCAAAAGTGAAGTTATGGTCACAATCATGTCTTTCTGCAATCAGTCCACTACTTCATTAGTAACAATTTCTGTATATAAATGTATCGTGATACATTTCGAATTGCGTCCAGTGTATCGTGATTTTGTGTCAAATTGTGACTATAGCGTATCGTTGCCCCTCTAATAAATAAAGATGCTGTATGAATGCTATACTTTTTTTCTGTTACTGTACATTAACAACTAAATAACTGAATTCATCTTTTTTTTTCCAGCAGTTTTTGCCTTCTTATTTACAGTTTATTGTATGTTGTCAATTTTGCACATATTTCTAACTAATGTATTCTATTGTGCATAAGTTTATCTTTACTTCACTTTTTTGTACATGTTAGCTGTAGTTGTTTCTGTTCTGCAAATTGCTGTAAAACTGTAACACCTAGAGCAACTTTAAACCCCAGAGGCCTCTATTTGTGCATGGTTTATTTGTTTATTTGTTGTACACGAAGGAGCAGCTGCTTTAACTGCTGGAGTCCACGCTTTAGTATTCATTCATATTCATTAAAAAAAATGGATAAACAGATATTAGATGTTAGAGGCCACATAGTTTACAGAGGCGTGACAAGGAAACAAACCAAAAAACACGTGGACATTCATACATACGTAAATAAATACCAACAGATAATAAAAAAAAACAAAAAAACACAACAGTAGCAGTAATATCATTTTTTAAGCTTTCTGCATAATTAGCTATAACTTGTTTCCTAATGTGAATTCTGCCTGAGTTTGGTTTGCGGCAATGGTAGAGACACGTGTGGGGGACTCGGGGGTCTGCCGTGAGACTCTTGAGCAGTGTTTCCCACCGCGGGCCGCCCGCGCGGCACAGAGAGCGAACATCCCCGCTCCGCTCCATCAGGCCGCGCAGGCGCACTGGCCCCTCTGCGCGCTCCGCTCTTTGCATTGTGTCTGAGCTGCCGGCGAGCGTTAAAAATATTATCCCCACCGCGGCAATGTCGGGCAGGTCGGTCCGAGCGGAGACCCGGAGCAGGGCCAAAGATGACATCAAGCGGGTTATGGCCGCCATCGAGAAAGTACGAAAATGGTAAGAGGAGAGAGACGGGCTTCGTTATCTAACAGGAGAAAGGCTCGCTTGTTGGGGGAGGAGAGGGAAGGAGCGAGACGGAGCGAGGGACGAAATTGAACGAAAAGGACGATTTCCGACCGGGATTCGGGGAAGATGTACTCGCGGCTCAGGCGCACCGGGGCGCGCTCGTGCGGTGCACCGGCCCGTCCGTCGTGTGGCCGCTGGGTCACAGACACACACACACACACAAACACGCGGCGTGTACCCGGTGTTTTTTAACGACAACGGTTCAACCCAGAAGCCATTTCGATGCAGTCACATGAAGCCATTGCTGGCTGCGCTGAGCGTTGTGGCTCGGGCGGCGGTTTTAGGGCCAAAACGCTCGATAAGTGTCGACTTGGAAACAATTGGACGACGGCGCTCTTGAGTCGGAATAGTTTAGTCCGCCCGGAGTTTTAAATTAAGCGCTTTGAGTCGCCCTTTGGGTCCGCTGGAGAAGGAGGCATGGTGGGGGTTGGGAGAGGGAAGTAGGCTACACCGGCGCATGGCTGAACACGTACTCACTCAGTCTTCCCATTTAACTCTCAAATACATCGTTTTCCACATATTTAACGCCTCACAGGTACATGTTATCACTCCAGAAAGCCCTCCTTGTTTCCATTTATGCGGTTGTTTAACTCCGCCTGGCGACACTTTGTGCGAATTGTTTTTTTTTTAATCAGGTGGTTTAATCAAACGTCCCCAGGTCACAATAGAAGTTACTGGTTCTGACAATAACGTTTATGTAATGCCAGTTGATGACAAATAAAACACTATAACTGATTTGATAAGTGTTGGGTGCAGATAAACGTCATTAAACATAATGTTTTTGTTTTTTTTAGTTTTCTTTATTTCCTGACCTTTTGAACATGTATAAGTCATGCAGAAAAGTTACTGCCGCTTTAGAGACAGTGATGGAGATGCGGTAGCTAAATATTAGCTACACGTATCCAAGTACAGATTGATGTTATAAATATTGTTTTATATTACATTTATTTAGACTTACTTTCAGATTAAAAAAAATTGACAGCATTTTTTCTAACTTTTGAAATTTTAATTATCATTTGATTGATTAAAAAAAAAAACCTATGGACAACTACCATTAATAAAAATATTTTTGGGTTGAATCTCTAATTAAAATAGAGCCCAACCGATATATATTGGTTGTCCAATATTGGTCTCACACAGATCTCCGGTAACGACATATATGTTACTGATACCGGCTGATATAAAAACATCTTGGTTTTAAAAACACAATGCAAAAATGATGCTTCAGGGGGTTTATAATGATCATATTTCAAGTTCATAGTTAATATGTAAAATATTCCACCTCGGTTGTAAATCCTTTTTACAAGTATCATGTTTGATCGCTGCATAAAATGTGAACACAGACTGAAAAATAAAATTGGTATTGAAACCTCTATTATCAATATTGGCTCCAGAAATTGCACATCAGTTGGGCTTTAAATATAAATAGGTGATTTTTTTTGTGTCATGTGCCATCATGTTAATACTGTCCTACTGTCTATTGTGTGATTATGTCTCTAAACAATCGTTCTGCTCGTTTTGAGTTTTTCTCCCATGAAAACAAAAGTCATCAAAAGCTCTTTAAGCCTACATTGATAACTTTAGTATTTTATTTTTATATTTAAATACAGATTAGATTCACTGTAGATTTTAGAATCCTGTTTATTATACCACAATATTTTTTTTTTCTATTTATGCACAGATTTAAGCCAGTTATTCAGCAAAAATTATCAATCCTAAAAAAAAAATCATTTTTGCTTTACGTCATTGTAAATGTAATATCTTTGGGTTTGGGGTTTTTGGATGGAAAAAAAAAAGTATTTTGAAATTCTAACGGCAATTTCTATCCGATTAATTTTGTCTGTAACAAAAATAAATGGTTGAAGCTCTCGCCCAGTTAAAATGTTTCAGAACCGCTCATCAGCAATCCTTGTTCTGTGGTTATAGTCGAACAGCATTATTTATACAATGACTCTTGTTCTTTGCGTTAAGCAGCTCTGTGTTGATTTAGAGGTGTGAACAGTAATAATGTGTGCTCTTACACAGGGAGAAGAAATGGGTGACTGTTGGAGACACGTCCCTTCGTATCTACAAGTGGGTGCCAGTGACGGAACCCAAATCAGACGATGTGAGTCCTCGCTTCCTTTTTAGTGTCAATAAATGTCATTAACAGTGATCCTTGGGCTATATGGCCTACAATTTGTATTCAGGCATATCATGATGCACAGATGCATGTCTCTAGGCTTCTCCTCAAAAGTTCTTCATAAATGCTAGGGCTGCTCAACAAAGTCACATATCACTATTTTTGAACATTTAGCTTGATGTTAATACTAACAATATTGTAGGGATGACTGTTGGTACTTTAATGAGATATATGATGCATATTGGCCAGCCAGAAGACAGCTTAACCACAGATGCTGAAAACAAAGGACAACTTGTGGCTTTTGTTTCAAATACATTCTATTTTCTCTGAGCACCACAGTTTGTTTTGTTTTTTCAATAAAATTAATGCATTTTGAAACCGTTTTGTTCGTTGTAGAAAAATAAGAACAAGAAGAAGGGCAAGGATGAGAAATACGGCTCAGAGTTGACGACTCCAGAGAACAGCTCCTCTCCGGGGATGATGGACATGCATGGTAGGTAGAGAAAGCCTTAAGGGACAGTTCGTCCATCTCTCAATACTTTAATTCAGAGGCAACAGGAACGTTTTCTTTTTTTTCTGAACCTGCTTCCTCTAAATTAGGCTGTATCTTTTCTTGCCTGAGGCATTTACATATTGAGACCTGTTCTCTTAGAATGGGGCGTTTAAAAATGCAGTGTCCGGGTTTTGGAAACCTGTTATTACCTGAAGAATTGACATTTTGAGTAATTTTGTACCTATGGCACCTGAGGTGTTTTATTCATCTCCTCCGATAAACGACCATAAGCTTATATCAGAAAAACTCTAAGAATGGAATTCAAAACTGTGACTGATGACCAAAAAAAAAAAATTCAGTGAGTCAGTCTCTCTTTCTTTTTTGCTAGATGATAACAGCAACCAGAGCTCCATTGCCGACTCATCCCCAGTGAAACAGGAAAACAGTTGTAGCACCAGCCCCACCCCAGAGCCCACCACCGTGTCCCACCGTGAGAACAGCGAGGCCAAGACTGAGCAGAGCCCCGACAGCAAGAGGGGTGAGACGCACACACACGCACACACACACGTCGTGTTTGAACGATGGCCTCATCTAGAATAAACAAAGATGTCCTCGCTGGCAGGTGCAGCAGTGCTGCTCATCAAATGAATGACGAGCCGCTTCCTGTTTGTGTTTTTACTCTCTAATCTTGTCTCCATCTCGTAAACAACATCACGCTAAGACAGAACTGAAACGACACAGACACAGTGCAGCTGTGACCACACTGCTCCCATTTTAGACTTCTTCTGGCTTTTAAGTTTCCCTGCTCTCTCCGGGTCACTTTCTCTGATGTCTGATCAGAACTCATCGCTGAGTCAGGCTTTGATGGTGACTTCAAATATGTATGACCTGTTTACAGTTTGCCAACATTTGAAACCAGCCTGAATAGTCACAATAAGTCCACAGCAGCGCAACAAGCCGAGAGAGTTAATGTCTTGCTAATGATCTGATCAGCTGTCTCTGGAAGTTTTCACATTTCTTGTTTTTTGGACAACATATCTACCTAGACTGACAGTGTGTGGGCAGAGGGGGTCATATATTTTCCAGATTTGAAAGCCCATTAAAGAAAACTGTTATTTGTTACAATAAAGAAAATGGAACCTATTTATTTTGGGGTTTTTTTTAGCTGGAAAAAAAAATCAACAACTTAAAAAAGAAAATGTATAAGTGGATTTGGTATCTGTTGTGATTGTCAAAAGTTTCAAAAGCCACCAGTGAAGCTTCCTGTAAGAAAACTCTGTTAATACATCACTTACAAGTTGAACGGCAGACACGGAAATGTCTGAGTGAACCTCTAACACACGCTGACCTCACCGATGACACTCAATGCTGCTCAATGACAAAAAAACGGAGTAATTTGGGTTATAAAATGGCTAAGAAATAAAAACATTTGTTATAGAAGAGAAAGAAAAACAGAAAATACTCAAAAATTCAGAAACAAATAGGGACTGTTTATACTCCTTGTCTCATGATGGTTAGACTAACTTAAGTTGAGTTTATTACGGCTCAGCTTCCATCTAGATTTAGCATTACATGCAGTTACTTCATTCAACCACTATGTGTCATTAAAGGGCCAGAAACGACTTCACTTACAACCCTGATTCCGAAAACGAAAACGTCAGCAGTGTCCCACTTATTCTGGAGTCAGTGTTGTATAATGGAGGTTGTTCAGCCCTCTGTTTTCACTGCTCCTCCACTGACATGTCAATGTGCTGCAACCCTCAGGTAAGACCACCCCTTCATCAGAGACCTCAGAGAGAGCACAAAGTGCCAAGAGAGACAGTATGTCCTCAGGGGAGAAGAACTCTTCAGACAGCAAAGCCACTCAGGTACAAGTACGTCTTCAAACGACACACTCAATCAGTCTGGTTGTCCATGCTGGATAGCACTTTACACAGAATAAGACAGTAAATGGAAGAGAAGAAGTGTATTAATAAACATATGAATACGGAAATAAACTTACTGCCATTTCAACACAAACAATAAAAACAATCATATCATTACTGTTACAATGCTGTCACTACAGCACATTATAACAGCAATAACAAAAAGAAGAGTGGAAACCTACATCCTAAACCAGATGATCGGACAAATGGCAAATAAACAAATGACAGACTCAGACATCTGGATAAATTAGTATGTATACATAAGTGAATATTGAACTGAAGTAGTATTTTAAAAGTAGAGCCAGAGCGGTGAATCAGAATATTGGCCTATCGCAGATATATCGGTGTATATATATCGGCACTTATGTTATCAAAAATTTTGTTTTAAAGAAATCATTGAGAAAAAGATGCTTTAGGATTTTTGAATATTCTTATAAAAATTCGAAAAGTTCGCCTGATTATTGGTTTTACTTAAAAATATACATATTTCCCATTGTTTTCGCCTGTAAATAACGTGGTAACTGGTGATTGTGGTAAAACATGCGGAGCACGGTCTTTCCCACACGAGGTTAGTACACCATTCGTTAGAGCCCAGAGTGCCGCTACATGCTACAGTTGATGTCAGCGCACATTTTGCTGAGATGTCATATCACATGTGATTTCAAGTGAAACGAGATATGGTTTAAATTTCGCCAGTTGAACTTTAAATGTTGGAGATTTTATTTTGTGTTTTTTTTTTGTTGTTTTTTTTCTTGCAGGACCTAGAAGAGGAGGCCCCGCCAAACAAGAAAAGCAAACTGGAGTCCTCATCTCAGGACTTTGAGGAGAGTTAAATATTTGGGGCTGATTCATTCCTCTCCTTTACCTCCTCTCCCTCCCTCTGCACCTCCCTCCATTAACTCTAGATAATTTAGGGCTAATGGATAAACCAGCTCTCCTCTTAATCCTCTTGAGTCCTCCGCCTCCCTTTCTCTCTACCCAAACTATACCAAAGAGAGAATGGACATCTCTCTTCCCTTCCTTCCTCCCTCCCTCCCTCCCCTCCTGAAGGCTGTTTCCCCTCCAGTTTGCCCTAACACTCCTCTGCCACAGAGGGAGAATGGATATTACCTCTATTCACCGGTCCCCTCCGTGCTTCCTTCCAAATCACACTTTCCACTAATGCCAAGAGAAGCTCTGAACCCAGGCCTGCAGTCCCCTCTGTGCCATCAGCAGAGCCCAGCCTTTGCCAGGCCACACTGACCTGCATCTGTGACTCAAAGAGTTAACACTGGGGATCTGAGATTAGGACGAGGTTGATCCCAGGCACTGCTCTGAGACCGCTTTTAAAACTGCTAATGGTTTAGCTCAGGATACTCAAGGGGCTGACCTGGTCTCAGATCAGCGGCTGCTGGGGGGGGAACCTCCACCCTAAGACCACATCACTTCAATCCTCCCGATTCGCCTCCTGTTAGACTAATGTTCTATATTTGTTTAGGAAATTGTTTAGGGTTTTTTTCTCAGGAGGGTCAATGCACTGTTATGGTATGTCACAATCGATCACAGATAGATTTGCTGCTGTAGTGGAAGTCTTTTTTTCTCTATCCATGAAAAGTTCTCCTTACACATGTTTTTAAAACAGTTTGTGGTTTGTAGAAGAAGACGGTACAAGTCAAGATGACCTCTTGGATAAGTAGTGAATACAGGCATAGCTAGCGTAGGTCCTGAAGGTGTGCCTTGAGTTGCTACATGTTTTAAGTCAAGCAGGATTTGATTTACAATTTTGGTGCCATTTTTTTTGTTTGTTTTTTTTGTTTGGGTTTTTTTGCCTTATAATCATCACTAATTAGTAGTATCCAGTATTAATACTCAACTGAAACGGTTCTGTTTTTATTTTAGAGAATAGTTTGACATTATGGGATATATTCACTTTTTTTTTTTTGCTGATGACACTGTATGATAAAGTCAGGAGGGGTTTACCTTAACTTTGCATGAAGACTGGAAACGGGGCAAAACAGCTAGCCTGGTCTTGACCATAGAAAACAAACAAAAAACCTACCAGGAACTCAAAATATGAAGATTTAACTCATCTTTCTCAGTAAGTTAATAAGAAATAGTCTCTTTCATAACTGCTAATTGTTTGTGGACTACTGTTTTTTGTGAAGTAAATAAAGTAGATAAATAATGTTTTTAGGCTGTAGAGATCCTTGTAGGCTTGTACAAAAAAAAAAAATCACGCTAGCTATTTCTTTTCTTCCAGTGTTAATGCTAAGCTAAGCTAACTCCCTCCTGGCAGTATTTTAACAGTGTGAAAGTGCAAGAAAGTGACTCCAGTGTATTTCCCAAAATGTATAACCGTTCAGTTAGAGACCAGAATTTCAACACTACCCAGAAGTACATTAGTTTTTCCTTGTCACTGATCTGCGTCTACTTCAGATGTCACTTTTTCCCCTCCAAAGTAGAAACAGACCAGTGGCTGGGACTGGTTATTACTCCACCCCAGTACTCCACTCTGTTCTGTGTATCACTACTTATCTCTGACCTACAAATCTTTGTGTAGCTCCACACAGAAGGGTCCAGTCTTTTAGCTCCAACATTGGTTCTAATCCTCCTTCAAGGTGCTGTCTATTGGCTGAATCCAAACACGTGTGGCATAGAGATCTTGGTTTTGTGCAAATTGGTGCAATTTACTTTTATAGTATGGTTCCAGATCTCTGACCTCTAATGTACAACCTCACACATGTCAGATTTTGTTTCGTTAAATCATTGTGAATATGGATTGGAATCAATAGAATCACAAATCAGTGACTTCAGAAGAAAACGGGGCTGTAGAAATGACACAGAATTACTTGATCAGATTTCAGCTAATCAGTTGACATGGATGGAGAGAAAAGAAATAAAAAAAAAAAAAAGTCTCAGTCTAGAGGATGGATTAGCATATACCTCATTCCCAGTCCAGCAGCGCTGGAACTTAAAATGCTATTGTATTGACATTAACAGTTATAAACAGCATTACATACACTCAGTTTAAAAGTAAAATCTCACCTTTGTTGTAACTTTCACCTGATTGAGCCGATTGCTTATAGTTTGCTCATAACTGTTTTAAAGAATAGCTGTGAGTATGTTTTGGTTTTTTTTCCTTGGGACCATTTTGTTTTCACTTTAGACCTTGTACAGATTTATGGTTTGGTTTGACTTATTTATTCCATCAGTAGTGCTTGGTTTTTATCATGTCCAATGGTTTTGTTTTCTTAATAAAATTCACAAAACTTTTTAATGTTGGTGTTCAGTGTTTGGAGGAGGAACGCACCATGTTAGAATAATAATTATGTTTACGACCCATTTCATTGTTTTGAGTATTTTAAGGTTTGACATTTCCAGTCCAAACCATTGAAAGAGGTTTGTATTAGCTAGTTCAGACCAGAAAAAGGGTTAAAAGTAAACATGCTTACATTCACATGTTCGCAGAGCAACCCGCAGAAGAGCTTCTCTAACTTTAACATTATCCAGAATTACTTTGGAGAGGCTTGTTTAATCCTTTATGAAAGACCTCACCAGCTCATGAAAAATGGAGCAGGTTCTCTTGAGTTGAACTGAGCCTCTCAGGATGTAAATGGATCCGGGGATAAAACCATAATGAGGAGTTCAGCCTGCAAACCTACACTGTCTTATGAGTTAGAAAATTGGTTTTAATGCTCTCCTAGAGGTGTTGTATGCGACTGCCGCAAGGCAAAAACAGGACAACACCAACAGTTTTCTTTTAGTATTTCTATTGGACTTTTCAGGAGTATACAGAACATAGAAAACAGTGACATTGTACACCACACCAACATCTGTAAAATGGTTTGAAACCATTTCTCGACGGTGCTTAATATGTTACTTACAAAACATTACACTAATAATTAGACATCACTTATAAAGTACACAATGTTTTAGTTTATACAAATGGGCTTTCCCCCCCTGGAGTGGAAACTTCCGTATACAATGTCAATCTTATAAACAGGGCAGAAAAATAAAATGTATTACACACCTTTTGTTCATGGCACTGTGTATACGTGTATCAGAGGGAGACCTCTGATCAGTATTTACAAAGATTAGAGTCGATTGTTAGTCACATCATGTACTAATATACACTGTTATCCCTGGAAGATTCAATATGATCCAAAATTGTGCTTCAGGAGAAGTCAAATACATGGTGCTATACAAGGGTAATTTAAAGGAATAGTTTCAACATTTTGGGAAACGCACAGGTTTGTTTTTGTGGTGGAGGGGAAACAGCTAGCTGAGCTCTGTCCAAAGGTAATCAAAAAACTAACCTGCTGTAGCTTCTTATTTAGCATACATACATACATGAAGACTGCTTTTTATTTAACTCTCTGAGAGAAAGCAAACTAGTGTATATGTCTCGAAATATTTAACATTGGCTTTAAAGAAGGTGTTATGAAATGAGGCAGCAGACGGAATAATCTGTACTGGCCGCTAAGATAAAATCACAACATCTCTTTTTTTAGAGTCGCAAAGTTAAAGCGCTGTTTTGTTTTTTTTTCTGCTGAATCGCTAAAGTGGACAGTGCAAAACTCTTCTTCTATAGTTCTATAATTTTATCATGGTGAGTCCTGCAACTCAAGGCAGGCATACATCTAAAGCCCACCTATACTACACTACAGTAGTCCCAGTGAAGACTGTACACCATTAACCAGTGTTAGCTTATTTCCCTGTGGAACGTCACTAGTTAGTGAAAGATCAGACAATAAATAACAGACTGCAACAAATTCTACATATACTAGCACAAATACTTTCAGTGGTACTAATCAAAATGAAAAGTAAATTCACAAGGTCCCTTTGGTAGCTGATCTGGAACTTTTGAACTAGTTGCCATATTGTCATGCAAACATAGAGGAGAAATCCTTTAAAAAATACTTTAAGTAATTAAATGGGCCTTGGGGCGACGTGCTTCTAAACACAAAACATTGTACTGACACTTATTAAAATGAATACACAATATATGGACCTTCATGTGTAAAACCTACTAAGTGCCAATTTCCATGAGGTCTACTCACTAGCTTTTTCTTCTGATGTCTTACACATTTTTAAAAAAAATCAGCACATGGAGCAAACGCACAAGTGAACTCATTAATGTTTCTGTCAATTAAAGAGAAATACTTCCACGGATAAGAGCAAGGAGAAGAAGTTCAAATCTCCGGACAAACACTTAAATTTGAAACTAATGTCAATGTCAAAGGTAAATTATGTTACAGAGTATTGGTTTTCCACAGGTTAACATTTTATTACAGTTGTAGAGCTACCATAAATGTATTGTTAATCAGTTGAGCTGGTTGTTTATGCTGGATGTAATATTTTGAGAATGAAGTCAGAATTTCAGTTACTTACACGGTGAGCTAAAGATTTTCATATGAAAGTTTATCTAGTTTCACTATTTGCGATTTTGTATTTAAAAAAAAATTAGACCGTTTTCAAAATATTAACAATCAATGTTTTCGTTAAACGTATTTAATCCTGACAATGACTCTCAGGGCTTTTAACAATGTATCTAAACATACAAAATTGATCTGTCACAGACTGTTGAATGTGCTACAGTAGACAGGAATGTAGTGTCTTAGATGTGCTTCTTTTTCCCTTCAGTCTGAGCTGTGCTTAATTATGCTGCATCATTTTTGGCTAAATAACAAATAAAGCTCCAAAAAACAACGTAAAACATCACTTACGCTTCCTTTAGAAACAAAGTTGAACTCAAAAACATGTTAAAAACAACAAGTGCGGAGGACGGATCTTCTAGACATCAATATTGCACTGAAGCAGCATATTTGGACGAGCGTTCTGCATTACAGTGAGAACAGTTGGTCTCAGAGAAAAGGATTTAGATCAGGACAGTGGCTACCAGCGATACACATAAATATAGTATAAAAATACAATATTGGAGGGAACTTAGTCAGGCATGTCAGGCTGGATTGTGAGGGTGAGAATGAGAGGGGAGTTTTCAGAGCCTCTAGAAGGTCTGATCATCGTTGCAAGACTCTGTGGTGTGTCCGAAGGCCTCGCAGATGTCACAGTAGGGCCTCTCGACGGCCGGGTTGCCGTGATAGGCGGTGTGAGGTACCGAGTCGGGGCTCTGGGCCTGAGTGGGACAGTCCTCAGTGTCGTGGAGGTCAAAGCAGTCACAGATGTCGCAGAAGAGACGCGGCGTTGCTCTCTTCTCACGTTTTGACACACCTTGGACAAAACTGGCAGAGAAAAGAGACATGAGGAGAGGAGAGGAAACCATTTCCTACCGACAACAACTCAACAAATCCCATGAAAATATAAAGACTGAATACTTTTATTAACAAGTATTGTGTTTGTATCAAAGGCTGATATATCTTCTTTCTCTGTTTTACTGAGCTCAATTTTTGCAGACCAAACTATTAAAACATATCAGTGAGTCGCACCATTGCTCTGGGTGACATGTTCCTTCATGACAACACACACTGCAGTTTATACTGACTTAATCCCACATACACTGACCTGCTGACACAAATACTCACAAGATGAGGGTTAAAAGTGGATGAGTCTGCCAAAAAGCCCCCAACACATTATATATAGTCCTGTTAGAAAAACTACAGTGCCCTTTTTTTTTTTTTAATTATGTCTTAAGTAGGATTTCGTGGATTGGGAAAATGGGAAGCAAAACCCACTAACCAAAATTAGCACATTTATTCCATGCAGTCTCAGAAGGGTTCTGTCTGTTTAATCTACAATCTTAGCTTAATCCCTAATGAAATCCCTAATGAAAACGCCATGTGTTGGTTTTGTACAGATTTAGTATATTAGTGAATTAGTTCTAGAAGTGTTGATAAGTGGATTTCGTTACCTTCATATTAAAGGACAAGCATTTCCCCATGTTTAAACAAAGTAGTGCTGGTCATTAAATCACATTTTCATTAGAGCACTTTTTGGGGCCGATAACGCTAACAATATTAGAGACTGAAAAAGTTGTAATATCTATTTATTGGACGATATAGGCACATTTTTTACAATGATCCCCTAAATTAGGTTATCAAACCTTTGTAAAAAAATATATGTGATGGAGGCAGAATATTTTACAGATTTTACAGAACAATGACCTTTAATTGTCTTAAATGACGGCAGTGCACTGACACAGTGATTGATTTGAACAAATAAATTGCGTGTCATCAGCTGGGAGGGGCCTGGAATAACAAATGACAACAATGCAAAGAGCTACTCCAGGTTCAAAATAAAATTGAAAATAAAAAAATAAAAAAGTTTAATGTACAGTTCAAAATTTTAGTTTTTCAATCACAATTAATTTTTTGCCAGTACCGATAACATTTACTGTATATGCCGCTACTAATATATCTATGATAGGCCAATATTGTCCGAAAATATTGGCCAACCGATATGTCGATCGGGCAGAAAAGATCTCCAACGTCATGGCAATGGCAACCACAAGCCACCAGCATGCAATATATGTCACTATTCATTTGCAAATGCTTTAGTAAAGGCATCCTCGATATAATACAGTTCATGTATTTCTTCTCTTCACTGTGTCGGATCTATGTTGGCAGTGTCCCTATTACATTGCCTGTATACATATAGTTCAAATGCATATTAGATATTGCAAATTATATTGTCACCCCAAAGTTTTCCACATTTTTATTTCAAAATGTCGGGTTTCTACTTTCTCCATCATTTGGTTTTCAACAACTGTCTAAAGACCAAATGTGTTCCATTGGTAATAATATAAAAGAAAGAAAAGCAGCAATCACTATGAACTTCTTTGAGTTTACAGGTTTCTTACCCATCGGTCTCATCGTTGCCGTTGAACTCAGCCAGGGCAAGCTTCTTCAGTTTGATCTTCAGTTCCTCATTCTTCCGCTGCAGATCCACAATCACGCTGTTAAGGAAGTTGATCTGATGGAGACAATCAGGACACAGATAAGAACTGAGAGCCCTGAACACGATTCCAGCTGATGAGATGGATTTTGTGAAACGGCCTGTGATTTCTACCTGTCCCTCAGCGAACTCCTTCTCTTCCCTCAGCTGCTCCAGAACTGCATCTCCTGCAGAAGGATATCAGAAAACAGGTTGACAAAAACGTTATCAGTAAACCACGTGCTCCAGTGCTCTAACCGCCGTCTCCTCACCAGAGGGCGGAGCTCCGATGCCTTCGGCCTGTGTTCCCACCAGTTGTTGCTCCAGACTGCAAACTCGACTCTGCAGCTGAGATTTGTCTCTCTCTAACTTCTCCACAGCCAACTGCAGCGTCTTGGCCATGGCATTTTCTCCTCGTAGTACCGCGATCTGCGGCGAGGTGCAAGCAAATAAATCCCTCACGCCGCCCAGACAACACAGGCCCAAGTTCAAAAAGAAAGTCAAGTGTGAGTACCTCATTCCTCAATGTCTCAAGCTCTCGGTCTTTGTCTGAGATTGAGGCTCCAGTAGAATTCTGGAAGTTTATTTCCCTCTCCGGTTCCTGATTAGAGATAGTTTCTCTGCAGGAAAAATGAAGCAACTTAGAGAGCACAAATACAGTAAACTGACTTCTGTCAAAACTATACAAACTAACCTGATCCTCTTACAGTCTTGGTTTAATTTATTCACTAAAATATCTTTCAACAGTGTCCTCTGATTGCAAAACTGCCCAAATCTATAGAAATTTCATGTAGTTATTTTCTGAATCTGTACTAAATATTATTTCTATTATTTCTAAGTGTATATTAACAATGGTAGCATAAAATGTATAAAGTGGCTTAATGATTTCTAATATAAAAACCAAAATATATATATACATATATATGGAAAATATAATTTCGTTGTACACTTGCACGATGACATTAAACAGGATTCTGATTCTGATGTTCTATGTATAACTACAATCTAATAAGGAATTGGTTCACACATATTGAGTGATTCAATATGTGTGTATATATGTACTACATTAATTGTTTCTGTATGGATTTATTAAAACGATGAAGACCAATTTGATTGTGTGGTCGATATGCTAATCATGCATTAAGATACAAACAATCTGAAACATCAACACATCAAAACTTGAAAACATGGCTCTTCTAGTTGTCAAATACTCCACAGGTTACATTTAATACTAATTTAAATTAACAATTGTTGAGGCATAATTAAGTCCTTTACACTTGACATGATTTCAAAGGAAATTCATGTTTCATCATAAAAACAAATTTTATATGTTAATATTATATGTAAATAATGTTGGATTTTACAATCTTATAAATTCGAAATCATCTAGGCTCCGTGGAATAACAGAGGTGTGTCTTTTAACACCTGCTTCTAAATTCCTAATTGAATCAGAACTCCGATTCGTTCCTGCTGTTACCCAGACATCTTGTTAAATGAAACTTGATGTGCAGCATCATGTTTACCTGAGAACACTGTGTCTCTCCAAACTTGTTATTTCTGCTCTAATTGTCCATCACTTCTCCCTTTTC
>KV751320.1:9720077-9742665 GCA_001698575.1 Mola mola | reverse complement strand
CATACACTACTTTGATCCACGACTGTCATCCTGCCTCAGCTGTTATCATGTCCACTTTGATTAAACATTCACTCTCAACCTAAGTGGCTGACCTGAGGAAGCTGTTTTAATCCTCTGATTACTGAGCAGAGATCTGTGAGAGGACACAAACGTTTCTGTTCTGAGAAAGGGCTTAAAATAAGACCAAAGACCATGAATAGGCACTCAAACTCCACTTTAAAAGTGCGCCTCAAACTATCAGATTTGGAAAAGTCTATCAGGAAAAGTGAAAAAGTGCTAAGATTCTTTATGCTTTTAAAATTACATAATTATTATCAGAAAAATGTATCAAAAGTAAAAGTGCTCAATGTGCACATTGAATCTTCTTAGTGTTACATTATTATTATATATTTTGCTTTTATGAATAAAGAATACATGTAAGAGCATTTTAAAGCTGTACTTTGTCAATGTGAAGCCAGCCTTGGATAAATGGATACTAATGGGTTGATCAGTAGTGCACATCAGATATGTAGCTCAGTATCATAGGTCTGCATATCATAAGAGTATTGTAATAATAATGTCACACTAATGAAGAAGAGAAGAAACCAGACTATTTCTGTCTGAGATGTAGTGAATTTCTGGATCAAAACAGAAGTATGGCAAAGTTGTAATCAAGTACAGTACCATATAGAGTACACACGTAGTAACTATGACACAGAAAACTGGGCAGATAACCAGTCTGTAGCCCAGTTATTGATAAACATTGGAGGAATAAGGGATTAATGCTCCAGTATAAACAAAAAAGATTGTCATTAACGATAACATTTTGAATGAAGTTAGTGTTAGTGTTGTTGTTGGTGCTGAGGTAGTGAAGTTGAAGTTAGTGGGGTAAAAAGTCATGTACTTCAATGTTTAGACTACGCCTTGTTGAGCTGAACGATCCAAGCGACCAAATTTTATACTGGAGTCATTTTCCCAAAAATGATGTATTTTGTGAAATATTTGAGCATAAAAGACCAGGAAAAGGGTATCAGGTTGAATGCTATCAGAGTTCTACTTTAAATCTCCATACAAGTAAAATATAGTGTTATAATGTATTCTAATCAATATGTTAACTGCTTATGTACAGTTTGTTTTAAAAGGACTAGTCAGTTTTTATGACTGAAATAAAGAACACATTACATGAAACATGTTTTCTAGTTTCTTACCTGGTCTTCATGTCTGGCTGTTGACTGTTACGCTCCTCAGTGTGCTAAGAAGCAAGCAAACAAACAAACACACACACACACACACACACACACACGCACACACACACGCACACACGCACGCACACACACACACACAATTATAGAGACATCTGATATAGAAGTTAAACTTGTCTGAGCTTTAAGAGTTCAGCCATAGCAGGAAGTAAATCCTCACTATGTCAAAAGCTATTAATCAAATCAGTTTGTGAAAGGATAAAGGAAGGAAACTGTTTATATGTTATCGGTTTGTGAGGGTCAGTACCTCTTCGAGATGCTGAGACTTCTGGGACGCCAGCTTTAGCTCCGCACTAAAAAAGAAAGGGAGGTGACACAACTGATGTCAGATCTGTGACGTGCCATCTCTATTAAACAAGTATAAAACATGCATAGATACAATGTGAAGTGCTCTCACAACTGCTGAATGATTAAAAAACTTTAAGCATCATGTGCATCAGTGGCACAATTGAATTAAAATGGCTTCTTTTAGATTTTAGTGTGACCCAGAAGGTGATTTCGCTTTGTCAGAAAAACTTTCACCGATCTGCAAAATGTGTGCAGTTATGCATGTTTCATTTGATGCGTTCATAAAAACATGATCACATCAGCAATAAAGACAACCAAATATAGCAAAAGAAATACTGTGGGTTAATATTTAATATTTAGTCTTGATGTTTTGGGCTAAATTCTTTTGGACAATATCAGTTGATTCAACTGTTATGTAAACCACATGGACAACATGTACAACATAGAGTAGCGATATAATCTACAGTTTAAAAGACATCTGTTAGTGTAGTTGTGCTTATGCAGATGACTGCATCATTCCGTTTTAAACATCTTAAACGATTTCGTAGCTGCAGTGGTTTGTTTATTTTGCAAAGTTGTGCATATACTCAAATTTAGACAACAGCATAAAAAGAGAAGTGCGTATGACGCTGGATATTTTTGAATATTGAAACTAAATGATTTGCTGGCGGAAGTGAAATTCACTCCATGTGGGTCATTCTTAGGATTTGTGTCAAAGGAAGAACTGTGGTGCTTTGTGTGGATAAAAGCCTAGTCTGAGCACCATCTGGGTGAAATACCTCGCTGCGTGCTGTGTAATTACATTGGTAATGCTTCCAGAGCATCCACTCAACAGACACAAAAGAGAAGAGGGAGACAATGTTTTAAAAATGATGATACATTCCAGACTTTGAAAATGAATTATCACTGCTGGGCCAGACTCCACCGTCCACATCTCCGTCACTTGTATTCTCAATCAGAGAAGGGAACAGACGTTTGGCTTCTTCAAATTTACTAGTGAAATAGCCTTCAAATATCATCTAAATGTATTATTATTTTAACACTACGGACCACACTGAAAGAGTATGATTCCAAATGACCTTGTCCCCTATCATTGTCACACCTGCAAACCAGTGAACTTCGCATTAGTCTCACTTGTACTTGTTTACTAACTGGCAATTAAGCATGCTGCGTTGCTAACAAAGATGGTAACATGTCAAACATTCCTGCCAAACATCAGCATGTTTACTGTCAAGTTCAATTATCACTTGGCTCAAAGATGCTTGAGCTTGAGTACAGACACTTAGCTTCATGTCTTTCATAAAAACTATCCTCATACTAAAATCAAGGCTGCAAGTACTTACATTTATTGCTGGCTTTAATAGACAAATGAATTAGGAGTAAAACTACCACTGTAGCACCAAAAAACAAAACAAACATATGAGCTGTGGTGCTTACAGCTGTCAAATCAAACAAAAGCCACATTGATTACACACACACACGCACACACACACACACACACACTGTGACGTCACAGCATCAGCGTTGGCCATGTTGGAGCCAGGCAATCCTATGAAGGGGTGGAGCAATTACATAACAGCAGCAGAGAGTGGAAGGACGCTCCTGGTTGCAACAGTGTAACAAAGCACAGAAAACATCTACCGACCTTTGTGTTTCAGACATACACACAAAAGCAAGCAAAGTTGCTGCTCATTTAGGAATTTTTGTTGACATTTCCATCTCCATCTGCTGCTCCTCCTCCAAAATGCAACCTATCATTAACTGTAATCCAGCCAGTCAGATTCATCTGGCGCTGTCACATCCCAGCACGGGGACTCTGATGACTTAGGGGAGGTGTGGCAGGATGATGTTAAGATTCAAGATTCAACACATCACATTTACTTTCACATATGCACACAGATACACAGACAGAGTCTATAAAAAGACCTCAACATCAGGCTGGAGAACCACCATGAAAACACACAAAGAAAAGCTCTCAAAACACTCAAAGAAAAGCTGTAAATGATCAGAATGCAGCCACTCAGTGGATCATTTGATTTTCATTCATATTCAAACACGATAAAAATAGCAAATTCTTCAGATAAAGAACACTAATGGCCCTATTTTCTTGGTGTCTGAGAGACCAATACAGACTATTTCTGACTCAAAGTCAGTTTGCTTCTACTTCAACTTCGACTTTGACTTTCTCAGCATCGCGAGACTCAGATCAAAAGCACTGCAACAGAATGATATTTAAACCACTTTAACTACACAGCCAACAACCAGTATGACTTTTAATCGGCATAAAAAATAACATTCAATGTGATTAAATCATGAGAAACAAGGACATTAAAGTCTTCTGCCTTATTTCCTTAAATCACCAGGGGGCTGCACAATAACCGCACACAGCTCTGCGCACATCCAGACAGGTCTTTTCTAGCTCTGAATTCAGTCTGATTGTAGGCGAGATGTCAGATTAATGGAGCTCATTAGTCCCACATGACATAGTTTCCTTTTCAAGTTAATTGTTGAGATGGTGCAAACACCGCTGGATTACATTTTATGTAAATATGTGCTGTTTATGTGTTTAAGGTTTGCTTAATCCTTAATTTTTTATTGCTTGCCGTCACCTGCATCATTTGATAGTCATTAATGTACTTTTTTTTAGCACTTTTCTTGTCAAGTGAAACAATAACAACTTGTTCACTCTCTTATTAGGAGTTTCAGCAATGACTGATCTAAGTTTGGTCTCAGTGTGTTGACAATATGTTGGTAATACTAACTACAAGACAACACACAACTTAAACTGGTTTCCAGATTTCAGTATTTGACTTTAAAATCTATGCAAAAATGAAACTAAAGACTGTCTGAAGAAAATAAAGTAAGCACAAATGTTCTATGAACTAGAGTATGGATTTAAATATTTTCTGCAAAAGGATATATAACTTTTTGAACAAACAAATAGCAACTTCGACGAGTGCTCATGCTTTAGAAATGTTTATATGAAAGCCATAAAATCCAGCAGTTTATTTTTTTTTAACTGTGATTGTATAGTAGTTTGTATTGTACTCCACTCCCTTCCTCCTTCATATCCATAACCACATAATAGTACTCTCTGGCTAATCATGAGCTTTACACTGTACTTTATAGCATATTTACAAGTGAAAGCATCTCTGGAGAACTTTAATAACACATTTGACATTTCAGTGTGACAACAATGCAGACAATTTTTGATTTTCTTAAGTTTATATCATCTAGATGCAATTACATTGAGATATGTTTTGACAGTCTTTTCTTGAATCAGAAGTTTTAAAAAAATGCAGGCTTGTTAATCCCCTGCATACCACTTGCAGGAAAAATTCACCACACCGTTCTAATATACTGGCTTGTGTCACCTGCAGAAAAGACTCCTGCCAGGAAAAAAACACATTATTCATCACCAGTACTCACATTTCCTTGCTGAGGACTCCGATACGATGGTTTTCTGAGCTGCTTCGTTCCTTCGACAGTCTGAGCTCTTCCTGGTATTTGGAGTTCTGTTGTTTCAATGCTTCAAGCTGAAGAGTACCAAACACAGACAACACATCGACTCAGAACAACGAAGGATGTCAGAGGGGGAGATTGCTTACTAATCTTAGCAAAATATTCACAGATAAAATATTGCTCAGTGATTTTAAATTGACAAAAGTAAGCAGAGGATTTTTAATCAGTTAATCAATTTTAATAGTAAATAATAAAAGTAAATTATAAAGTTGGAATAATTTTCATTTATTTGCTTGGGAAAAAAATAAACAACTGAAAGAGCTCCCAGTAGAGTGCATACCTGAGAGACTCCAATTCCATGTACAATTTTTTGAGTTATGTTGGTAACATAAAAACAGAGGCGAAAACATGACTTCCTCCAACTTTGTTACTAATCATCAAAATCTGTTGATGAATGGGGCAACACCTGAAGCTTATGGGTGAAGACTGCAGCCATGAACCATGAACCCAATTCTGGGTCATTAAGAGTGTGACTGCAGTTAATACCTAAAATACACACTTCAAATTCATAATGAGCAAGCGGATAGCAAAACACGGTCAGTCCACGTGAAACTAAAAATACAATCCCAGAGACGTGAGTTCCTCCAGCTTCGTCTTATGTGAACTTTTTGTTTATTAATCAAGTTAGAACAAACAGATCTTTTAAATAATTCTTGACAGTTCAAACTGCGTTTTAGACACGTGCTTCTTTTAAAGTAGCAGTAGTCAATAATTAATTAACAAGTATGACTTGTTCAAATCAATGCCTTTGCTGCAACTGGATTCTATATAAAAAAAAATAAACATATGTGCAACAATTCAAATATTAAGCAGTCCACAGTATGTTTATGTTTACATATTGAGAAATTATCACCAACTATGTTTTGGCTGCCTTGCACATGAGTTTCTGCAGTCAGTATTCATCTCCAGTGAGAGATGTAATCAAAAGAGCATGCTCACGTGCACACATAACCGTATACAAATATGTAAACATGCAGGCAGTGTGTTCACAGGTTTTCCAGTGTAGGCTGCATCACAAAATCTTACGTCAACATTAAGAAAAAAAACATTTATCAGAGCTAAAAAATGACACCAGTGACTTCTGTTTATAGCACAATGATATTATGTTGACAAACGACTGTTGCATTCATCATATTTAAAACATAAACGTAAGTATAATCCCACCTGGTAGTGAGGAGAGTAGATGTTACTGGAGTAACCTGGATGCAGAGCAGCTACGTCCATAGCGACACAGCACAGCGATGTCTGGATTTGAACCTGTGTTCATCTGCTAAACAGCATTTTTGCTATGCCAGCACTTACTTCCTATCTACACACAGTGACATGCACAGACTAACACAAGCTGGGCATTAATAAACCATCGGATCTGATCCCCTGCTGTGCACGCCTGTGAGAGGGAAATGGACTGAGTGTCTCCGGACCAGCCTCGCTCACTTTCATTATGTAAGCCTGAATAAGCTCCTCCCAGATCACCCCCTCCCTCCTTCCTCTCTCTTTGCTGCTCGCACTTTTGTTTCTTCACTCTCCGACACCATATGTACAAGAGCTCTGAAAAATTCACCCTTCACAGTGTGCTACATGGCACATGAAGAATAGAAGATTGGACTGTCACTGCAAGTCAACCGCTTTGATGCAACTGTACACAGACAATCTGGCTGGGTCTGCAAATAACTATTATTTTCATCATTAATTAATCTGTCTTGATCTAAAAAAATGTCAGAAAATGGTGAAAAGTGGTCTGAACGTCTGTCCAAATGTCTTTATTTAGTTGACCATTACAATATAAACACAAATAAAGCAAATAAACACATATGAGAAGGCATCCCATCCAAAAACGTCTCCCACATCTCTTGTTCTATACAAAAAAAATTGCCTTTTTTAAATGAGTGACGACTGTTGGCACAAACCTTAAACCTTGCTGAAGAACACTTGGACATTTACACTGCAGGGGCCAGGAATTGAACCACGACCTTCCAATTACTGAATCTCCCACCCAAGCCACAGCTACAGCATAACTGTAACTAAGTAAATGTATTCAAGTACTCTATTTCAAGCACTTTTTACCCAATTCTAAATTTCAATTACACCACAGTTAAAGTCAATTATGTACTTACCAACTATATATATTTGACAGTACTGACATACACAAGTATAGACTTACTCCCATACTGTATAAAAAAATGAAGAATCCTGTGCACAAGACAGAGTCTGCTTAATAGTGATCGGGAAGTGTAACTACATTGGAGCCACTGCATCCATTTCTCTTCCAGCGGCAAGCAAGGCTGTTAATCCTGACATTTAGCCTACATGACTAATATTTCTAATAAAAATCAATCAAAATTAAAATAAAAAAAATGAACACTTGTGCTTGTACCACAGTTACAGTATTTTACAGTCAGTGTTTGACACCTATCACTTCCAGTTACTTTCCAGAAATGATTCATACAAATAGAAATCAACTAATATATTCTGATCTATTATCATAGAATAAGCAACCAGATAAATTTGATAAAGAACTATAATTATACAGATTGACATGAGTCACTCTGCATAGTATCTACTGTGTAATTACTTTTATTACAGGTTGATGCTTTTATATTTCACTGAAAAATTATTTTTCCCCTACTCCTAAAAAAATTTGATAAAAATATATGAACTGAGAAAACTGTTGCCAATTCACATTCTGTCCATCAACCAATCTGCATAGAAGTTTAGCTGTCGATCCAACAGATGTGTGACAAAACAAGATAAGAGTGTGTCAAATCAACCGTTCATTAACCAAAGCAATATTCTGTCCAGCCAGGCCACACACACTCTGACATGTGCGGTATTACATCACAACCTACAGACACCCATGGCTGAGCAGAGAGGCAGATGTAACATATAAATAATAAATACGCTCTACAATGTTTATGTCTTTTTTTTGTCATCAGAGACTGAATACTGTAGCCTCAAAACCTTTTTATCATTTTAGATAATGGTCACATTATGCTGATTCTTTTCAGTGTGCTCAAAACATGTACATTTAAATTAGAATAAAAAGACTTTTCTCTGTTTTCTCTGTGCTTTAAACCTTTGCCTCTGTGTGCCTCTATTGGCCATATTTAAATGAGTCATAACATTTGAGGCATTAACACCACACTGATGTCATGCTTAGGATGATCATTTATAATTAAACTCACCATGACAGGGCAAAAAATAACACTTTCAAGGAGAAAGGCTCAATTTTTCTGTTCATTCTTACAAAACTACTACGCTACAAATGCTTGAAGCATTTACTTGTTTGTTGTACAAGTTGTATGTATTTTGGGCTGTACAGGAGAACTTTATTTTAACCCCCATCTTTTTAAGCAGTATATCAAATTATTTATCATGTTATGGTTAGTATTAGTATGATAGTATTTGTAATATCACATAGGAAGCTTTTCTAACTAGTATATAAACTGTCAATTAATAATTAACAATTTAACATGTTGTAGCTGTAAATTCAGTTTATACTGTACAGTATGTAATTAGAATTCTACTATTAAACCTGCATCAGTATTGAATGGGCCCTTGTATCGCCTTTGCCCATCATCCCATGAGGTGACTGCGGCCCTGTCATTGAAGAGACAGAATTCTGAGAAACACTAGCAACTGTCATTGCTCTATGTCAAACTGACTGCTGTGGTTTTTTTGTTGGGAAATTTCTAAGGGGCACCGTAGACTCATTTTGAGAAGCCTATGGGAATGAAAGCTGTTGCACCTTTTGGGATGGACTCTTATCCATCTTGGGAAATCTGGCACTGGTCAGATTGTGTACAGGAAAGGGTTAACAATTATTGTTGTCATTTTCAATCATCATTCGTTGAATCACCATATGGCCACATATGTCAAGTAATTAAAAAGGTAGAATTTCATTTCTTCATTTCTTCAGGTCTTGTCTTTAAGCTGATCAAGTTTGAGTTCATACGGACAACGTCCATCGGAGGACTTCGTTAAGTATGAGGCCTGTCACATACTGTTGCCAGTAGATGGTGCTGTAACTAAAATGTGGATGTCTTCAGGGCAGGACCCAGTTTTCAGGCAGATGTGACCATGTAGAGTGAAGTTATAACAATGAAATTTTTCAAGATGAATGACGCAAAATTCACTGTTCTGGCATGGACACATCCGTCAATGAAAACAAATTTTTTTCAATTTTCATTTTTGATGTGTGAGACCAAATGAGAAGTCAATTGGATGAAATCTCTACAAGGACCTTCTAAAAGTACAACCTGTGCAAACTGTTCAAAACGATGCACAATTTTCTAAATAGCCAACTTCCTGTTTGATTAAGGTGAAGGAACCAAAAGACTTTTTTGTGTGTCTAGGTCTTTTCTACTTGTGTATTTAATTTCAAACATGTTTGTGAAAGTAGTCATAGGGCCTTCAGTTTAATGGTCATAGCCAAAGACATTCCATGAGTTTTCGAGCATGTCAAAGCCCCCAAAAATGAGAATTTTCAGGCACATGAAAAAAAAAAAAAGAATCACAGCAATAGAACCTTAGCACCGCTTTGGTGCTCATTCCCTTATAATGAGTTTTAAAATGCTCTATGTTAAATATTAATACATTCAAAAATAGAAAACTATGAAGCAATCCCAGTACTCTTCTTTAAAGCTTGCAACAGGAAAAAAAATTCTGATATTTTGAGATATTCTTCAATAAATTATCTTACACCATTAAATTACCAAGAGTAGCAGGTATTGTGAGTTGTACATAACTGCTATAAAGTACAGTGTGTTAATTTGCGATGCAACAATACGCTGCCTGAAAATCTTTTTGCCCTTGGACGACAAAAATAAACATTTTCAACTTGAAAGCATTCGGTCTCCTGTTCTAATCAGGTATCAGTTTCATTGGCATCTGGATCTAACAGGCAAATAGAGACTGAGGGACCTCATAGATTGGAGATGAATGTAGGGGAGTAAGAGGGCACCAGATGGACACAGGGTGAGTGAACAGCGGACCGCAGTTAACATGGATTGAGCATGAACTGCTAAATAATGTTTGTGAGATGCAGAGGCAGATAGAGGAGATAGGAAAGAGAATTAAAGAAAGAGAGAGAGGGCTCTGAGACAATTTCATGCATGAGACTTGCACAGTCACATGTGTTAAGTGTGCAAATACCGATGTGAATGAGTAATAAAAACAATGTTGGCTAGAATTGTTAAACTAATGTACGTGCGTCAACTGGACATACAAAATATGAAACATGCTTCAAGCTGTGCATTTCCGTACATGGTGAAGCAATGCACCTTTGGATAAGAGAGATATTTAAAAGTTTGGAGAGTTAATTTACCTTTTCAAAACCAAAAACACAAGAACAAAGCAAAGAAAAGAGCTTTAACAATGTGCTTTTCTGCTTTAACATAAGGTACAAATACCCAAACTTGTAACTTTCAAGGCTACATGATTTTCATGAAGCGACTATATTATTTTTGTTCTCAAAATTGTCCCATTTATAACTGTACAACACATCCATTGCTAGTTTCACCACTTTGTGGAAGCTGGTCCTCAATGATATGAGCAAATAAGGTAAGGTTAGCCTGCTCTTTACTGGATTTGGGGAAGTCTAAACCCCCAAAATTGTAGTAAACATTATTTAGCTGGAATCCTCAGAAACAAATACAGCTAAACACCCTGTGTGACAATTTGAAAAATTGAAGCCTTACATCCATCTTGCTTGTCTTCATGGAAAATTAAATATGAATCTGATCATTTATCATACTAAGAACAACACGGACACTTCAGGGACAGTGGGTGTTCACAGTCTTCTGCTGTTGCTGAATTTGACTACACGTAAAGTATTTTCTAGTCTGCTCACCTGTGTCTCTAGTGTCTTCTTCTCATTGGTCAGCAGCTCAAGGGACAGCGCCATCCTCTCTGACTTTTCAGTCACCTGGAAAACATGTTGATAATATTTAGCTCCATATGTTACTATTAGTGTAGGTTATATGTTAAAAAAAACTTTGTAATGATGATGATATAATGATATAAAAAAGTATGACAATGTGTTATCTGTATTTTTTTAAATTATACCATATTTGTTAATGAGATTAAATGTTGATACCTCCCTGTTATATCTGTTGTTTCACACAGCTTATTAATTGAATGCTTTATCTACTGACTCATCACATAGGATCAAAGTGTAAATTTATTAAATCAATCTTTATTAAATTTATATAACATTAAACTTGTATATTAACTGAAACAAGTTAAGACAACTCTGACATAACATTACCTTATTACATTAAATTGATAAAGGACATTCAGAGGTATATCAACACATTTGGCATAAATAAAATATGCAGAACGATCACTTATTTGGAATATGTATTGATAAATATCAGTCCAATATTCTGCAACTGTTCACTCTGTTTTTGCTGTCTATTAACCCCCGAGGATTCTTTTTCCACTAAATGCTGCTGCTAACTTTGTAGCGTGCAGTTTGTTTTTTTGTAATTGGTGTACACTGGGTGTTACTGAAAACAGCCGCCTGCTTGCTTCATTTGGAAACCAAAACAAAGAGCTGAAAGACAGTGAAACACTTGACCCAGCCTGATGTAACTGCAGAGTTGAGTAA
This sequence comes from Mola mola, assembly GCA_001698575.1. Taxonomy (NCBI): domain Eukaryota; kingdom Metazoa; phylum Chordata; class Actinopteri; order Tetraodontiformes; family Molidae; genus Mola; species Mola mola. The sequence continues at coordinate 9,731,007 of KV751320.1, read as the reverse complement.
TGGTTCGCTGTCAGTCTGCCATTACACTCTGATCCATTGTTAATAAAAAATTATATATTTTTTGCACAAGGCAAAAAAACATCAAAATCACTTTCAACTTAGTTGCAAGACAAGTGAAAATAAACATTAGCGTTAAAACAAAACATGGCATTCGATTAATATACTGCAGAAAAGGTCATTTAAAGTGATTGACTAAAAAAGGAAAGACATCTCTTTACTGAGTCAGCCTCGAGCTTGTTCTGGTGTTTCAGTTTAAAATCCATTTGTAACAAGCTCCATGAAGCAACAGCACAAGAATGAAAGCTTTGACTTAAGGGAGAGCAAAATAGTACCGTGAACTGTAATTCCACTCTCTCAGAGCTTTACCACAACTAGAACTATGTGGATAAACATTAAAAGGCACGAGAGTTTCAGCCGCCTTAAACATACTGAAACGACAAACTGAATATATCTACAGGTGCACAACAAAAATATTAAAGTTTTGTAGGAAATATTTGGCAATAGTATTTAAAGACAATTTATATAATGTTGACTGTAAACATTATATACCCTGTATACTTCTACACAAAGCTTAGTTGTGCTGTTCTAAGGGCAGATTATTCTTTAATACATTCTAAGAACTTCAGTATATTCTATCATTTTAAGTGACTATGCTTTCAATGTTTTATTTTTCACATAATTTTATCAATAACATTTGGTATTAATTGGTTTTAATGTTTCTTTAAAACTTGCCAAAATTCAATTCAATTCAATACAATTCAGGGATTATTATACACACTGTTTCTGGCAGTTTGTCTGATAGTGGCTACACTTTGATTTCACACTTGAACAAATTGCGACGACCAGCAGCCAAAGCTGACAGTCTGTGAAAAATAATAACAGACTGAATATAAAAGTAGACAAGTGTGTAGACTTATCAAACCGAAATGGTAATAAGAGAAACATGTGCATGTGTGTGTTACTAATGTTTAAACAACAACACTACATTAGCCTAAGGCCATAGTCATCTTAAGAGTGGGAGAGCTTCTCTAAGTCATAATGAAAGCCCCCTGGAGAGGGAAGATCTTTAAAGAGGCTGTGTGAAAGTCCCAAAAACTATTTATTTAGTACATTTTTAGCAATGCCAACTTGGCTGATTCATCATGTACAATTGATATCCAACGGGGCAGTAGCTCTTAGGGTCTTTTGTGTGAGATAGCACAACAATTACGAGACATTCCATATGAGGATAAGATGTGACATGGTTTTCCAAATTAATGAACTACAACTGCTAGATGTATAACTACTCAACTGTTTTATAAAAACTTCAACGTATTGACTTCAAAGATGATTATGTACACATTGAGTTTAATGTAAAAACAAACAGACAAGTTGAGGTAAAAGCAAATCATTAGTAAGGTAAAGGATTCAAATTAAGTGAACTTTAGTAACTTTAAGGCAGCCTTAACACGAACACAGGGACTAACTTTTAAACTTTTAAACTGAAACGCCTTTCTTTTAACAGGGCGCTTAAGGAGACTCAAAGATGCATCATATGCTCAAAACTGCACTCAAGTACACTGAATTAATGTGGGTAATCTACCTGTGTCAGCTCCTTCTCGCTGCACTGACTCTCCTCCTTCAGGGTCTGATAGTCTTTCTTAGACTGCTCCGCACTCTGCTCCAATTCTAATGTGAAACAACATCAACTATGACAACCATCTTTACAAAGATACAAAGAGGAAATGCAATCAAGATCTGACTTATTTTACCTTGTATGGTCTTTGCTGTCCTCCTGTTCTCCTCCTCAGCACTCTCAAGTTTTTGTCTCTGGAATGGAGAAACATCAGCTTGACTGCAAGCTAATCACTCACACAGTAACATTCTTGTCCCTTGAGCTAATAGGAGAATACTAACTTGGCCCAGAAAGGTTTGTGGATAAAATACTTCTCTTAATGAGGCAATTTTCACGATGCCCACAAGCAAAACACATCACAGTGGTAAAATAAACAAATCTGCAGTTACAGATTAGAGTCTCAGTCATGCATTTTATTACTGAAATGTGCAGAAATTTAAATGTTGGCCACGTTCCTCTAAATTAAAAACATTCCTGAGTGTTTTGTATGGACGAAACAATTACTGCACTCGTTGTTCAACACTGCATTAAACAACTGTTTTATTAATGATTCTTACGCAACGATGACTACAATTCAACAACATGAAAATGTAGCATATTATACATTTATTATTTATATTTTTTAATTTGTTCTTCATGAACTGGTTTCCTACTGAATGCATCGTAACTGGTGAGGATTCAAATGTTTTGTCTGAGACATACAGATTGAACACACTTACACTGTTTCTAGAGTGGTTCTGATACTGGCATGCCAGCGATACTGCTGAAACGGCAGGTATCAGAATCAGCAAGTACTGAGTCTATGCATTGACCTGATACCATCTAAATGGGACTTTGCTACTTTGCTGCTTTAAAAGTCCAACACAGGAAGTTTGCGCTGTGCTGCCACTGGCAACTACTGCTTCAAAGCAACTAAGAAGAACTGAGTTTAACTTGAGTGGGATGGATCACGTAGTGCAGTAGCATCCACACAATCTGCTTTTATCAGAGCATTTATAAAAAGTTAAAGCACAACAAAACTTCTTGCTGAGGTCTGGAAACACTGTAGCTGGACAAATTAACAATCATTTTGGTATCAGATAGGTACTCAGTATCAGCCAATACAAAAACCCAGAAATCGGTATCAAGGAGAAAATTTCGGAACATCTCTGACTCTTCTAAAATCTATTATTCTTTTTAGAGAATTAGCTTCATGAGCTGGTTAGCTACAGCTCTTAAAAGATATGCAAGCAAGAGAAAGATTATTCTGAATATGAAAGATAACACTTACATTTTAATGTTGCTCACTCATGGTGAATGATTTGTAAAGTGCTAAATCATCTATAGTTGATTATAATTGTAATTAGTTGCCAAATATTTGTATTGTTTTTTGAAGAAAATATGATGAGCAGAAAAGATATTTGGTTAAATTATTGTTAAGATATTACATGAAATAGGGGGAGGGTAGCACCTTGACACAGGCTTATAATCATATCAAGACTCTACATCAAGCACAACTGAGAGAAAAATTATAAAATGTGCTAAAATCTTTATAGTTATTTTTAAAAAAACATACCTTTTTGAGGAAATTATCTCTAAACAAAGTGTAGACATACATAAGTGATTTCCCTGCTGGTTGTTTATTTGGGGGTACTGCAGGTACTCCACATCTAAGCCTGTGGTGCACTTTGTGTGAGCTTTATGAACAATGTGCTAAGAATTATCAATTGAAGTTGTGAGGAATCAATCAGGAATTAATCAGATTCAGGATAAAAGATATGGTAGCCTAGATTGGATTTGCAGTGGCAGGAAAACGAAATGGATAATGTATTGGCTGGCACCACTCTCCTTATTCCCTTTATATTGTCTTTCAAAAAGTTTGACAATGACTTTTCTTTACTAGACCCTCGTTGTTTTCCGGCAAGATGTAATGGTAAATCACAAGGTAGGTGCTTTCAATATAGGTAAATTTGAGATTTAAAGATGAAACTTGCAATTCTTAGAACAAGCTTAGGCAATATCTTTTTTTCATGCCAAGCATCTTTTATGAATTGAAGATAAGCAAACTGTCAAAAACTGTTAAGTAAATAATAATAACAAATGTAACAACATTTGCATTCTCTGTGTTTCCTGGTGATATAGAGTTTGTTCATTTCTTACCAGGTTAGTAAGTTGCTGTTCCAGAGAGCACTTATCTTGCTGCACAGACTGAAGTTCTTTCTGTTTGCTCTCCACATCAACACTCAGCTCACTGATCTGATGGAGACACACAGTATAAAATACACTTCGCACATATACATCTGATTAGAGACATACATTATGCATCATCACAGTGGCTTTAACAAATACACACAAAAAGGACATATAGGTATGACTATTTACATTACAAGCTAAAGGAAAGTTGCAAATAGACATTTAACCTCATTCATTCATTTTACATTGTGCCATAAAAAACAAGATAATCATAATGCTGAATAATTTATTTTAGAGGCAGAGAGTATCATGTACCTAAGGGGCAGGTATATCTCAACAGAACACCTGTGCTGAAATGCTTTCCACAAACCTTTTTCTCCTGACACTGTGCCTGGGCCTTGAGGCTGTTGATCTGTTGCTTTGACAGAGACACAGCATCCTCCTTCTGCTGGAAAGCCCGCAGCCTGAGCTGGAGGTCTGCCACCTCCCTCTCCAGCTCCATGATCCGGGAGCGCTCTGACACTGTGGCTACCTGCAGCAGGACATGTAGAGGTGTGAGGTCACAGAGGAGGCAGAAGAGTGGAAACAGTAGAACCAGGTCTGATAAAGTTAACCAAATATCAAAAACTGCTTTAACCTGATGTTTGTTCTTTTTTTTAAGTGTATTTGAATAATTTGGAATTGGAGCAATTTTGATTAACTGTCTCATAAATTTGGTACAAGGAAACCAAACTAATCTAAGAATGGTGTTCGCCATTATTTTTGAGCAGCACCTGATGAATATTTTCATTATCTATTTATTTTAAATTCATTGTTTTGTCAAAAAAATGTGAAAATTTTCAGTCAAATATTCAAAAGCTCAAGATCACATCTTCATGCTGCTTTTCTTGTCCAACCAAAACAAGATATCAACATTATCAGGAGAAAAGAAACTATAAAATTTAAAAAGCTCAAATTATGAAGCATTTGTGTTTTTGCTTGATTAACCACTTGAAAATCAATGAATATACTAACCATTTCAGCTCTAAAATATATCAACATGATACTAATTATTATGGGTTAGTTTCATGTTGCCTCTTAATAATATTATGCTATCTTACTAAAATAATTATGCATTCACTTTGATTCACTCTAATGTATGAGAAGTTTTTAACAGCAATGTGCCCTCCACAGCTGCATCCGGCTTTTAAAGGGAGCCTGGTGATAAACAGGAGATGACAGTCTGATTGGTTTAACTCATCTTATGTCTAAAACCTCTGAATAATTAAAGGACTAAACCTCTTGTGCCCTGCTTTGCAAACAGAGTATGTTTAAGTGGGAAAAGGCAGATGGACACGTCCTTAAAGCAAAGCAACAGCAGTCGATCATTTAAATACAGCTCATTATCTCTTTATTATTAGCTGTGATTAATACTCACTGCAGCACCAGATATGTATTGACCCATCACTGAAAATAATTGGCAATAAATTAACTATTAATGTACGTAGTAACAAGGAGCCAATGGGCTTGAGGTTGTGTCAAATATCTAAATTAGGGAAAGTGGAAAGTATTGAGGGATTAATATATTTGTAGTTTTGACTTTTCAAGGGATTTGCTGAAAAAGAGTAATGAAAGCTGACATCATTAATAGAACAGGCATTGCCAAACTTTACAAAAACTTTCATGCATGCATGCATTACCATGAGACCCAGGACACTAGAAAAGCTCAAGGCCGATGAGATGTCAATGTCCCCACATCGACAAATCCTGACCATTTACATAATGTGTGTGCACAGTTCCCTCATTGTCTTCTGTGTATTATTATAAATCCTCATGGGGACAGCACGTCACCCAGTCCTGCTGTGGGACTAGGAGAGGCAGCATTACCCTAGTGTCCTCTAAATCCCTCTGGAGTTTTTCAGCTTTGGTCTTTTCAAAGAGCAGACTCTGCTCGAGCTCCTTTATGTGGGCATGCTCCAGTCTGGTCTGCGTCTGTTAGTAAAAGAGAGCAGGAAGAGAACAAACACCAATGCAACACTGACATGCCAGCTCTGTGCCACAAACACACTGAGGCCAAGAGTTTAAAGAAAAGGCTGGTAAGTAAGAAAGCACTGACAGTTTCCAGCATCTCAGTTACATACACATAGATCAGCTGGTTATGAGCAAAGGGAAAGATTGTTAATCCCTCATTCTGACTCCAACACTAAATTTCAGTTCAAACGGCAATTTGTGATTTAAGGCTACAAATAAAAATAAACACAATTCTCTTCTAATGTCAATCGTTTGCTTGTATTCCAGAATTTGAAGTAGTGTAATTAAGGCAGAGCTAAGAGCCAGAGGTATGCAGACAAAGAGAGGAAGACAGATGAAAGCATACAAAAAGAGTGAAAGTGAGGCGGGACAAAAAGAGCTTTGGAGAAAAGGTGTGTGGGTGAGAAGGTGACACAAGATAGGCCTGAACAAAAATCAAATGAAAGATTGTAAGAGCGCAACAAAAGGAAAACCTTAGGCAGAATGAGTGATTTAACTATCAGTTCTTACTTTTAAGAAGAAAAGGCAAAATAATAATGCACAATAGTGGCCAATTTTTGAGACTTTAAAGTAACTTAAAGCCTTTACACACCGGGGATATGGCTAATTATTGACACCAATATACACAATACTCACCTGCATATACTTAAAATAATATGTTGATGAATTTTTGCAACATTTTCAGACATTGTTAAATTTAAAGAATAGAGTTTTGTTAGCTCATGCTACTGAGAAAAATAAAAATAGCTAAAATATCATTTAGTGATCCCGATCTTGGCCTCATCTTTCTCAACTCCAGAAAAAAGAAGAGATTTTATGAAGTAGACTAAGTATCACTTCCGGTTTCTGATATATTTTAGGATGTCAGGGAAACGGTTTCAATTCTGTATTATATCAAAATGTGTTTATCAAAGGGTTACAAAGCAGCGTACCCGATGCATGGAGAATGACTTCTGTTACGTCCCAAGTTTCAGTCGCTATCTATCAATCAATGCTCTGATTAATATTCACAGAAAAAGATGACAGTGAAAAGTTGTTCTTTTTCAGCTTTGTATATTTGGCTTGTATGGAAAAAAATCACAACAAAAACAACAGTTTGAAAAATATACTGTATTTGTGCTGTATATTTATTGCACTAACAAACTGTTCTTATGTGTAAACGCCTTTAATGTAAATATGAATAGAGGAAATAAAAACAAGTGAAAATCTAGAAACCCGTACAAATGACAGCTTCAGGTTAATTTAACTAGTTTTGTTAAAGACTAAATAGGTGTGGTCAATTTAAATAAGTTAATAAAATATCCATCCGGTTTTTCAATAATTCCCCACATGAATTTCAGCATCAGTCTGCCACGTGGGAGACTCATAGCACAAGTGCGTGAGAGAATATGTTTAACTGAGAACCAGATTATGTAACTGCAGGTTACCTCCAGGTCTCCTTTGGTGATGCAGGCCTCTTCCACACTAAATTGCAGGTCTTCAACTTTTCTGCCAAACAAGGATAATAATAACAGTTCCTCTAAAATCAGCTATACTGCACGTACTACACAAAATGTTTTTTTAAACGTGCTGTCCACTGTTCTCACACCTAAATTTAATAGTCAGACACCCACCTCTTCTCCTCCTCCAGCTGGTTGAGCAGCTCCACTTTGTCTCGATCTGCTGCCTCCACCAGCGAACGCAGCTGATCCAACTTTGCCTCCATCTCCATCGCGTACTGTGTATCACACAGAATGAATCCGCAACAAACATTAGATGAATGATTCCACAACAAGCTCAAATCAATGACCTTCGGACAATCTTTTGTACCCTAGTGGTGACATTATCTTGCTAAATGCTTGTAATTTATTTCAGGTCTTTAGATTTTTCAATTGGACAGCAAGGACACTAAACAATTTATATTGGGTTACTGAGTCATTTAACATTTCTTGTACTTAAAATGTATAGTTTTTTGTATTTTTGAGGTTAAAAATCATTTTTTTGAATGTTTCATGTTTAGTTGCACAAAAATTTGATCCTGAAGCCTTACCTTTTTCTTTCCATCTTCAAATTTATAACATATACACATTGCTTGTGCCTATAAAGTGACTGAACACATACAAACACATTTATAATAATTTAATTGTTTATATGCCGTACATCAGCACAACACAGGATGAACATTGCTTGTGCCTATAAAGTGACTGAACACATACAAACACAAAATTTAAAAAAAATGATTTGTTAAAGGTGAATTGCATGAGCGGAGCAAGTCCAAATAAAACTCACAGAAACAAAGGCCCTGACATTTTATGTAATGAGTAACATTTTAGCAAACAGTGGAATTATTACGCATCCTGCAGACACAAGCCAGATCGTATACTTCCTCCATATTAAAGCAGTTCTCATGAATGAGCTACACTGAATAACTGTAGAAATGCATGGACAAAAAATGTGACATTAGTACTTCATGACAATATCATAAAATTGAGAGGTAAGTGTTTAAGTAAGTAATATTTTTTCCCTGAATTTGTATTTATGCATTTTGTTTTTGGTATTTTTCTTGCCATGCACCCATGTGCGCATGTGTCTGACCTGTTCCCGTCCTTTCCTCAGCAAAGTGAGCTCCTGCTGCACCTCTCCTGCGTGACTGGTTGCCTTCGCCACCTCACATCTCTCCAGGTCTCTCTCCACAAGCAGCTGTTCGATGTGCTGCTGCTTTTCCTTGAGAGCCTCCTGCAGCGCTGTAGTGCCAGAAATCTTGCGAGCATACCGAATAGATGTCTCTGTCAGCTGGAAAGACGCAGTGAAATATTTACATTTAAGGTTTTTTTCTGTTTACTAACCTGGGAATATTTCGTTTCTCTTTAAATTTGCATTTGCTGTTGTAAATTAACAGTACAGTAACGTAATTTCTGGGAGAACATGTGGTCAGTAATCAGTCACTGGCAGTGTGAGGCTTACTAGTCCTGCTCGACTTGGTTTTCCACTGATTGATGAGGTGGTAGAGCTGAGCGAGCTTATGGAGGAAGCACTTGGGCTCTTCTTGAGGGCAGACCTCCTCCGTGAGCTCTTGGTTTTGGTGGGTGTGGTGCAGGGGAATCCAATACGTGTCACCTTGTGGACTGGTGCAAACAGACCGTACCTGGGCATGCACTGAAAGTATCTGAGAGGAAGACAGGCGGAACAAACTGAAACCCAAAGACAGTTGGTTTAGGAACTGTTTCAATACAATTTATTCTGTTAAAGCAGATATTTATCCATGCTCTTTACCTGGTCCCTGCTACAGCTCCATCATTCTTGCCAAGTGGTTCATCTAGTTCCACTCCACACCACTCTCCCTTGGCAAAATCTGTCTCTCCCATAAACCGAACTACTCCCGCCTTTGTACCACCAACCTATGCAAAAAAGAAAAAACGAAGAATGAAAAAGCATCATCTCTTCCTCGAGAATTAGCATTGACTAATCTGTGAATTAGAAATATGTATGAGACACTTTGATGAAGAAATACAACTTTTAAAATTCACCTTATACAACAAATGATTATGAATTTAAAGATACTCCTTACAACTGATATCCTTGATAGTTAAACAGAAATTTAAATTTAGGAACGGTCAACTAATCTAAGTCAGAAACACTCAAAAAACTGAAAAAATTACCACATCTTAAAAATGATCCAAAAGACATTGAGCATATTATAAGAACGAGAAAGTAAGTTTAAAAGACTATTTTCTTTCTCTCTGCATAGCGAGGGTAGCAACTTTTAATAAACTAGTTGACTAATCAGACCCAACTACTGATCAAATTACATGAAGCAATGAAAAGGTGCCATTTATTGAGCTGAAATAACCAATTCATGACAAGTTTGTGCTTTACTGAACCTGACCTGGAAAACCGCAAACAATAAAAGAGTGAGCATCTTACCAGCACACGGTCGCCCAGCCTCAGCTCCCTCTTCATTTTCTTCTGTGAGTCAGGGTCTGAGAGGTTCGACACTGACTCGCTGGACATTCGGTTGAGTGCAGCGCTTGTCTTTATGCCGCTGCCCTGAGCTGAACAGGGGAAACATTTTTTAGACTTCTGATATGACCTCTAATAAACAACCCATACTCCATTCCAAGCCCCTGTGTACTGTAATTCCACTGTTACCAGTTGAGGTAGTGCCACCAGGCACAGGCTCAATTGTTGCACTGGCCCCTGGTGCTGGACTGGCCTGCCTCCCGTTGGCTTCCTTCTCTGGAAGCGCCGTCTTTGACAGCTTTGAAGGCCGTGTGAATATCCCCCTTCCATCCTCACACTGGAAGTACCGGACCCCTGTCACAGACCCGTCATTCTTGCCAATAGGCTCATCCAGGACAATCCCTGCCCACTGCCCCGGAGCAAACTGTGTGCCCCCGATGAACTGTACATAGCCAGGCTTGTTGCCATTGACCCAGACCCGGTCTCCGATCTGAAAGTCAGCACTTCCCTCCTGTGTTGGGGAGCTCATGCTGCCAGGGGACTTATCAGGAGGGTTGCCTGTGTGTGAGCAGAGCAGCTAATTATCCCATTCTTAGAAAGCGAAACGTGTCACCTCCACCAATATGTCCTGTGAAATATTCAAATAACTTCTTACCAGAGGATGGAGACGTTTTGGATGGCACCCCAGAGGGACGGACTATTTTATTGGGTGGTTTGAGCCCGCTGACCTTGCCTGGTGTACTCATGGCTCCTTGTTTGTCCATGGGTAGGTGGGGCCCAGGCCAAATCAAGGTAGGGGGACTAGGCCTTCCCCACTGCCCAAGAAAGTGCCACTGTGGGGGAAGGGAGCTGGAGAACCGAGGAAAATGTCCCCTGAATCAACAAATCATAAGTCACTGCTCAGGACCTGACTCTTACATGTGGTGGTTCAATTTTTAAACAAGTGTATTTTCAATAAGGCTGCATTTCATTATTGTTTAATATCCTGATGATTCATAAGTCATGTGGTCTATATTACTATGTGTGAAATAACATGAAAAAAAGGATAATGGTGAAAATGTCAATTGTAGTTTCCAAACGTTGTTTGTTTTGTTCAGCCTTGAATCCAAAACACAAGATATTAACTCTACAAAGATACAAAGACACAGAGAAACATAGAAACCAATGCCAGTGAATACAAAAAGCAACTTTGCT
>KV751320.1:9661250-9720061 GCA_001698575.1 Mola mola | reverse complement strand
ACAAAGTAAGTTTACAAAGAACTTTACGACTCACCTTAGATTAAAAAAAACATTTCAAGGCTGGGGCAAATGATATAATTAAAACAATACAAAAACAAATTGGAATAAAATCCCCAACAATAAAGTTAAGAACATCAGGGAAATAATTTAGGATATTAGAAACTTTGAAAATAAAAGAAAAACAGAATTAACAAAAAGTATGTACTTTAAAATATGTCACAGATTGTGCATCTTGTGCACAATCTGAGCTCTGTGCTAGGTTCTGAGGGGAGCATAAATTCAGCAATATTGCATGAGCCAGGAACTGAAATCTTTAACTTACTGGAAATCGCTGAAAGACTGAAACAAGGCTGACATTGTGATGCATTTCTTTAAAGCTGCAGCAGCAGCATTGTGTACCAGCTGAAACAGGGACATTTTTTTTTTTGTTCGATCCTGATTACAATGACTTACATTAATATAGTCAAGATTATATTGATTCAATGTAAAAAAAAGAAAAAGTGAAAACTTCCATTTTAATCCACTCATTAATAAAACAGTATCTCTGAGAGCTGCTAGACAGCCTCCAAACTTAAAACTTAGAATAATGACATACTCTGTTACTGTATGTCACAACCCATTGTTTGTCGGTAAGATATTTATTATCACTCATTGAATGAATGAGTGTCATACCAAGTGGTGAGGTAACCTCTGATGACAACCAAATAAAGTGATGCCAATTTTCCAACTCAGACACTAAAGGTTGTTTTTTTTCCTCTAGAAGCTCAGCTGTATTTTTTTTCCCTGCAGCTCTTGTATTTGTTGTGCAGCTGTGTCATCATAGTCCCAATTATTCATATAGCAGATGATTCCTTCATCCAAGTAGAAACTAGGTCCAGACAGGCATGATGTGTTGCACCATAAAGAAAACCTCAATATAACAGCTAATACTGACTCATTGATAATGAACATGAAATGACCCTGATCAGTTTTGTTGACCCCAATGTTGCCCATAGTAGTTTTTGTTTACAGAACCCGATAGTCCAACTGTGTATTTCTTTGGTTGTGAAGTTCTGTTTTATCTATTCAGGATATTTTTTTCATATAAAAATTACAAGGTTGGAGTACATTTAAAAATAAGGTCATTGAAATTGTCGTTTAAATGGATGTACTTACATTATTACGTTTAAAAAGAAGGTTTTATACAAGTGTTTTATACTTATTTGTCTCTACTGAGTTTAGATTATGTGTCTCTAGGTTGGTTTATATTTGATTCATAGCAAATTTCTTTGGCACTACTAAGGACCTTAATGTGTGTGTTCTGTTTCATTGCCTTTCTTGTATGAGTTCCTAAATTAAACAAAATTTTCACTGACAAGCTGGTACTGCTGCTGTGTTCCCCTACATTCCAATCATGGAGCGAACGATCCGTTACTACAAAAATAAAATAAATAAATGCCTGACAGTGTCTGGAAAAACCTAGTGGGTTGTTTGATTGAAACTGCCAGAAAACGTTGTCATGTTCTACATATCAAGTTTCAGACAAATGTCATTTCCAGCTACCTTCATGTTTGAAAACACAACAGAAAAAAGTGGTGAAAAATTTCCTTGGGTTTTATATAAGGATGAACCTATATGGAAACTATTATTGATGCAGATATATAAAATAACAATTTGGCCAACAACCAATATTTTTAACTGGTTTTTTTTTTGTTGCCGTTTTAATTTATTCTCCATTTTTGTCAAGGCAATAAAGAAATCCTATGTGAGTAGTAGTGGAATAAGTGGAATAGTGGAACAGAACTTATAAAACGTTGAGCCCCACCCCACAAGATGTCAGCATCAGTTCCTTAGGTTTTCTACTTAGGAGGAGGAGGATTGGTGGATTGCAGTATAGAGGCAGAAATCCTCGACTATGACATTGACTGCTTATTTTGGGCACAAAGGGTGTATATATGGACCATATGGACATGTTAATAAAGTCAGATATGTGATTTTCATCAATGGAAGTCTTTAAAGCTGCAGACAGTAGATGTAGCCATTGCAAAATTAATGAGACATAACAGGTTATCAACACAACTGGCAATTGTGAAAATCACCTTAATTGCTGATACACTGATGCCAATATTAAGCTAATAAATTGGTGAATCCTTACTTTTAGTTTACAGAAGAACAGACATCTCTATCTGTGACTCAAATGTAATGGGATTAAGAGTCAAAGCTGGGGTCCACGTTTATTCATCTAGACTGTCTAAAAACATGAGCAAACACCATGGTTGTTGTAGCCCGGAGCTAAATTGCACTATGTGTCTCCTTCATGTTTTATTTTGAGGAAAAAATTACTTAAATTGTCTCTGCATATTTTTTTAACAGTTTAACGTGGAAAATGTCTTCTGTTTCTGACTAATATCAGACCAGAAAAAAATAATTAGCCCTGTCTCCAGCATCATTAGCTCAACGCTGCTCCCTCCGCCCAGCTGGTACTGCCAGACCACAACAACAAACGCACCTAGAGCTGTCAAATCTCACCCTGTGGCCCAACAGTCTCTGATTGCATGTTCTTGATTTTAAGGCTGAAGCGTCAGCTCAGTGATACCAACATAAATGTGACAATCATTGCTGTGACATTCGATACTAGACAAACAGTTGGTGAGACTAACCCGTGTCGATGGTGTCTGGGTTGGGTTCCTTCTACTTGCTACATATCAGGAGGTAGAAACTTGGGTGTAAACCGCCACAACACCTATTCTCAGTATCCAACACATTTAATCACGCAATATCGCGTTAATTGATGAGACATGTTACTGACCAGCACTTAAACTTATTCGTTGGTGTTATATTTTGTTTCCCGGTAGTCTCGGTCCCTGCTGGAATGCGCTCCCAACGCTAGCCAGCTTCACGTTAGCGCGAACGCATACACAGAGCTTAACGAAAGACAGCTAACATCGTACTAATATGACACCGAAGTAACTAAAACGAACACGGGCAGGTCTGGAAAGTGCTTTTGTGGCAACTTACTTAGTCTCTTTTGGTGAACTGTCTCTCAGGAGTGGATGCGCAGCGTCCCTCGCACTGTTACATGTTTTTCCAGCCCATCCCCAGCCTCTCAACGAACGACGTCACATCGAGAACTAATGCTGGCTTCATGGGACCAAACATGAGCTCGTACAGCCAAGAGCCAAGATATTAAAATACGATTTGTTGTCAGAAAAAAAGACAAGCCGAGCTAAAAATGGCAAAGTCATTTGTGATGGTTATACCAATGTTTTATTTATTAGCTGCAAAAAAAATACAGATAAAATGCGCAAAATATATGCAGACAAAATGTTAAGATTGCTTTCACAGCACTCGTATAAATATTGTCCTACATTCAGGTACCATGGAAAACTTCACACGCACTTTGCAGTGAATATATTGTCTCTCAGATGATTGTTGTGTTACAGCACTTGATTTGGCTAAATTGTCATCTACCTGTTTATATGATCTGAACTGTAAATATGTTACTAAGTAGCAGAAAATCAGTATTGATTGTTCAAACCGCATGCTACTGAAAATGTAAATCAATATTTCTACATTACCTTAATGAAACAAAGTATATACCATATACATGCAATCCGTTTTTTTGAAAAATGTAACCATTACAGGAATCTTGCAGCACATATTTGACTAAGTTGCGCTGGAAGTGAATTATATTTACCTCAACTATGAAGGTTGTTTTGACACTTGTCTGTTGGTTTGTTTGTTGAAGGGTATTTTAACAAAACTTGGTAGAGGATGGGGAATGGGCCAAGGAAATCCCAATTAAATTCTGGTGTGGATCTGAATAAATGGGCAGATCCAAGTTTTTTTTAATTTCAGAGGACTGTTGGATCTTGGAGGGAGGCATGCACTCTACTGAGTTGCATTCTAGTCTCCATTGTTGGTCACAACTACTTTTTAAATTACTTTTAAAATAGCAAACATATCAGAATACACAGCACAAAGCTGGTTGTTTTTATTTAAGATAAGTAACTGTTTACTCATAGCCAATTAAACCTTTTCTCTGCCTTTTATTATAAAGCAGCATAACAGGAATGATATCAATAAGCAGGATTTTAACTGGCATCTGGCAGTTTTAGCAAATTTAGAGTATCCTTGAAATGTAAACAGCAGAACCAGCATTTATATCCTTCTACCATCAATGTTGGAAACGTCCTTCGA
Organism: Mola mola; assembly: GCA_001698575.1. NCBI lineage: Eukaryota > Metazoa > Chordata > Actinopteri > Tetraodontiformes > Molidae > Mola > Mola mola. The sequence goes on along the minus strand of KV751320.1, from coordinate 9,715,882 downwards.
AGCTTGCGTCTGATCTTTGTTGTTCCTTCTCAGCAGTTTATTCAGGTTTTTGAAGGTGCCGCTGAAGGCTGGGCTTGAGAAGAAATACACAACGGGGTTGAGGACACTGTTGAAATAGGTGAAGCACACAGATGTGTAGAACGCCAGGTTGGCCTCTTCAAAGTATTTGCATTCATTGTACCATACCTTCAGGATCATTACAGCTATGCGTGACACAGTGCTGGGAAAGAAGCAGGTGATAAAGATCAAAGCCACAGCCAAGACACAATGAACGGCCCATTTGATTTTCCCCTTTTTGTCCATGGTCCTGTTTCTCAACTGCCACGTTATTCTGATTGTGCAGAATGCAACAATTGCAGTTGGCAGGAAAAACTGAACGATGTAGAAAGCATTGTGCCAGGTGGTGAGCGGGGAAAAACCCATGCAGATGTTGAAACTCTCACACTGAGTATGGTTGCTGTTGTTGAAGAAGTGGTCATCAGCCAAAAGATACCCTGTTGCAAGAAAAATCAGTACCCAGAGGCCGAGGGACACCCAGAGCGCGTAGCACAGGCCCATTCTGTTGATCCGGTTCAATGGGTGGACTATCTTCAGGTAACGGTCAACAGCCACGGCTGTGAGGAACATGATCCCTGCTGCGCGGTTTGCCGCAAGCAAAAAGAGCAGGATACGACACAGGGCGTCACCGTGAAGCCACTGTTTTCCACGTCTGTAGTAGTCAGCTCTGAAAGGAAGGCAGAAGAGCACAATGGAGTCTGCCACAGCCAGGTGGGTCAGGTACACAGAGTTGGGCTTCCATGTGTCCATGTTACAGATGAAAATAGACAGAGCCACAAAGTTCCCCATCAGTCCAAATATGAACTCCAAGGACAGTATTGGAGGCAAAACCTGGTTCAGGATGGGAGACTCGAAGGCGCAGCATTTGTGTGCTTGAGTGAGATTCATTCTTTGAACCATCAATGTACAACACCAATCTGCCATTGTATGTTGTGTCAACAGAGATATGCTGTACCAGCTGACTTCCTTTTTAGGTAACCATGTTTGCGCTCATGCAAATATTTAGCAGACAAACATGTGAAATTGTAAGTGGTGCATCTGATCACTTTGTGTTATCTTTGGGGAATTGATATTGACACTGAGGAGCATGGAAACGACTGTAAATGCTATCTGCCTGGAGATTGAGCCGGGAAATAGGTCCACTCATGGGAACTGAGTGGGAAACAAGTAACCAGCTGTCATTTAAATGACTCCAACCCTGAAAGAGAGATAGTTATAAATGTTTTTGAAAGACACTGGAAAGAAGACAGAGTTTACAGGTGAGGGGGAGACTGAGATTTATTAGCCTACAGTTTGCATGAGTGAAGAAAATTGGGGAAGGATTCACGTCTTACCAGACCTTTGGCAAACGAGAGCAGCTATGAACTAAAAAAAAAACAAAAAAGGCCAAGTGAGTGGCCAAGTCCGGAGCTTTTTATGAACAGTAAAATAAAACAGGTATAAAATGACTTAATGTGTACGTTTGGCCAGGTTGTCGCTGTTACAGGTCACATCCATTTCAGTAAAAGTGCATATTTGGTATTCACTTCTTGACTTCCCCCAGGTCGTCGATGCTGTCATCATCCACCTGCAACAGAGATACAGAGACTCGCCTTACTCACAAATTAACTGAGGATGTTCCAAACGTTTATTATGGCAACAAATACCATGCTGCTGTTGTAAATACTCCAACAGCCCCTAAAAGACGCCGTTTCCTCCTGTACGTTAATATTCAGAAAAAACTACAGCCCATAACTGTTAAAAGTAAATCACAGAGCCACATTTTAAGAAGTTTATATTCGTAACCCATTTTTAACAATTAGGTCTTTAGCTGGAAGTAAGATGGAAAGTACTGAGAGACAGACTACAACACAAAAACAATCATTTAACCACTAATTAGGTGGCTTATTTTCATGGACCTTACCCCGGTTTTGGTCATGAGTAAAATATCATGTAGGAAACAAACTACAAACACATCCATGCAAGGATACACACAGTTGTTGTGTTTGGCTTTAGGCTTATTTGTTTTACCAGGTAAGAAGAACCGCAAATGTCTGCTACAAAATCAGAACTCTCACCTCAGGCCACTTCTCTTGAATGACGTCGATTATGTCATCTGTAAAATCTCCCTGAATGATTATTTCATCCTCTGCTGTAACTGAGGCACCACAAGAGAATTTTTGGGCAAAGAATCGCTGAGCCTCTTTTAGGTCAATGTCTGCGAGAGTAAATGCAGAATTTACGTTGAGTACAAAACATTCAGAGAGAGACTTAAGTAATACTGACAATAATCAAATTCCAAATACTTACCAAATGTTGCGAGGCCACACACACGAGTGACATATTTTTTCTTGGCTCTAGGGATCTTTGCTATCGTGACTTTCTGAGGGACAGTCTTCTTTTTCTGTCTGATCTGGCCTCGTCCACCTTAAAATTGAAACAGGTAAGTTTTTCAAACCTCTTATAATAACCAGAGAGGGAGTGCCTCTAACAATGTAGCCCCATCTTAAATTTATTAAATTTCTTCCCAATCAACCTTTTCATACACTACTTGTAGTTGGCATTTTGCATCTACTGTTTAATTTGTTAGTGTTGCGGTCTGCCATTCCTGCGCTGGAGTCAAACTGCCTTCACATGTACAAGGCGTTCATAGGAAATGATGTAGCATGCAATTCAACATTACTGGTTTTGAACCCATTGATACTAGCCTAAATCTTTAATGTCCATTAATACAACTGAATAAAATGACTGCTAATGCTAACCCAACATTTTCTGTAGCTGTTTTTTCATATTAAAGCATTCAAAGGAACGGGAGGGAGGATTTTCTTGTGAAGCGGTCATGGGACATGCAATATATTTGTCACGTCAGTTCGTGCTGATAGAGTGTAAAACGTGACTGCAAATGTACAAAATGATCACTAAACAGGGCTGCTATGTTTAAATATGTTAATTATTTTTCTGGCATGTTTTATTTTTGACAATTAGCTGCTTACATAACATTTACTGTTAACAACATGCTATTACCACCAGTGACGAAGAATGTCACCAAAAACCCTTTAATATGCCTAATGAAATTGAAAAACTGTTCCCCCTAATATCGGACAGATACCTCTCTTCTGTTTCTTTTTCTCCTCATCCTCGCCTGCAGGGGGAGCTTCTCCAGTTCCAGATTCCTGCTTGGGTGCATTGGCTGCTGGGCCGTTAGGACAAAAAGAAAAAAGAAAATATTAACAATTTGGCAATGAAACACTGACACAATTGGATGAGTATTATGGCTATATCTATAGCTCTTTAGCGACTGTGAGTTAACTAGTGGGTCCAAAACAGCTAATTCTCCTTAATCTGATAGAATTACCTTAATTATCATTATGAAACAATTTTCCCCCTGTATACATCGCAGCGAACCTTGTAAAGTCACTCTTACAGTTCCAAAACACTGCTCTTACAGTGACTGTGAATACAAAACTAATTACAAACGTGTTCAGAATTTAATATATATTTATACATAAACATATACATGTTTAGAATTTTAGGTCTTTGCATAGAGATAATTTAGTCTTTTAGGGCATGTTAAGATGAATATCTTAACTCTGAAATTTGTGTAGAATCTAAAAATCTGTTACTTCTTGACGAAGTGGTTATAGTCCAAGGTGTACTTTCTTGAATGATCCATCTAAAAATCAACTCATGCCAAATATTGTTCAAAGTGTTCCAAGGATACAAAATGTGTGGCTATATTCTGGGAAAATATAAAATGACTCAGAGGTTATTTTAGAACTCTTTAGGATATATATTGGATGAAATGACACAACCTTAAAAATGTTGGGTTTAATGTTGCAATATATCATCACTGTAGTATGAATATCATATAGTTTAAATCATGAGCATGGTGATACAAAATGTACATATACACTGTTAGAACGTGATACTTCATGGGTACATCGTCAAAAAGAGACAATATGACTTCAAGTGGGTTAAGAGGGTTGAAATGATTTGCACTAAAAGTACTGTGAAAATGAAAAGCAAGAGTGGATGTGACAACTACAGCCAAACCAATTTATCAGTTTGGTCAATATTGGCTTATCACAGATATATCCGTATCGGTTTATATGTTATCAATATTGGACAATATCAAATAATTTGGTTTTAAACAACACATTGTGGAAACAATGAGATGATTTACATTAAATTTCATGTGAATGTTATTGTTTCAAGGCACTGCTGTCATTTAAGTCAGTAAAAGGTCACTGTTAATCAATAAATTATTCTGCCTCTGTTGCATGTTTGTTACAACAAATTGAATATCCTCTTTGAGGGATCATTGAGAAAAATTATGTTTATCATTTTTGACAAGATATTGGAACCATTTTACTCCCTGATATTAGTATCGGCACCAAGGCTTTCATATTGGTCGGGCCTATGTGACCACCTAATAAACTGAAGCATTTACAGTTCATTTATAGAAAGAGTGAAAAAAAAAAAACATATCTCTGGCTTAAGTGTTAAACATCACTCACCTACAGTCATCCTGGCAAAAACATCAGGGAAGTTCTTCTCAAGCCATTGTCTACATTTGGCTGGCTCAGGCATGTACTCACAATACTGCAGGCAACAATGTAGATTCAGTTATATCTAAAAGAATAACTTAAATATCTGAAATAATATGTTTGATAATTAAACTTACCTCTGTAGGCAGAGAGCAGACTGCAGAAACAGTGAGAAAAATCCAATGTCACATTTGAAAATGAGTCATGATATAATGTATATAAGTACATAAACTGAGTAAATGTCTGAGTGTACCTCCGCAGTATAGAACTTTCAGAGGGTATTTTGAATCAGGGTCCAGTGAACCATGTTCCGATCTGTTCTCTGAAGAGTCCATTTCAGTAGTAGCCATCACGAATTATCTAGATACAGGAGAGATACACAGGCACAATTGATAAGGTGCATGCAAGTTGCTGGGAACCCCCAAATCAAATTCAGGTTAAAAGAGCCTTGTTTTCTATTTGACGTCGAAACCAAAAGACACTAAAATGTCATTCCACTGTTAACATCATGTTCTCTTGTGGACATGAGTTAACAAGGCTCCTGCCAATATTACATCATGCTAACCTACTCGGCACATTATATCATATGAACGCCAGTTTGCCATCAAAAAGAAACGGATTTATGTTCACTGAAAGATCTCACAGATCGGCCTCGCTGCCTACGTATTAATGCACAACTGCAGAACAATTCATAGCTGGCTTAATAGCCTCAAAGGAGTCATCTGAACTAGCTTTAGCTGGCTAAGTTAACACATGAGGCTGTTTGACAGTGGATACAATATTTCACAGAGCTTTCAGCTAAAATGCCAGTAGTACAGCCTGTGATTTAAATTGAACAGGTGTGGCAAACATATCACAATGGAGATCTTGCCGAAAAACATATCCCCAAATTGTGAATCGGTGCCTTCATTCATCAGGTAACTGTGACTCACCCAGCTGTCACCGTTAGCATCTCAGTTTAGTGGGCTTTAGCTTAGCCGGCTAGCTCAGCTAGCTAATACACAGCTAACTGACCAGGGTGCATTATTGAATAACTAAAAAATTATAGACAAAATGTCGAGTTACGTACCCCAAAAAATACACTCTTAAAACGTTTGTCTGTTCGATAAAACCTGTACCATTATTAGATTCAACCTGACTTTTAAATAATCATTCTTTTTGAATAAGGTATAGTTGGCGTACTTTGAGCACGCCTCGTATCGCCTCTTGTTTTAGTTGATGAGTGGCTGATAACACAGTCCTGATTGCGATAGCGCCCCTTCCGTCTCGGAGGACGAATACACAACAGTGGACCTTACAAAAAGAGCATACAGCAGACCGTATTCATGCCAATGGCATCAATCCACTAAAACTTCCTTTGATAATGTTGATTCATGATTCATGGCATAATTAAATAAAAATTCGTCAGAGTAAAGTGTTTGCAAAAGAATGCAAAATTTAATTTGAGATAAAACCATTTGCTAGTTAATGGAACTTGGTCATCAATCAAAAAGTGTGAACTACAGTATACCTAAGAATCCTAAGGTTGGAAAATATTTTTTTAAAAACTAGAAGCTAAACTTTAATACTTAAAAAAAATGCTAAATCAAAACGGTTGAATGAAAACTGAAAGAAGTGCAGACAAAGAAAATAAGTGACAGAGAGGGAGAAATAAAATCTTTAATGTTTTTATTTGTATATAATATTACAAACTCAACCCATTATCAATGAAATTCACTGGTAACCGCAACGCCGGGACTATTAGGCTCAAGAGCTCATTTGTTCCTGCTTCTACTGTTCTTCCCAACAACTCAGGTTCTATTTTATAAATTTACTTGAACTTTAAACCACAGATGACAAAATCAGAGAAAAACCGAGCTCTTTATCTAACTTTTAATTTGAAAATCTTAACAAAAAAAAAACACCGCTTGTATCCTTTGTAGGTTGAGTATTTTAAGGATTAGTCAACATGCGCCGAAGTACAATTTTTGACTCATCCAAAACAATGTCCACAGGACTAGAAAAGAAGTGAGAGTAACGTCCATTGAGTTTTGATTTATTTAATTGCACTTTATGAATTCTGGGAAATTATTCAGAAAAGAACTAGCGGAATACACTTAACGTAACGTGACGTCACTGTCAAATCCCACTTCGCCTCCCTGCATTCTTAATGAAAAACTAACCTGGAAGCTAACGTTAGTTAACACTTTAAGTTTTGTACATACATTTTATATTGAGCGTTGAAAATTTAAATAAGTTTTTGAGTGTATTATCATCGACCAACGTTAACGTATTAGCCCAACGCATTAGCTTGTTTCACTGACTTTTTGTTGACTATCGAGTTAGTTTTAGATATGGTAACGTTAGCCTTACTAACTTTAGCTAACTGAGCGGTAGCTATGCCCCTGAAAAGACTCAAAAGATGCCCACAACAAGGAGGGGAACATGACAGAGTGGTTGCTAGTGGAGAGAAACAAAGGAATTGGGTCTTATATTAACTCTAATGTAAACTGATATGCTATGGACAATGGGAATAGACTGCCCCCCTCAAATGGAAGAGCATCAACCTTCTTCCCCTGGTCAAATGGTAAACATTTACATCCCCATTGTCTTTAATAATGAGTGTCATTTGTTTGAAATATCTTTAAGTTAAAATTGAAACTAATCTATCATATTCATGACTCTAACATCCACTTTATTTTAGATACTTCAGCTGAGCTCTGGCATAGTACTCCAGTTAAAAAGGTCAATAACCTTCTTATTTAATATTCACCTAAAATGTTGAAAACGTGCATTTGCAATATCATATGTGTTTTTTGCTCATGTTTTCTAGGAAAATGGTCAACCTTCAACCCTTACCAGCTTCGGGACGGCTTCAATTCCCCTCCCAGCAGCCACTGTGTGTCCCCCCAGCATGCAGGACACAGAGGTGAGATCTGCTGTTCATTCCTGAAAGGGCCAAACAATCTAAAATTTATTGTGCCACGAATTGTGACACATGAGAGTCACTCAACCCTAACTCTGTAACAGGAGGAATACATTCACAAACAACTTTTAGGAACTATTTTGGCCTTAAATATTCCAATCTCTGCATGCACAAATGCTTGTAGACCTGAATTGGTGAGTTAATTACCTGATTGTTTAATTCTTAAAAGATTATTAGTAAACTCTTTGATTATCCATTATTTGTTTCTGTAGTTTTTAAAAAAGAAATAAAAACCCTAAACATTCCAGCTTCAAAATTGTAAATTCTGAGTGCTGGTTCAACAAAATAATTTGGTTGAATATGCCATTGGCTTTTTTCACTGTTTTTGTGATATTTGATCTATAACATATAATGTAATATAAAGTAATAACCCAAAGACGTTTCCAAAAATTCCTTCTGTCAGTGTAACTCTCATAAACTAAAGCACTGAAAAAAAGTGTCAAATCCTAACAACATGTGTGTACAGTTATATGATTATATAGAATATAGTTTCTCTATCAAAAAATAAATCAATGAGTAGCAATGCCTTGAGATGGAGTTTTTTTCAGCTTTAGAGTATTTCTAACTGGTTAAATAATGGTTTAAAAAAAGGTTTACTTAATCAACTACTGTGCTGATAAGTCTCTTTGATAATCAATTAATTGTTTTGCCTATAAAATATAATAAAACATTTTAATACTTAAATTTATGTTCACCCTAAGTGACAAATTGAAATTGTTTTACTCCAACCAACAACCCAAATTATTAAAGGTCAAAGGAAACAAGCAAATATTCACAGCACAACACAAAGTAAATATTTATAATTTCTGCCTAAAAATATTTGTTCTTTTCAAAACAATCTGTGGATCAATTGTTGAATCATCCTCCTCCACCTCTCCCTGTCCTCTGCATCTTCTTCTTCCACACCAACTATCTGCTTGTCCTCTCTCACCACAACCATGAATATTGTGGAAAATAGATATACAGTATATGTATATGTATATCTATGTTGGAATAATGTTTGCTCCACTGCTAAAAGTCCCAAGTATGCCAAATGAATAAATCAGGACATCATATACTTTCAAGGTGATACCCTAACGTTTCTCCTGCTGTGCAGCCATCTTTGTGTGTAAATCAGGGATTTAGGGGACGTATCCTTGCAGTTGAATGTTGAACAAGTTCACTAGTTTACTAATTGTTTAACCCTTTTTCGCAAAATGAAAATAATACAATGTCATGGTAATGTGTGCCTATCTCTGTGTTTTGTAAAAGTTTCCTGTGAATGACCTGAGCGGTGCAACCATCCAGAGGCAGAGGAGGGAGCTCCAGCTGCTGATGGCTGAGCTGAAGGACCGGGACAGGGAGCTGAACACCATGACTGCCTCCCATCATAAGCAGCTTCTCGCCTGGGAACAAGACCGCCGCAGGGTGCTCACCCTGGACCAGAAGTGCACCTGTTTGGATGGTGACGACCCAAAAACTATAAGCATGAACAATTTCTGGACTTTAGTATCGAAAACTACAATTTATGCTGAGTGCTAAATGATGAATAGCTCTTTATTTTATTATTTTGATTATTTTCCTTTTTTAATCAAGTTTTGTCTATAAACTTATTTGTCAAAAAAAAAAGGGACAAACTGTGGATGAGTTAGTATGACAGAACCAATCGATTGTCACAGTAGTTGTGACTTACTTATCTCTCAGTTAGCGTGTTGGGGTGTATTGATTGTGATTTTTCTGTTGTTTGTGCAGAGGAGCTGCAGAAGCGTAATGAGATCATAAGAGTCCTGACTAAACGCGTGTGGGTGGTGGAAACGAGAGAGGAGGCCATCAAAAGGGAGCTCAGCATTGCCAAACAGGAGCTCTGTGAGCTTGAACAGAAAAAGCAGAACATCAGCCGTAAATGTGAAGACTTTGAGGTACCATTATAACATCAATGCAAATTTACATTCCCTATAATAATCTGCTTATATCTTATTGGATAAAGCAAATGTGGCGAAAGAAAAGTGCCACAACTTTTACTATAAATAGAGCCTTATTTAATTTATCAAACATTTTTTTAATTTGCTTTTTAGTTGGGGAAAAAAAACATTTAAAACCTTAAATTATCAATGCATTTGATTTTCTCACTTTGATTGTATTTAGCCTCATGCCCATTGGTTTTTAAAGATGACGTAAAACTTTTAAATGGGTCACAAATGTATGTTTTCATAAAACTGCTATCCTGGTAGTTTTTATAAATTGTCACTTTAACTGGAGGAAATGGGGCATCTGTTGGAAACTGTTTTGTTTTACTGAGGGATTTGTTTACACTAAAAGTGTTCATTTTGCTGCTGACGTGCAACAGTTTCTATCAGGAATCCTTTGAGGCAGTAAGAATAGAAGGCAGTCCTGTAAAACTGGACTAAAGTGATTATGATGTCTCTCAGGAGAAGAACCAGAGTCTCAACTCCACCATCATGGCTCTGTCCTCTCAAGTTGGCTCTCTGCAGGTCAGAGAGGAAGAACTGAGTTCCATGCTCAAACTCAAGGTACAAACAGTAGACTACTACTTCGGTGTAACTTTCATAAATATGCAAGAGTTTTGTATCTTTATCAGTTCCAAATTAAAATCAGCATTCAGTCTTGTATGCATATATTTTTCTGATATTTTGCTGGTTGGTTCATTTGACATGTTTTTCCCCATTAGGACAAAGATGTGACTGAAGTCTCTGGTCATATAGTCGATCTCACAGGGCATCTTCGAGAGCTGGAGACATCGCTATCGGAGAGTCAGGCAAGGGAAAATAAACTCCTGAAAGACCTGGAAGAAAGTAAACGCCGTTACAGAGAAGCCAAGAATGGGATCACACACCTTAAAGGTAGGTTGGTTAAGAAATTGCCAAACTTCAATCAGTGTCCTTAAAACTCTTAAATTAGGCTGCAGACTTCTGATTTTCACTTCAAAAGGTGTCAACATTGTACAGATTGATGGAAACATGCAGAGTCATCGCATCAGTATTCCTCAAACAATGTTCCAGTCTCTGAACATATGAAAAATCCCTTTTTTGCATTTATTTACCCTGGCCATTTTAAGGCTGAATTATGGATAGCAGAAAGGTGACAAAAAAATGAGAGACTTCCAGTGAAGTTCTGCAGCCTATTTTTCACACAGCTTTCACTCTTCTTTTTCATATACAAATACAAATCCATGAAAGACTTTGAGAGAACCAAGACTCAAGACACAGAGTTAGCTGTAATAGATTTTTACTGTCTTTAGGCTACAAATAACAAATATTTTCATTATTGATTAAGTTTCCCATACTTTTTTTAAGATATTAAACATTTTTTTGTAAATAGAATATTGTACACATATTTTCTGCTATGATTTCCTGGATGATGTCTTTAAATGTCATGTTTTCCCCTACCAACAGCCCCAAACTTTCATAAAGTCATCAATGATCAATTTTTTATTAAAATATAAGCCACAAATCTGCAGTTAAGAAGAAACTGGATGAATTTTTATTTTACAAATAGTTACCTTATTACGCTTGACTATTTCATTATCAATTATTTCAGCTGTATGTCTTTTGTTTTGTGCGGTTGTAGAGGAGCTGCAGGAGCAGCTCGCACAGAGCAGCACTCAGCGGGAGGAGATCATCCGACTCAAGCAGGAGCTCCAGCTGCTCCGCAGAGATCTGCTCTTGTCAGGTACATTAAACAACGGCACGGCACATCCACTCTTTAGCTGCCAGTGCCTCTAAACTTTTCGGATTTAAATGTTATCTCTTTGTCATCATCAGGACTGTATTAATTCATTCTTATTCACTGTAATTTATGTGAAATCACTGATTTGTGTTTTCAATCTCAGTGTGATAAAGTAGCAGCGACATGTAAAAATGTTACACTGAGTGTGGTCGTGTGTCATCTATGCAGCCTTCGTTCCTTTTTTTTTTGATCTGCACTGTAGCAGTTTTCAGAGACCTCCCTGCCTAAATTGTTCCTTCTGAAACAGAGTAACGTTTGATGTATTTCACCAGGAGAGGGAGAGAGCTGGAAGGACGACCTACTCGAGCTGGCCCGCTCCAAACAGGAGCGTACCACATCAGAGCTCCGCTGCCTGCGACAGGTAAGACATCTGATGTGTCACCCCTCACTTAGGGGTACAGCCAAGTCACATTCAATGAAAACATTTTCTCGGCTTCACAATACGGCAAGACAATTGTTGACCAGCAACAGTTATTAATAGTAATTAGTAATACTGTGGCTCACAGCCACAGGACAGTCTGTTTCCTCATTCCTCCACTCCAGACTATTGTTGACCTCAGAGGTGTCTTTCTGGTTTGGCAGCATACCTCACAGTGTTCCTGCAGTTTCATTACTGGGAGTCTGAGGCACTGTCATGCTGTATACATATACTGTACATAATGTGTGCGCAATCCCATTTATTTCAATAAATGTAATTTTGAGTTTTAAAGACATACCAAAATCCTGAAATGTATCCAATCTAGTGTGTCAGTCTTTGTTGACTATTTATCTATTAAAACTACACAATGTTAGCTTGTTTATCTTGCAGAGAGATATTATGTGATACTGCCCAGTTAACACAACTGTATTTAGGTGGTTTAATTTATTCAATTCTGATCTTACAATGCGAGTGATAGAGATGTAGTCAGAGGCCTTGAAACCTCCATCTCTTACCATATTCACTAAATCAATCAGCGATCCAATCAACTTGAAGTATTTCTTTGTTACTAGAAATATGTGACATTACAAAAAAATAAAGATGCTTTTCACTGTGATCTCAATCTGAAAATCTAAATTATTCTATTAATCTATTAATAGAATATTAATTAATCTATTAATCGTGACACATAATGCTGCTTTTATGTTTGTTTTACAGGTATGTGAGAATCAGCGGAATGACCTGCAGCTTTTGCAATTAAACCTGCAGAGTGCTCATGAAACCCTGAGGGAGAAGACCAGCCGGGGTGTAGCTGGAAGGTGAATGATGTACAAGGAAAACATGGCTGAAAAATAGCTAATGCACGATGCACTGGTTGATACATTCTGTCTGTCATAGATCTGGACACAGATCTATGCAACGGTATAATAAGCAAACTGCAACTCGACAGGTGTGTGGAAGCTTGAACCTGCAATTCTATTATTGTTCATATTTTGTAGCTGTAAAGAAGTTGCAGTGAACACTTTGGGGAGCAGTAACAATAAGAATTCCCTTTCAGAGCTCAAATAAAAAACTAAAAACATATAACAAAAGATCTTGATCCACAGAAGATGAAAAAGTCTTTACTTTATATCCAAAATTTCATGAAAAACTAATAGAATCCCCATTGGCCGCAGTTGAACTCCTTTTACTTCAAATTAGCGAATACTAGCATGTTAACATGCTAAACTGAAATGATGAACAATGATATAAAAATGATATCAGTTAAATATGCCACGTCATTGTGAGCATCAGCATGCTGATGTTAGAATTTAGCTGAGATCACATCTGTGCTTCCATGGAGGAAGGTGAAATGAGGGGTGCTCAGTTGGTTACAATCTACAACTACGCCAGTAGATGTCACTAAATCCTTCATAGTGGCCCTTTAAAAACCTGTTTAGGTATCTTTGGCTGACGTAAGTAGAAACATTTGGGAAGAAATAAATGCTGCCGTCAGTATTTGCTGTGATATGTTCATATACAATACATGGTTGCTATGTGATGGGCTAGTAACTTTAGAATTGATGCAGGTAAAAGCAATCAGTAATCAGTGTTACATTCACGTTGTAGGCACAGTAAACACTGATACAACAATTAATACACTGAATGATTAAAAAGAAAAGGCATGAACTGGCAGCAGCTGCAATCGAAAACATGTTAATAAGACTCATATCAAGCATGACTGTAGTCCATACTCATGGGTCATATAATGACTGGAATAAAGAGAAATAGCATTGGTATCAATCATTTGTTGTATGTATTTGTGTTTCAGTCAGGATGAGTTAAAGTGTGGCTGTCTGGACAAACAGTCACCTTCACTACTCAGAGTGAAGAACTCAGAACCTCCACCTTTGGCAACAGCAGAACTGCAAAGCACAGTCAACGTTGACCTGGGAGCCTTCTCAGCACACTTGATGGATGTACGACAAAAATAAGCTATATCAACATGCAAACCCATTGCCTTTTTAAAATTAACTGCCCATTCCTCTTTCTTAAAAGGTTATAGAAGAAGATGGATGCCACTCTCATGTCTTTCTGTCAGACATGAATCTACAGCCAGTACTCTCTTAGCTTAGCACAAATACTGGAAATGAAAGGAAGCACTTGGCATGGCTCAGTCCAAATGTATCCAAATCCATGTGCCATCTCCTTTTAAACTCACTAATTGACACTATATCTTGTTTGTTTAAGAAAAATTACAAAAATAAGTTTTGCAACTATACATTTTGCTAGTGTTCATCCAACTCTGTCTTTCTCCTAAACTAAGCTAATTGTCTCCTGTTTGTAGCTTCAAATGAACTATAGAGATAGGAAATTGTTTCATGTAACTCTTGGCAAGAAATGTGAATAAGCTCTTTTTCTCAAAATGTTTGTCATCTGGTTTGGTGATTTTTAAAAAAAAATTTTTTTCAACTATACAGAACAACAAATTTCAAAGAAACTGGCAAAATGGTTAATTCCCTGACGTAGCAGTGATGTCCTCTAGTTGCTTGCTGTTTTTATACTCTGGCTTTTCCCCTGCCAGGCTGTCTCCCCCCCCTGCTTCTTTCTGCTAAGCTCATGCTCATTCAGTCTGTCAGAGTGATATCAATGTCCTCATCTCACCAACCCCAAGCTATCAACAAAAACAGATTACTGAAAATGTTTAGCTGTTCCTTTAACAGCTGACTTTTTCCTTTTCTCACCAGGGCATTGCTCCTCTGTCAAGCTGTCTGCTGGAGGAGTCCAGACAGGTCATCATGGGTAATTCAGAGCACAGCAGCACAACAGCACATAGTGCTGCACTCAACAGTGGCCCCACTATGAGCTGTGGGACCAATGACCACCTTTACTCCCATAAGTGCCACCACTGCCCAACATTCCCTCAAAAGGTGGATTTTTACGATTCGGGGCCTCTTTTTTCCTCTCTCATCTGTGTTCATGGGGTGTGGTGACATCAAGGGTGTAAAATTTTCAGTAGAAGTGTTCCTACTTCAGGTTTGGGTGTGTTGAGATGTAATGGTGGTATGTTTTTTGTTTTTTTTTCTTCCAACAGGGCAGTGAAACTCCACCCAGAGCATGCCCTTGACACCAGTCAGACCCGTGGTTGGTTTCTTGACATTAAGAGGAGCACACATTCTTTCTCTGTTTTTTACAGTGGACGTTCTAGTCTTCCTCAAAGTTTTTTTAATCAGTGTTACAACAGAACTAGAACTAACAGATACTAGTGCGCACAGAAACTTAATCGTGTAACTCAGGAAAATAATGAATTGATTTGAATTCAAACTGTCACTATTTTGTAAAACTTAATACCCTCTGTCTTATTTTTAATTTGGTGCACTCAGTAGGTTACTCTGTGTGTGTTCCCCATATACTTCTGTTGGGATAAGAGCAGACATTGTCATACATACTGTGTATTTTTTTTAAAACCTTATCAAAGTATTTTTCTTTTTTTTTTTTTTAAAGGCTGTATTGTGTGAAGTGGCTGAGATGTGAAACCAGTCCTACAGGGCTGTTGAGGGGTGTCTCCTTTTATTGACTTTCCAGTTTCGCTGCCTTGAAGATATTCCTTGTGACTCAGGAAAGTTTGATGCTTGTGCATAGTTTTTTTTTTACTTTTAATCTGTAACTTGATCAACGTGGCGCAACTTTTAAAATAAAATAAAAAAATTACATGTTAACTTCATATCAGTGTATTTTCTTGCTCGACATTGTCTGTAAATAAATAAACGCGTCACTGATTCAATGTCTTCCAGTGCGCGTTTTAACTTAACTTAATACATACGACAGAGAGGCTTTGTTTACAGGTAGTCTTTCTTCAGACAGAGTGTGTGTACTTGTTGTATTTAGGAAGACAGTGCTGTATTGATCTCGGGGAGATAATTCAAGGAGGAACAGTTTGAGCACATGCCCGCCGCGCCGTCGACGCACCTCTCATTGTTTTGAAGAGCGCAGGAGAGGAGCTGAAACCTGCGGAGTCATCGACGTATAGTTTGTCCGGGAAAAAAGTTTCAACATGAGCAAAGTAAAGAACAAGAACGAGAACAAGACAGAAAAGGCTCTGGCTGTCGAGAAAGAGCAGTTTAACAAACAGCAGGTAAGTGCTCTTTGTTACGTCCTGGTTCAACCGCTCTGTGAGAAGGTCGATTCCGAGTCAGATTTTTATTTATTTATTTTTTACATTGAGCATTTGATAAACACTATTTTAAATGTTGAATAGTTGACACAAAAATGTCAAATGTGACTCTTAATTCAAAAGAATCCTGCCCTCCAGACAGTAATTTTGTTTTCAATCTACAAGTGCTATCTGTTTCCGCCAGCAGCAGTCTCTTGTGGACTTGCATTGTTCCTGATGTCTGTCTTCTCATTTCTTTCAGCTCCAGAGCATCAGCAAAACTCTCACCTCCTCTGAAACACCACTCAAAGAGAAATATGCGCGCAGTATCCTTTATTACACGTAACTGCAGGTTTCCTTTAAACCATACACTGTTGACTAACAAATTACTTCAAAAAGTTTACAGTATGACTACAACCTTTGATAAGCTGTTCTTTGTAAATCATAGTCAGGTAAGTACTGCTGTACCGTGTTAGTTTTATTTGTTGGAGCAACGTCTGCTAATAACAGAACAACAGAGTAGTTTTGCCCGTATGAAGTCAGTGTTGGACAAAATAAGATCTGACCTGTTGACAGGGCTACGTGAAAAGTAAAGGGTTAATTAAAGACATAACGAAAAAGTTAATTCTGGGCGTCGAGATGTGATCATGACGTGTTACATTGGCATCAATGTGTGTACTGAACTTCATTCCATCCAGTAGTTCTCTCTTATCACACATCAGGTCAACCCAGCTTTATTTATATATTCTAAAATCACATATTACAAATGTTTGTGATTTGGTGAAGGGGAAGCTCCCCCAAAACAGTGAAAACAATGAAGAAGAACACTCAAGAAGAGAAATGAAGGGTCACTCTTCCAGAATGGACAGACAAGAAATAGATATGTGAATGGAATAGACAATCACAGTAAACAGGGAAGCGTCAGGTCAATCAGGATGATGATATATCAGAGATAGAGTGCAAACATACGCTAAATGAAGAATTGGATCTCAGGGGATATATCCTTGTCTCCCTACCTGAGACCTGGACGGGGACAGACAAATTCAAGCACACCATTCACTTGGACTGGTGTAAGGAAATGAACATAGAGGGAGAAGGAGACAGGAGGGGAGTCTCAGTGTTGGGGAGAACCAGTATTAAGGTTGTAAAAACCTAAAACAAATGTCCTGTGGCCACAAAAATGTAAGGATATACCCTTTGGAAACCATTAATGTTTATACAAAATGAAGTTACAAGCTGCTAAATAGATAACTGAGACATTTCATTAGGATTCATTGTCTTGGAACTTTGAAGGTAGGTAGCAAATTTCATGCCAATGCATCTGAAGGTAGGCAAGACATTTTTGTCTAAACACAAAAGTGTTATCCTCGTAGTAGAACTAGAGGAAACATGATGAAAAACCAAAGTCAGTATAACTCATCCTCTGGGGACCATGCTTCATTAATGGCTCTCTATTATAATGAACCTGCTCAGATATGCTGAGTTGAGATGCTCGCTGGCTGTCAAATGACTTGATGGTGCACCTTGTGCATTAGTGCTTCGGAGTTTCCTTGACAGCTGTGATGCCATCATCATGGGAACACATAAGGAGGGTGGAGCTTCCACCTTCTGGTCCTACACCCTGAACCTGCCTCTGTCCAGCAACTCCATGATCAGCTGGAAGTTCTGCTACCTTCTGCACAAACTCCTGCGTGATGGACACAAAAATGTAAGTTAAAACCCGTGCATCCCCTCAACTTTAATATTTACCTCCATTTCTATGTCACTTTCTTCTCACTGTCACGGTGTAATCTTGTTTCTGTCTGATCTGCAGTCTGTTCGAGATTCTCACAGATACTGCCGCAACATCAAGGATATGGGTATTCTCTGGGTGAGTAGCAGTGATGGAAGGAGTAGTCAGAAATTTTACTTCAGTAAAAGCAGAAATATTCCTTTACAAGTCAAATTCCTGTATTAAAGTAAACATACAAAAGTATAGAGGCGGCACAGGGGTGTAGTGGTTAGCGCTGTCGCCTCACAGCAAGACGGTCCTGGGTTCAATTCCCGGATCAGGGTGTTTCCGTGCAGAGTTTGCATGTTTTCCCTGTGCCTGCGTGGGTTCTCTCCACATGCTCCAGCTTCTTCCCACAGTCCAAAAACATGCAAACTGGGGGTTAGGTTAATTGGTCACTTTAAACTGCCCGTAGGTATGAATGTGAGTGTGGATGGTCGTTTGTCTCTATGTGTCAGCCCTGCGATGAACTGGCGACTTGCCCAGGGTGTACCCTGGACAAGATAAGGGGCTTTTCAGATATGTCTCCGTGGGTGCTACAGACAAAAAAACCATCTGTTACACAGTTCAATTAACCATGTCTTACACAGCTGATCAAACAGTATAATTTACATTAAATTAACTTTTTTTAATATTTGCAAATAGGATTGTGTGATGGGCTCAGCATGCACATGTGTTACTATTGTTCTTTTCATAGTTTGAGGTACATAAATAAATAATGATGCAAACTATTTTTCTTTTTCCAGGGAAACTTGCATGATCGTTACGGCCATATTGTTGCTTTGTCCGCCAAGTATCTCTGCCTGAAAATAGAATTTCATGCAAAGGTAAGATAAATATTGCTTATTATTTGTTTTTATGGTTTACATGATAATACGTGACAAACTCTGAATGATTTAAACAAGAAAAAAATCAACCTGTTCTTACAGCACAAAGTGATCCCAGGCAACCTGGAGGCTACTGATGAGACTTTGGATAGGGAAGCAGGAAGTGACATGACCAAAGTGTAAGTTTTCTACTCTCTCTGTGTTTACTCGTGTTGTTGAGCCACATGAATGCAGTGGTTTTTTTTATTAAATCTGTATTTTAATGTGCTTCATAAAGGTGTTTTTCACATGTTACAGGTTAGATATGACAAATGAACTCTTGGATTGCCTTGACGCAGGACTGAAGATGGCAGAGACAGGTGAGTCCATTGGGAGGCGACTCCTTACATCCATCTTAAAAGTAACATGTGGGTTTGGAGTGAATTTTCTTGCAGTTTGAGGTTATTTTTATTTGTCCTCACTGCCTTATTCTGCCAGTATCACTATTAAAATCTTAAAAAAAAAATGTAGTGTGTTCATGGTTCTGAAGGAAATGTTTGGACCACAGTTTTATGGCACAGAGGAAAAAGATATATCAGCCTCTGATACAGACACAGCACTTTATGGGTTTTCACTGAATCTTTTGACACTAAATATCCACATTAACCCAGACATATCCTTTAATCTGGCTTGTTTGATGTTTTCCTGAAGTTCTGCGTCAGCTGGATGCCAACGGGGCCAAATCTACGACTCCAGCTGGACAGTGCCGGCTGACACCTCTGATACCCCTCATACTGGACTGCAGCTTCCTCTACCACTTCTCTGTGCTGCTGATGTTCAAACTTCACAGCCGTGAGTGTCCCATAAGTCTGTTTTCATTTACTTTCATTCAGTTAAAACTGGGCAAGATCGAACCTTAATTCCATCGCTTCATCCGGTTTTTAGGCATTGCTCCAGATGTTCTTCTGGGACACCGAGAACGGTTCCGTGATCTATTTACAAGGTGGGTTAACAGCCTTATTGGACAAAACCACATTTTTCTCTCTATTATGGGTTCTGTCAGTGTCTGCTGTGTTTTTCTCTGCAGCCTCACGCAGTTCTTCAACAGAGCCAGAGAAATGGAGTTCTTCAAAAGTATCATTCAGATCCCAGACCTGCCAGACGTAAGTAACAGGCTTCCATAAATGTTTCTACATGCACAAAGTTTAGACTCACCTGTATCAAAAGCTTGATTTGACGCATTGAAATCAACACTGAAATGAATATTTGATGCATTTAGTTTGTGGAAATAGATGTTACTTTGTATAAGAGTATGAAAAATAGTTCAACCAGACTGACACCTTCAAAGGGCAGAAAAAGAGTGAAACCTCTCAGCAACAGTCACCTGTCATTGGTTACAAAAAACTGGAAACAGCATCAAATCAGTCAATTTAAATAGAAAGCAACGCCAAATGTACATAGTGCATTTAGTATCCGTTAATTTTTACCTCTGTGAAATAGCTGTGTTGTGAGAATTAAGGTATACATCAAAATTGCAGGAAGTGTCTATGATCTCCGCCTTCGCCCAAAGATGCAAAGATTGGCTCCAGGCCCAATTGTTCTAATTGTTCGAATTGTGGATGTGTAGGTTTCCCACATTAGACCTCCCTGGGAAATGTGTCTGTTTTTAGTCCTTTTCTCCTTTTACTTTAATGTGTTTCAGTTTTTGAAGACCCTGATAGAGTTTGGATGACACATTTCTTTTTATTTATCACCATCCCACAGGCTCCTCCAAACTTCCTCCGTGCTGCCGCCTTGGGTGAATATAAAAAGCCAGTGGTGGTGATGCCTGGTGAGGAGCCTTATGAGGACGAGGACGGAGAGCCGCAACCAGAGATCAGAGAATCACCACAAGTGTGTTTACATGAAAGTCAAAGGAATATTTTCCAGATGTGTGTCTGGAATCACATCTAATATTTAGTGTTCCTTTGCAGCAGTACTATTTGCTCAGCCAAATGGGAGCACCTGACGCTTCCCTGGAGCAGAAGGAAATAGAAAATGATAGTCTTAAGAGAGAACTTGAGGTTCTCAAACCAGAGCTCCAGCTCATAAAGAGTGAGGTGAGCTGGTGTCACATTGATTGAATATACCGGCGCACATACTAAGACACATTACCAGTGTAAACCTTTCCGCTTGTTCCTCATTCTTCTCAGGCTCAGAGGTGTGTAACAGAGTTAAAGGCTCAAGTCAATCGCCTGGAGGCTGAGGTGGAGGAGCAGCGCACCCACAAACAGATGGCGATGGTGGAAAGCGAACACCTGCGGTTGGAAGTCGACAGCCTGCGAAGCGCCAGTGTTGCCGGCGTTGGCGCTCAGATTGGATTAAAAGAGGCAGATAGTAAGTGTACAACTCTGAGTCCAGCCATACAATTGTCCTTGAATCTTGCTTGGTTAAACATGTTTCCTCCATCCCCTCATGTTTATGCAGCCAGAGCTCATGCAGCAGAGGTTCGTTTCTCTCAACTCAAAGAGAGACACGCAGAGCTGATCACCAGTCACGCCGACCTGATGAAGAAGGTAAACTGCCCCGGTGCTCGTGTTTCTTTTGCTCTCTTGTGCAAAAAAATATTAGAAACAGACTTCTTCTCTTTCTTTCATGATGAGGAGGATAGACACCACTCCCATATTTGTACCATAAATATGAAACCACTGCAACTTAGCATTAACATTTCGATTCAGCCTCTAGCCTCTGAAAGTTTCAAGCAAGTGGGCTTAGAGGTACTTATAGGCTAATATAAAAAAAAACATATCCCCATATATCCAGCCTTTATGCTAAGGTAAGCTAACCATCAATTGTAAAAATAAGAGAGCAGTTTTAATTTCCTCATTTACCTCTGAGTACATCTCAAAATGTTGAAATATGTCTTGTAGTGATTTTTGTAGTTATTCTGAAATTGTGCGACTTGTCTGTGCAGAACGCCGAAACAGTGAGATTGCTATCAAATGCAAAATATGGCCAAGATGATCTGCTGAGAGCTAAACAGCAGCTGGAGAGTGAGGTGGGAAATCTGCAACAGGAGAGAAGAAACATGGTGAGATATTGTGAGCTGAACCTCACATTATAATAATTATATCAGAAAACCCTTTGTGCTGTCAGATAAAGACTATCCTGATTGTTGATTTATTGTCTCCTTTCTGATCAGATGAATCAACAGCAGCAGCAGGTTCAACAGCTGAACCAGGATCTACAGGACCAAAGAGCAGAGCTGGCTGCTCTTCGCAGTACTCTGGAGAATAAAGAGAAGGTCGGACCAATAAATGCAGAAAACAATAGCGGATAGAATCATGAATCACATTGCTGATTAAAATCATGTTGTTTTTCGTAGTCAGTGATTGTAGTTTGGTCCAACTTACATATCTGCTTTAAAATGTCTAAAAATAAACTTGAGCTTTGTTATATTATTAGTTTTTCGCTGTACTAACATTATGCCAAATATTTCCAACAATATTCATACTCGGAAATTATTTAATCTTATTTGTTTCCTTTGGTCTGTAACTTCAGGGGGAGAGTCAGAGAGTGAGGAAGGATGAGAATGTGACCTAAACTGGTGAAAAGAAATCTTAAATTTATGTTATTCGCGAACATTTCTGGCTGTGTTATTTCAGGTAGATTTTCATGGTCAGTGGAGATTATGAACAATGAAGATTACAAATCCCATGATCCCGCACTGATTTACAATGTCATTGAATTACATATTTGGTTCCAGATCCAGAAATGGCATCCTGTGCATTTAATTCTATTGCTTTGACAATAGAAAACTAGCAACTGGAAGATTTGAACATGAATTTAATACCAGGGTGGCCTTTTATTCGCATCAGAGTCATCAGATTCTGAAATACACAAGTAAAGTAAAATTACAATTACAGGTTGCTTCATGTCCACACGTTTTCCAGCTTTATCCCATCAATCATATTAGCAAGAGTTCTCATTCACTCACGTTCCCTGTTCCCTCAGGAGGGATCTCAGGTGAGCAGCAGCCTGGCAGCTCTGCAGGCAGAGCGCGATGTGCTGCTGCGTTCTGCCAGAGAGAAAGACGCAGAGATTTCCTCCCTGAGACAGCAGGCCCAGCAGCAGCAGGGCTCTCAGGACCTGGAGAGAGACCGACTGAACCGGGAGCTGGAGGCTCTGAGAGCTCAGCTACAGCAGCAGGTACATTGACCGTGTATTGTGAAGATGGGCAACAGGAGACCTCCTTTAAAAGTGAAAAGAAAGCATCTACATCGCCCTCTGGTGGTGGTCTGCATTATAGGTCATAACTCTTGCACCAAGTGACGTCACCAACACGAGAGATCTACATCTTTATGTATGTCATTGCACAGTAGTAGTCAGTAAAGTTTTGAAAGCAATGCTCTTATTTTTATTGGAGTATTTTCATAGTGCGATATCAGTATTTAATGATCTGAGCATTTCCATGACTTACTGAAAGTTGCCACACACATAAACTTGCCTTGCCTTTCTATAGTTTACCATCAATGCAGAGCAGAAGCTGGAGATCGACCGGCTGAAACGAGAGCTGGACTCAACACGAGCAGAGCTGGGCCGTGCAAACAGCGCCTTGCAGAGCAAAGAAATGGTAGTATATGGTAGTATTTCTACCAACTTCTCTGCCATAGTTTCAACAATTTCTCGAACGATAAAAAACATGAATTAATTGATGTTATGATTCTCAGAGTGGTACCCAGCTGAGCAGCACACTAACAGGGCTGCAGGCAGAAAAGGAGTTGTTGCAACGCTCGTTGAGGGATCAGGAGGCTGAGGTGAACTCCCTCAGACAGCAGGCTCATTTCCACCAGAGCTCCCTGGAGCAGGAGAGGCAGAGGAGCAACATTGAGCTGGGAAACCTCCATGCTCAGTTACAGCATCAGGTACTGCACTGCGTTGATGACCGTTATGAATTTCTTGTCGGTTAGTTTCTGATGAGTCTCTGTGTGTTACATCAGGTGTATCGTGAAGGAGAGCTGGCTCAGAAGCTGCAGGACGAGCAGTTCTCTCTGCTCCAGTGTGCTGTGGTGGAAGCTGAGGGCATCATACTGGACGCTGCGGCTAAAGTGGACGACCCCATACATGTCCGCTGCATCAGCTCTCCGGGTAAAACCTCTTTAATGTCTCACTCTCCAAAAAAATGACATTCTTTACTTTCAATTTGCTCTATATTAAAATGAATCCATTAATTACTTATAAAATGCCCCTAAAACATGTATTGTCTATAGAAAATGCACCAGATAGTGGACTCTGCCACTAATGATGAACCACTTGGTGGGGCTAAGCAATGTATACAATATTTATCATTATCAAGATATGACAATATTTATCATCTGAGATTTTATCTGTGGCTATATCTTGATATGGCATACCTGGTTTTAATGCATCCTTTAAAACCTGGAAAACACAATCATTTCAAAACATATCAGCGTGTTTTATTTGCTCTTATATTTTCCTTCACATTATTTTATTGAACAACTCCACGGTGCTGATATTCACGTATCATTGTGTTAATATTTTGTCAAAGTACCAATAGTCATCCCTCCAATACCATTGAAGTGTCAGCATCAAGTTTTATTGTCAAAGATATTTTGATATTTGATTTTATTGCCCAGTGCTAGCCTTTATGAAGAGCTTGTGAGGAGAAATATTATGTTACATACCATGTATCCTGATATGGCCTAAGAGAATGGTGACATTATTTTAAGGCCTACTGCCCAGCCCCACAATGTTGTTGAGGTTAAGGTAAATGTCAAAATTTGGGATTACAAAGGTCATGAAAGTGCAAATATATAAAACTAAACATCCAAATAACACATATTTTCAATTTTTTAATTTAAGTTTAATTTAATAATGCACGGAAAATCAGTAAATCCTCACATAATTAATGAAAATTTGTCCTAACAAGCTGAACTCACTAACATTTTACTTTAACACCCTCGACCAAGCATTTGAAAAAACTCTGAATTTGAGAATACTTAATTAATGGGTTATAACACATTGTGGTATGGTTATAAGCAGACAACTTAAAATATTTTTTTATTTACAGTATTTTCAACTATTCTAATTTATCCTCTAATTTATCTGTTGGTAACACCTTACAATAAGGATACATTAATTATCATTCATTAATGCTGTAATAAACATTTACTAACGCATTCACAAACTGAAAGTTCACATGTAAACTAAGGTACTTATTCAATAGTTCATAACCATACTATTAACATATATAACACAGTAATGGCCATTAATTGATACTTGAATAATATAGTTAGAAACATTTTGACACAGTCGGTCACTTAGCCCTGATCATAATAGAGCCTTTATGTACCTGAATTAACATGGACAGTATTCCATAAATGCCACTTAATAGTATGGTTTTACAGTATTTAATAATCTATTAAGTAGTTTCTTACTTAACTTGATGACTGTCAGTAAATGCCTATTACTGCATCAACTAATGTTAATTCATGTACACATTGTAGAGTGTAAAGTGTCATCAACATATTTCATATACTGAAGCAGTCGCTGATTACATGCTAACAGCTTGCATTTCAGTTGTTTACAAATACAGAATAAACGCTTTGAAATGTTTCACTCACCAGTCATCTGTCTGTTCTTCAGATTATTTGGTGAATCGAGCTGAAATCACTCTGACTTCCTTAGACAAGCTGCAGCAGAGCCACATAGTCTACCTCGGAAACAGGAATGGTGAGCAAGTTATGTGTGTGTGTATTCAGGTTTGGACATGTATGTTACCATAGCATATCTAATGCTCTTTGATTTTATTTATTTCTTATTTAGACGCCAGTGGTTTGTTGAGAGCAGTCACGCAGTTCTCCCACCTCGCCGCTGACACAATCGTCAACACAGCAGCGACATCACATTCTGCTCCCACCGACCAGGCTGACCGTAAGAGATGCGCATTCGTACTCGGTTACAGAGATGCGCTAAGTTCATCACACACATCCAGTCACCATCCTCCTCTGTTTCTTTGTCCCCTGTAGGCTTAATTGACTGCTGTCGAGACTGTGCAAACAGCTTACTCCAGTTCTTGAAGGATCTGAAGCTTCAGGGCAGTTTACCCAGAGCAGATCCATCTGCAGTACGTTACATGGTCCAGCGAATCCACGCTTTGGGAGAGGTGAGACATGCTGGGTCTTTGTACGAGGAACAGGTTGGCAATCGTACGTTGTCACAAAAGTCAGTCGAATTCATCCTCTGGGGAACACGAATGTTTGTATAAAACTTTATGGCAGTCTAGTGTGCTTAGTAGTTGCTTGGATATTTCAGTTCAAACTAAGATTTTGTACTACTATCTGACAGATATCATCTGCAGTTCAGGTCATAAACCCGTCTTTCTCATTTATACCAGATGGTACTTGGGTAAAGTAAAAAGTCAAACCACTCCTCAGATACATTTTTTCCAAAGATGATTTCTGTCAGTCATTCTTATCATACTGATTAATGTTGAAGAGTTTTTTTTCAAATCAGTTTGGGTTTTGTTGGACATTTGATGTCAGAAATGCAGGATGAAATGTCATGCTTTACAGCTGAGCTCTGCTCATGATTGGACAGGCAGGTGTATATGCGGGAATATGATACTGAAGCTCCACCTCCTGGTCGCTGCTGAGCAGACTCTCACTCCAAATAATGAGTAACCAGTGAAAGATGGCAGTGTTCGCATCCCAACTATTTTGGCCTTGGGTAGTGTCATATTATCCATCTTTATTTATGTCCATGATCTAGACTGGCAGACATTTAAACACCTTTTCTGTAGATGGAAATGACCAGAGAATGCTTTTCTGTTGGACTTCTGAGTTTAATAAAAAGAAAAATCTGCTTGCAAAGATCAACATTAAAATCTTCGGCATTATTATCATTTCTATCACATCTCTTTCAGCCCTTGTAAACAGTTCTCCGTGCTGTAGCTTGCTGTGTACTATATCTGTGTGACTGGTGTTTAGGATTTGCGTCCAAAAGGGCGGGATGTGCTGAAGGAGGAGCTGGGGTACATGGTGGATAAAGAGATGGTCACTACATCAACTGCCATCGAAGAGGCTGTGCTGAGGATGGACGTAAGGACGCATTGGGACGGATAAACCTGGACCACAGTTTCTGCGGGTCATGCTCAACACTTCTGTTTCAATTGTTGCTTTTCAGGAGATCCTGAGTCAGGCAAAGAAAGACACCTGTGGCATTAAGCTTGAGGTCAACCAGAGGTAACGTTTAATTCAAAAACAGTTACTTTTTAACTTCTGTCCTTCACTTTCCTAATCTGTGTGATTTTTATTTTTCTGTTCCAGTATCCTGGGATCCTGTTCAGACTTAATGAAGGTTATGTCGCCCACATTGTTTAAACACATTTCTGTGAGCTAGCCTTGCATTTTAACTCGGTGTTCCTCCTTCTCTGCAGGCTGTTCATATGCTTGTGACAGCTGCTACTGACCTACAAAAAGACATTGTGGAAGGAGGCAGGGTGAGTGACACTGTGCCAGCTAAAATTCAGATTACAAGAGGGTTTTGGATCTTCCACCAATCATTTTAATCTCATCTCTAAGAATTGCACCTAAGAACTGTTTTAAGAGTAGAAAATAAGCGAATAAGATACATTTAATGTGTAAAATTTCCATTGGTGACAGGAGAGCACATCCCGCTTTCTGTTACAGTTAAGTTTAATTCACTAAAAGATCAATAAAAGGCATCCTCCTACTGTCCCACCAGCAAAAAAGAGAAGCTCAGTGGGGATGAAACGATTGAAATGCTGAGTCACCTTCAGTTTTCACTGTGTACATTTAAGCTTCACACACAGTAGCTTGTGCCATGCTGTCACAATTACAACAACAGCTCATCATTTCATAAGGGCCCAGAACTTTTCCCAAAAAATAAATTAATTGAATATGAATTTATCGTCCTCTCAGCAATTTTCTTTACTGTATCTGGGTCATTGGTCATATTTGGCTGATTAATTATACTGCAGGAAATATTGTAAAGCACTGACAAAATGTTCCTATAAATGTCTATAAATTCATGTACTGTATAAATGATTGTAGGCCTTGTTGTCTCTCCTGGTTCTTTGTCATTCTCCATTGTGATTAATTATGAAAAACGTATGAATTGCATGATATTAAAAAGCTTTTAATTTAATTTAAACTTTGCAGGAATCCTGCTTAAGCAGCAAAAACCACAGCTAAGTGTTGCATTTTGATTTGTTTGTCCATAGGGAGCAGCGTCCGTCACAGAATTTTATGCCAAAAACTCTTGCTGGACAGAAGGACTCATCTCCGCCTCTAAAGCTGTGGGCTGGGGCGCCACCCAGCTGCTGTAAGTGTCAACATAAACATGTGTTATTATTCTTATGGTCTCTGTCGTGATTATCAAACTGGACAATGACCTTGTTCTTGTGTTTTATCCTGTTTGCTGTCAGAGACTCAGCTGACCGGGTTGTAGGTGAAAATGGCCGATATGAGGAGCTCATCGCTTCCTCACATGAGATCGCTGCGAGCACTGCACAGCTGGTTGCTGCCTCAAAGGTACAAACGTAAAATTAAAACAGTCTCCTGTTGCTTTGTGGAGCCCATTTAATCACTTGAGGTCGTGGGAAGTTATTAAGTACATTTATTTAAGTGCTGTACAATTTGAACTCTTAAACTTCCCTTGAGTGTTTTTAATGAGGAAAGTTACACTTTTTACTGTTCAAATTCAGATTTTAAATGAAAAACATATGATAATGGACAGTGACCTTAGTGTCTTTTAGCGACCCCTTATTAGTTCCACCACAGTTTCTTTTCCAAACAGATGAGATGCTTCATTTCAATAAGTCCAAACAAGTAATACTTTTCTGTAGAACAACTTGTGTGATTTGGGTTTTTTTTTAATCTCACACCTAATCAAATTAATCTGATTGGAGCAGCTATCTACAAGTTTGAGACCTACCCAAGTAACTGTATATAAAATTATCAAAACTACACTTATGGGACCTCTGGTGGGTGGCGATTGTATTTAAACAGCTGTTTGAATAAAAAATTACTGTTTATATTTAGTGATGTGGTGGGGATTAATTTACTTGAAAAACAAATTGCTGAATTTTAAAAAAAAAATTTTTTTTTTTTTTGAATAACATTTTTGAGTGCTGTGTGAGCCAAACATTAACCTTCATTCACAGCCACTATACCCACCACAGAACTGTCACAGTCTGATGCATTCATAATCTGGCCGATTTCAAAGCATCACCATAGAAAAGGACTAGAGAAAGGCATATTTTTTTTGTAACTTTTGTCACCCCTTCAAGAGCAAACACATTGTGTTTGGTGAGAAATTAATTTCTAAAAACTTAATTAATTTACTTAATTACATTTTGTTAAAGTCCGTGTGCAACCTTTTAACTACACTATCCATCATCTGTGCGGAGCATTAAATATTGTTAAATTCTTACAAGTGCTGCTGTGATCTGAAAAACGATTGCAGGTGAAGGCCGACCGCAACAACAAGAAGCTGCACACCCTGCAGCAGGCTTCACGGCATGTGAACGACATGGCCGCCGTGGTCGTCACCTCCACCAAACACGGGCAGCAGCAGATCTCTGACCAAGGTGAGAGGAGGAGCGGATGGTTTACACCAGCAGATGTTAGAGGCTTTGTATCTCTGGTAACACTAAACCTGCTTTAGTCCAGTGTTTTTTGTCACTTGGCAACAGAAACTATCATTACAACACTATTACATGACTCTTGTATGCCGAACATGGTTGTAAACATGCCTTTGTATTTGTATTTGCCGAAGTCTTTGCTACTTATCAAAAGAACTAGTGTACAGCTACACTAACATCTCATTGAGCCTGTGTGTGCGCTGAGCTAAATGTTAAATTTAGCAGCCTAAATTACTCACAATAAATTGATAACATACCTCATTTTTTTTTAAAACACTGGATTTATCTCATTTTTAAAATTAATGTCTTCAGTCCCTCTTGACATTGACTCAAGTGACATCACTTGAAGGCATTTATCAGATCAGTTAGCACTGTCGCCTCACAGCAAGAAGGTCCTGAGTTTTATTCTTGGGTCAGGGCCTTTCTGTTCAGAGTTTACATGTTCTCCCTGTGTCTGTTTGGGTTGTCTCCTGGGTACTACAGCCTCCTCCCACAGTCCAAAAACATGCCTGAAGGGTGTTAGGTTAACTGGTTATTCTAAATTAAGTTTAGGTGTGAATGTGAGTGTGGATGGTTGTTTGTCTCTATATGTCAGCCCTGCGATGAACTGGCGACTTGTCCAGGGTGACCTCCGCCTTTGCCCAGTGACGCTGGGACAGGCTTCCGCAACCCTGGACTGGATAAGCGGTAGAAATTGGATGGATGGCATTACCCTTTACAACTTTGCCCAGATGTTAGAACAGATTACTAAGAGATCATCTAGATTATTACAGTTTATCTCTTGAGGATTCTCTTCGTGTCTGTAGAAAATTTTATATAGTTATGTGGACCCAACTCTATAAAATTGATTCACAGCAGTTGTAACTCTAATGTGTTTACAGGTACAATGGACTTCTCTGGCATGTCTTTGATTAAGCTGAAAACAGAAGAAATGGAGACTCAGGTGATCTTTTTTTAAAAAATTCTCATTGACACCTGTATAAGAAAAGGCGCATCTCCCAAATCTCTCAACTACAGCTGTCAATCATGATATTTCGCTCCCTTTATACAACATCTAATAACTAATTAAAACCAAACTAATCATAACTAATCATGAACACTTGAAATGATTATACAGCAACCTAATCGGAACTACATAAAATGATTGGAACCATCTGGTAAAAATGTATTTGTTAACTCTGCCAAGGCGGTCATGTTTTTGCTAGTGTTTGTTGGTTTAATTTTTTTTGTGAACAGGTAAACTCAAAGATTTAGACATATTTTTATGAAATTTCAACAGCGGTGTATCTTTGTCTATTCTACAGCTGATTAAATTTTGTTGGCCAAAGGTCAGAGGTCAAGGTCACATTTTGTCACTGACAGCACTGGCTACAAATTAATCATTTGGGGCTTTCAAGGTCACTGAAAGGTTAGAGACATTTTTGGGAAATAACTCCTAAATGAATTGACGAAGGTCAAATTGGTCCAACTGGTGGACCAACTGGTGACATTTGTCACCGGATGATGTACAGATGATTAACTTTTGGGCTTTCTAAGTCAAAGTCCAGGTCACTGATAAGTCAAACACATTTTTGGGCATATGTCCAGGGTGAATTGACATACAGAGGTGTAAATGGTGTCATTTTCTAGCTAATGCCGGGGTCCATCACATAACCAAATCCAGCCAGCTCTTTGGTTCATTTGCTACACATCAGGTGGTGGCAACAACATTTCTGCTGTCTGTATGTCAGCCCTGCATTGAACTGGTGACTTGACCAGTGTCTATCCCGCCTTTGCCCCAATAATGCTGGGATAGTCTCCAGCCCAATGGTGACCCTGTATAGGATAAGCGGTAGAAAATTAATGAATGAATGACTTTCCGACCAATAATGCAGCCTACCACCAGGGGGAGAACAATCTTAAGAGTCATTAGACGAATATGTATATACCCTCTTGTTTTGCATATTCTCTGTTTATTCTAAACACTTGCGGATGTTCCTCTTCCTGGGTTTCAGGTGAAGGTGCTGCAGCTGGAGACTCAGCTGGAGCAGGAGCGAGTCCGTCTGGGCGAGCTGAGAAAGAGGCACTATGACCTCGCCGGCAATGAAACCACCTCTGACAGAGTTGAGGATGAAACCGATAGCTTTCCACCGCCACCACCGCCTACTTTGCTCAACTCAACAGCAGTTCCTCAGTCTTATTCACAGACACAGCCTTACCTGAACACTCCGAGCTTTTCACAGACCAACCCTTTCTCACTGGCTCCAACACAGCCATTCTCTGCGCCTCAGTCTTACACACCAGCAAACACGTACTCACAGACCCAAACCTATACCCCTTACACCCCTCCTCAGAGTTACATCCCCGCTCAGAGCTATACACCTCCCCAGGCTTACATCCCATCCCAGCCCTTCACTCCAAACCCAAACCAAAGTTACTTAAAACCTCACTCGCCCTCACTGTCACAGCCTTCATCACACGCATCCAGCTTCCCTCGCCCCCATTCACCATCTCTGCCCCAGACGACCTCGCAGAGCAACGCAGAGACCACCAAACCAGCCTTGAGGAAGCCAAACATCTTCACCAAGTCAGGAAATTTGCTGAAGAACGCGGTGAGTGCTGAAGCCAGGTAGAGGTGGATTGTCATTATTTATTGTTTGAGTAGATGTTGTCAATATATCTATGTTTCTTTAACTCCCAGTTCAAACGAGGTGACGGTGGATCTGGGGAGTCCTGAAGCCTGATTGAAGGGGAATCTGATATACAGCGGAATGGCAGTGTAAATATTAAAAACACTGATCTTAAGCAGCATATATGATACATAAAATAGGACTTTAGTTCAGCTAAATGTGTAAATTAAATGGTGATATGGTGGCATATTATCTAGCTTATTTTTGTACTCATGCTGGACTCTTTATTATGTGGTTACTTGCAGTTGTATAAAGAGCTGATTTATTAAAAATCCTTAAATCATCTGAGGCTGAATATAGTCTCTCATTAGCTTCTACTACAGATTTATTGCACATTTTCCATTTTTTTAGAATAACGCTACATGAAAATGGACATTTTCTTGTTTGTTGATGTGAAGAATTGCAGTCAAGCTTTTTATGATGTATTATACCTACAGGTAAAAATTAGGTTAATCTAGAAAAGGTAAAAACACAAAATTTTGAATTAAAATACAGTACAGTAACAACTTATTGGGGGCATCTTTTAACTCATAAAAAATGCTTGAAGAGTAAAACAACAAAGATTGATAACCAAATGTTTATATTGATTTAATAGTTTTATTTAGTTTTTATTATTTTGGAATAACAACACGTTAAGAAAGCTTAAAGATAGAAATATGATGTTGATTTTGTCCATAAGGCTCAGGGTTGTTATATTGCTTTATTTGGTTGAATGAATGACGACCAAATAAACGAATAATTTTGGTACATGTGTTTGGAAAGGATCACTAAATGTTATATTTATTGATTTTTCTTGAGATTTTGATTGTTTTTAGCTCCATGTTATCCTTTAAAAGGGTTTTAAATATTATTTGTTGATTATTTTTGTCTTCTTTATGTTTTTAACAAAGAATACACTCTCTTATTTACATAATGACAATAGTATAAATATAATAACTTATAGTGAGCATTTTCCCATTCTGCAAACAATTTGAACATTTACTGGAATAAAAGATGTGAACACTTTTTCCACCACTGGCTTTGAGTAAACAGCGTTGAGTTATAATTGTCAATCCAAAACAGGGAACGTCTCTTTCTGCTGTCATATATTCTCACAGCGACCTCATCAAGTCTGTTATTTGTGTCATGCGCAATACAAACTGCCGTCTCACCACCACGGAGTAGCCGCTGTAGATTCCCATGGGGTCCTAAATGGAGCTGCATCAAGTTGCGATAGATACATGCCGCAATTACAAGTTATTTTCTTCTAAATAAAAGCATAAAAAGTTTAACCCGCAGCTATAATTTCATGTACAAGTAGATTACCCCCCCCTAAAAAAGTAGATTAAAAGAAACACAGAAATAAAATATCCATCAATTTAATGGTCCTCTAAACAAAGTCGGGGATGCTGGAATAATAATGTTATAAAACAAGGTAAATCTTGTGCCTTTGAATGAAACATTCTTCAAAGCATTCGTTGGTTGGTTGGTTGGCTGGTTTTGTTTTGAAATACCCAACCGGACGTTGCTAGTTACAATATGGTGGACTTAGTGGCGAAGAGAGGGGACATACAGGACAGCGATGGGCCACAGCCGATGTTTATTCCAAATAAATCAAAATAGAGCCCGCGCTCAGCTGATGGTGATGGATACGCAATAGTTACGGCGTTTCGCGCTGATTTCCGGTGTATTTGTGTTAATAAATAAGGGTAAAGCGGCAGGGTTGTGCTAAGTTAGCGGAATCCTTGCTCCGGGGGCAGGAAGTTTGCTGCGGCCGAGGAAATATAATAGGAAACCGCGGGCAAGGCCGGAGTGTCCCGACATGGAGGACTCCGGGTCGGCCCTGGAGAAGAATGTGGCCGACCTCACGGTGATGGACGTGTATGATATCGCCGCGGTGGTGGGCCAGGAGTTCGAGCGGATCATAGACCAGTACGGCTGCGAGGCTCTGTCCCGCCTCATGCCCAAAGTGGTGCGGGTGCTGGAAATCCTGGAGGTGATGGTGAGCCGCAGCAGCATCGGCCCGGAGAGCCAGGAGCTGCGGCTGGAGCTGGACAAGCTGCGGCTGGAGCGGATAGACAGGATGGAGAAGGAGAAGAAGCACAGAAAGGTCCGACAGGCCTCACCACTCTCTCACCACGCAGTAGCATTAAACATGGAATTGGATAAATAAATTATGCTCAATATTATCACTTGTGGATGAAGTGTCCAGAGTCTTTGCTGAAAGTAGTTACTGTACCACACAGTGAAAATACTCCATTATAGAGATTTAAAGAGATTAAAAAAAAAGCGAAAAACATCAATAAATTAACTAATAGATATGCAGAATTTCAAAATAGTCAAGGGTTAAGCATTGTACTTGTCTAGATGTATGAAGTGTTTTGTAGAATACATGATCAACCTATTAAATAGGATCTAATGTTGTAGGGGACAGGTCCCACAGGGATTTATGTGAGGTCTTCATAAACCTCTGCTGTATGTTTAAAATAAAAACATAACATTGTTCAGGCCCTTGAACATAGAGGACCACAGGGGTCATGGATAAAAAATAATTGTAAAGGATGTCCTTTAATAGCCGTTTCTACAGTAATACAGCCTAGGATTTAACACTTTCAAAGCTCATTTTACATTTTATGCTTTAAGTACATTCTGCTGGTAATCTTTAGCGTTTTGAATATTTTTACATGTAGCGGAGATTTTTACTCTGTTGTGTTGTTCCTTTGTCTCAAGCTTTACCAGCACTGCCACTGAAATATATGGACCATTATATATTATATTCATTATTATAACTCATGCGCTAATGTTCTTGCAATACTTTCCTGTCCGTTTTAGTTCCCTTAGATACAGTAGAATGAACATAGTGAAAAATACACATTGGCAATGCCAGTAGATGTGCTGGTTTAAGTCACCCAGTCAAGTACTTCCTATTTTTTACTCTACGGCTAAATTTGTCCCTATCCTGAGAGGAAATGAGTTGAAATTCTGAATGAAATTCAATTTCAAAGTGCTACAAATTGCTGTAAGAGTGCTCTCGAGATGCTACCAGCCACTCAAAGTAAGTCAAAGTACCAATAGTGCCAAGTGAAAATATTGAAATATAAGCAAAAAACCTGCAAATCATTAATTAAATGTGTTTGTTGAGTGAAATTTTATAGTGCTTGTGCAGACACTTTTGAGTGTGTTGAATCCAGATCACAGCTCAGAGTCAGTCCGCTCGGCGCTATAAAAACTCTGGTTTGGTCTTAAGTCTCTCGTGACACCGACTGAGTCACACTGAACGCAGTCGCTGATTAACGGCATCTCATGAGTGTAATAAAGCTCCAGCACAGCTACAGGGCGCTGACTTCTCTGACGGTCTGAGCTGGGAACACTAAGGTATACTGCAGGTGGGAGGATGGGACGGCGTGGAAAAGCATCAGTTTGTGTTTTTCTACTGGGGTTCTTCATTTTCTAATCTTGTATTTGAGATATGATCAGGAGGAAGCTGTTATGAAGGCAGTTTCCAGAAAAGATAATGATATGCAACACACACATTGCGGTGAAGTTTTCATACGCGCTCAATCTGCAGGCTAACGCGCGGAATTGTTTTATTTATTTTCACCATTATCTGTATTTAAATATTTATATTTTACCAGTAGTTTGCAAGCGCTGTGTGTTGCCCTTAAACATTTTGAAAATTACTTCCTAAATGTTTAGATCATTTCATGAATTTATATTGCAAAAATACCATAAAAAGTTCGAAATCAGACATTTGAGAAATTGGAAAAGATATACAGTATGTACAATTTTTTTTCCCTCTTCCTCTCAGTTTGAAAGGATACAGAAGATTAAAGTTGTGACCAAAAATCACTGTCATCACCTAATTTTCTGTTATACTTTGACCAACAGGTTGTGGACTTCTGATCCTCATTGAAATCATATTCACATTCATATCAACATACATGAAAATTGTCAGTTGAGCTTTTGTCTTCATCTGCACGGTGAAAAATCGAAGGGAAACTTGAATTAACAGAGGAGCAACAGATCAGATGCAATATATCACATCCCTGAAGGGGTCAGAAAGCCTGCTGGTCATCTGAGGTGTCATGGTGTGAAATGTACAGGAGTTGGAGCTGGTGGAGGACGTGTGGAGAGGAGAAGCCCAGGACCTGCTCACCCAGATCGCTCAGCTGCAGGAGGAGAACAAAAGCCTCCTCACCAACCTGTCCATCAAGGACCCGATGAGCGAGGAGGACCTGCAGAGGCACGAAGGTGAGGAGGATGCGCGCTCACAACTCTCGCAAACAATGAAGGGGGGGGGTCACAACTTTAAGATTCTCATGAAATCTGATTCATCTTTTGTGAGTAATTCAAGAGATATCACTGATGCTGAGGGAAACATACTTTAAATAATATTCTGTAATACTCACGGCATCACTGACGATAAAGAAATGATATGATATGTAGGAAATGCATTTTAGATCAGCCTCTGAAATGCAACTTCTCCAATTTGAGGATTTTTTTCTGCTTTGCATCATTAGAAATTTAATGAGGTCGGGCAGATTTCAATAATTTGCCGCCTGCTGTTTGTGTCCTGGTTCTGTAGTAAAATTTCAGCCGTTACGTGTGGTGCTTCCCCTAACAGTCCCACACATACACACGCACAAAGCGGGCCTTCTCTGCATCTGACGGTGAGCCAGGCTCGTCTCTGCATCAGAGGCTCCGTCGTGGCTTCACACAGAGGCCACAGTCACCCTGAGACACTGTGGACAAACAAGCCTCAGTGTCCAAGCACACCTGCTAGACACACACGCACACAAATCAGGGTTCACTCCCTCCAGCCCTCTGTACAGTGACTTTCTCCTCCAGTACAAACAGACCGTAAAGAATAAACTACCCATCCACTAAAAATGCACTGAACATGTTATTCTCGCGCTCCCTCCTCCTCTGTGGTTGCCAGGTATGACCGAGAGAGAGAGGCAGGTGATGAAGAAGCTCAAAGAGGTGGTGGACAAGCAGAGGGACGAGATCCGAGCCAAGGACCGAGAGCTCACGCTGAAAAACGAGGACATAGAGGCAGTAAGGCGACAAACTCACGGTCTCAGCGGGACCCGGAGGCATTGACACCGCTGAACTATATTTATATGTAGCAGCGCAATGATAGTTAGTGGACGGAAAGTTAATCAGCAAATATTTTGATAGTTGATGAATTAATTAGCTGTTTTTCAAATACACAATTATTCCACATTTTTTAAACACGAGGATTTTGGTGGTTTTTTTTTAATGATATTACAATATCTAAAAATAAGTACATCTTTTCATATATTTAGCTGACATGTGCTTTTACATTATCGTAACTGTTCCCAACAGTGTTCAAACGGACAACATTTCTGCCCGAGTTACGTCACATTTGTACTGGCAGTAGTGGTTGATTAACAGTCAAGACAACGATTCCCACGATCCCATGCCACTTTAGTCTTTTTGTTTGTTTGTAGGACCCCTGGTGGAAGAAACGTAACAAGTCATTTAACAAGTGAAACAAGCGAGAACGCAGTTGTTTACATACCTCTGCCATCCGTTTACATGCATGGAAACTGATGTGGATCCAGAATCCAGATCCAGATGCAGATCATAACCAAAAGTTAATCAATACATCTTTAGGTCATATTTTGACTCCAAAAAGTTTGGTGAGTTAACTGAACTTGAAAAGTTGATGTACCTTTGAATCATTAGATTACCTCAACATCTCTATTCAAGTTCAGTGTAGTTACAATTTTAAGGCAGTTCAGAAATGTACTTTTTTTTTTAACAGTAAAACAAATTTTTCTCATAAAAAAGGTATATCTGGTAGTCTTGGGGTTTATCAGCCAAATGTATGCCATGTGTCTTAAGTTCAGATGGACTTGCCAAATTGCCTCTTCTCCTATTCTTGCTGTGTGTTTGCGCAGCTCCAGCAGCAGCAGTCTCGCCTCATGAAAATCAACCACGACCTGCGGCACAAAATCTCTGTGGTGGAGGCACAGGGGAAAGCGCTGATCGAGCAGAAAGTTGAACTGGAGGCCAACGCTCAGGCGCGGGGCCAGGAAGTTAGCGCCCTTCGGCAGGAGGTTGCCCACTTTAGGGAGCGACTTCAGGGAGACCCACCCACACAGAACCCAGAGGAACCCCCGCCTCAGCCCCCCTCACCTGCAGAGGTAACGAAACACAATCTTCTTGTGAGCTAAATTTGATATCGACATTAGTTTTATAGTCATGTGCAAACATCCTGGATTGTCTTTGTGCTAACTGTTGTACATTGTGGGTTAAAATCTGCTCCATTTAAATTGCAAACAATAAAATACTAATAGCATTTAGTCAAATAAAAATCCCCAACAGCTGACAAAAGAGGTAGTAACTAGGATTGCCTTGTACACAGATAATACGGTGTCCTTTACTCCACCAGTGTGGTAAAGCCGTTCCAGTGCTGGTGGGGGCAGAGGGTCTGTCAGACAGGCCTGACCCCTCTGAGCTGGTGCTGGGTGGGTTTGCCCCCACACTGCGACCCCAGCCTGGTTCCCTCAGCCCAGAGGGAACCGAGGATGAGGAGGCGGAGGACGAGGCAATGTTGCTTTGGGTAATACAGAAGTGCTAGCTAGTGAACCAGAGTGGTGTGATTGTCCTGAGTCTAACTCCAAACCTGCACCCCCCCCCCCAAGACAAACAACTATCCCGATAGAAACAGAAAAACACCTTGTGGACTAACATTTGTATGGCCCATGATCAGGGCTGAAGTGGCTTGGCATGGGTGTTGAAGAGCTAACTAGAGTCAGCAGGATGTGTCTCTCCAATGGGGGTGAGACTTTCTGGATCACCACACTGACATTTGACCTTTCTAAATATAGATCACTAGCTCAGCCGCTAACAGCACTTGAAGTTGTCCTTTAATGCACCACAATCCTGGAAACAGAAATGGAAGTTTAAAAGTCCAACTGAAATCAAAATGGTATGTTTATCTTATGCCATAATAAAATGCACAATATTTATCTGGTAATTCACAAGTCTGTACGTGTTGCAATTCGTTGTATTTGATCTACATCAGCCAAGCATGAAAAATTCACAGGAGATGTGTTTTTTATGCTAATTTAAGATAATAAAAAAAAACAAAAAACAACAACAAAAAACAGCAACACAAGAGCCATAGATTTAACAACACACACTAGCTTTCCTGGTGTTCTCAGCGTCATCAATTATACAAATGTGTTCTGTTGCATCAGCTCACTAAACGTGCCACCAATCGACTGTGAGCTTAAGGTCTAATCAGCCAGCTCAGCTGTAGCACATTAAAACAGCATGGAAATGTGCCCACAAATGTCATTTGGGTCTGGTTAGTAAGCGTGCTCCTTACTGCTCAAGACAAGCTGTGTGCTTAGCTAGGCCCTTTTAAAAGAAAAACAGTTGATGATAAATTCACAAGAAACAAGAGCAAACAGAGAGCGCATACCACCGCCAAGGCCCAACAGTCCCTCTTATCTGGAACACCTACAATGTTATTAAGGCCCAACAGGGGGAAAAAAAAATTTGATAAATTAGTAAAAATACACTAATTAGATGAACTGTAATTTTATTTTTAATTTCACTGACATTTTAAGTTGCCTTTTTGAGGGTTTTTCCACATCCATTAAATCTAGCTTTCATACGTACCTGAAGGTTATATTTAAAAAAAAAACAAAACCTGCCATTAAATTTTGAGATGTTTTTTTTTTTTTCCCAATAGCAAAACTAGCTGAAAAGATTCCTCATTTTAAATTTGAAAAGAATTCTTCCCTGGGAATCTTGAGACGTAACGATTTTTTTACAAAATCACCTGTCGTAATGCCTTTGGGATTCAATCTTGACACTATAAATACGCGTTGCAAGTTAGAAGCAAATTGGTTGTGGCTTTGGCCAACATAGAATTGTTGACATTTCACCCTATGTTAACAAATCAAGATTTTGGCAACTTTCCTGACCTTGATCTCTGACCTATGAACCCCAATGAAGCCACTGCCAACAGAACAGAAAAAAAATCACAATGATTTGTCCAGATTGCAGATAATACAATGCTAACAAACAAACTAAACCAAAACCTTCTTTACAGAGGGAATTATGTGCAATGAATTTATTAGTATGGACCCTCTTTAACTGCAGAAAGAGATGACGAAATGTGATTTCAGTTGGACTTAAACATTGTTAATAGTATATATATTCTGCAAAATTCAATTTTTTTGCCCAGTGCATGAGTGACTTGGACCAGCTGCATGTGCTTAAACTTAAAGGGAGGAGGGAAGGCTGAACAAACATATTGGAACAAGTCCTGATGTCTGACTTAGAGTCCAACGTTTACCTCCAGGAGGCGATGTGCGATGAGGACATGCCTGCTGTGTTCCAATATTTTACCAAGGTATCCTCACATCCTTCCCCCTTTCCTCCTTCCTTCCCCTCCTTCCTTTTCTCGCCTTCTGTTTTGTCCGTCTGACTCATTTATCTCTTACCAGGAGGCATTGTGCGACGAGGAGACGGCCAGCCTGGACCTGAAGGACCCCAACCGGCCGCGGTTCACCCTGCAGGAGCTGAGGGACGTCCTCCACGAGAGGAACGAGCTCAAGGCCAAAGTGTTCATGCTGCAGGAGGAGCTGGCCTACTACAAAAGGTATTCACAGGCACATTTATTTCAATCTGCGCAGGCGTGTTCTTAATCATGGCTAAGCTGTTGATATTTATGATGGTTTGTTTTTCAGCGATGAGGCAGAAGATGAAACAGTTACTCCCAGTCCGTCTCCCTCACCGGAACCGAGGACTCGCTCTCGATCTTCAGTGCAGCCAGAGTCAGGAATCAAACGCCTGTACGTTGTCCCCGCATATACACCCATTCAGTCATACCATGACACCATGGAGACACATGCTATCTTACTTCTTTTTTGAGCCTGTTCATGATGGTATTAACATCCATTCAGGGTGATGTGCCTACAGGTGGACAGCCCTGATCGCATCAGGTCGCACTCCACAAGTGTGTGATCAGATCTCATTTCCCCACTGTATATGCAAATGAACTATTACATCACTGGGACAAACAAGAAATAAATAAGCTAATATCTAACATTTGCTAGTTTCAGAACAAGGCAGAAATAACTAAGAATTTGTCAGAGACAGTGTGTCACAGATTGTAGTTGGGGTTTTTTTTTAAGGGTGCCTGGACACTTTTCCCCATCGGCAACATAGATGTTTTAGTTATTGTTTTACTGGATTTTTAAATATTTCAAGTCTTAACACCAGCAACATTTTTTCGCCTTTCATAAATTTTGTTTAGATGTTGAAATTGATACAAAACGTGTGTTAAAATAGCTGCTAGAAGTGACGCACGCAGCAGCAGACAGGTGGGTGCAGTTGCTACTTTTGGTTTCTCATGCTTGACTCCGCGAGCTTTAATGTATCGCATTTATTGTAGGATTAATAAGAACAGATGATTTAGAATTTGCCTTAGGCTTTTTAATTTATTTAGTTTATCCTCGCTATGCAACGTAAAAATGTTGACAACTATTCAGGAAGTCCATGGAAATACCGGCCTCTAACTTGAACAGTTCCAACATACAGGGTGTTCACAATTGTCTGCTGCTTACTTTAGCAGGTAAAGTCCAGTGTGGCCGATGACAAATTAAAGGAATAGTGCCACACATTGGCTAATCTTGGTCTAAATGCTTCCTCGGTGCGTTGTGTATGCGTTCGCATCTGTTCTTGGACCTGTCGTATTTATGTCACTCTGGACGGATGTTAATATCAAGTCTGAACGGGGCCTTTGAGATTCGAATTAAAACCAGATTGCTTTGCATGCGCTGAGTGAAAGCCTAAAGTTGTCCCTGCATGGCCAGTATTTGCATATTTCTTGTCATGAAATATGTAAATTAATCATAAGCGTACCTGTGTCATATAAGAAGAATTTCACATTCAGGTGATTTTTCATGATTGGAAATTGATTGTTAAACCGCATATTCGGCACATTGTCTTTGCGTCCTCACCGCTCAGTTTGAAGTGTTCCCACACACCTGAGCTGTCTGCATTTTGTCCTCCCTTTAACCCCTGACGTTCACTGCTGTGAGTGAGTGGAGATCTGTTTTCACCTTTTAACAGTGCACCCCTCTGTGTGCATCGTCACCTGGCTGCAAATGAATGTTTTCCTCCGCATGCGTCCATTTTGGTTCGGAGCCCGTGCCGTAAATTAAACTTCTTCTGGTGTGAGTTTAAATGGGAACTGTACGTGACGTTTGGGTCGAACAGAGGTCAAAGGTTGATGTGGTCCCTGTCTCCCCCTTTTTCGTCTCTCTCCCCCCTCTCTGTATATCTCCTCCTGTTTGTGCCTGTGTGTCTGTGTAACAGGATCTTCACAGCCATCATGCCGATGGTGGCGGCTGGTTTGATTCCAGATGACCCCACTTTACAACCAATTAGACGTCTCGTATCGCTTGTATGACTCCATATTTGGTCTCTTTCTTGGCTAACAGCCTCCATCACCTTGCATATGCTGGAGTTGCTTTTTGATCCTTTATCCCACCTCTGTAGTATTCTGATGGGCTGATGGTGGGGCTGTCTTATTGTCATTGTCCCCTGGGGTATAAATCAGCCAGTCAGAATATGAGCATGTAGTCTGTCGTCCTCTTGTTGCTTCCCTAACCCACCAAAGTAACAACTCGACATTTTGCTCTAAACCCCGGAAAAAAATTAATCAAAGATTACTTTTAGCTTTTTTTTTTTTTATAAAAGCTGGTTATTAAAGCACTTATGTACTACTTTTCACTTAACATAGG
This sequence comes from Mola mola, assembly GCA_001698575.1. Taxonomy (NCBI): domain Eukaryota; kingdom Metazoa; phylum Chordata; class Actinopteri; order Tetraodontiformes; family Molidae; genus Mola; species Mola mola. Next base: position 9,673,371 of record KV751320.1, on the reverse strand, counting down.
ATGAGTCACTTCCTGTTCTTCCATCTTCCATCTTCTGAAGTTGTTGTGTTCCACATCAATACAAAAAACTATTAAGCATTAACTTGATTTGCGCTAACGTAAAGCTGCTCTATGTAGCATTTAGCGTCAAACATGATACATTAGCCAAATTTCTGTAAACAGATAAATATAAAGAATGAGAACATAAGTAGCCCATATGAACCTTGTCGCTGCATTTTTAGCAGCTCTGGCAACCTGAAAAATCTGCCGGTCTGCAGCAGCAGTGACACTGAAAAATTACTCTGACATATCCCATATCAATCTCTGTTCCACTGACGTATACCACTTCTTACATTTGATGAATTACTAAACAAACGTGGCTGAAGGGAAATATTGATTCAGACTTCATAAAATGACATAATTTGACTGTAATTCAGCCTTAAAAACCAGACAAGACAACACTTATGACAAAATATGTTAATATCCAGATTTGATAATGTGATACATGATAATATGGTTGGGTTAACATGGTGGGATTACTGACATCAAGACAAAAACTTTAAAAGAAAATGTGCTGAGGGTCAATGAAGACAAGGGCTGTGACAAACCTGGTATTCTCTAAAGAATTACGCTAATATTGCCCTTCCTTACAATGCATAGTATCATATTAAGATGTTTTATTGATTTTTTTTATTGCTACTAGCAGGGAATCTATGAATAATATGAAAAGCTCTGAGGCTGATGAGTATTAAGAAGGATTTGTCAAATTTTGTACTGGATGGAACTTTTATTTTTGGAACTATCCTAAATTCTTTTTGTTTTCCAGTTTATATTTGACCAACAAGTGTAGTGTAGCTTGACTGATACTGCCACAGACAGCATAACTGTTGTAGCTAAATAATTACTTCCTTTGTTATAGCTAAGCCACCTGTTCAGATTGTCCTTCCTCCTCTTTATAGTAGACGGAAAAAATATTATCACATGGTCCCATTTGTCACAATACCACATTATTTCCCATTAAGCGCCAACAAAAAATAAGACGCCTGCAGCATGCTGCTAACTCTCCCAGACAGTGACATAACCAGAGGTTTTTTTAATTCATAGCGCAAAAGAATCATGTAACACAGTTGCAAGTTGTTTATAATTTGCAGGCAGCAGCAGGATGTTAGAATTTGCTGCACCACAAGTCAAACAGAATGGGCAGATATAGGAGATAAGTGGTGTATGACAGTAGGAAATTATAAAGACTCATGACTGCTGCAGGAAGATTTGGAATTTAATGTAAAGTTTTGTTAGTATGTTTACAGAAATTACACTGAGGTATCATTAAAAATGGTGTTCATTGATTTTGGTCAAAGCCACACACGGCACGTTGCTGTAAGATGTGAGTCTAACACTGCTTTATAAACGAGTGATTCTGCACACACTACATACACGTTACTGTAAACTACCCCCATGTGACATGTCCATTAAGACATCTTCTGTCTTCTGTCCGTCCTCTTGCTGCAGGTTTAGTTTGTTCTCACGGGACAAGCAGCGGAGCTTGCAGCGGGGCGCACACTTCGACATCGGCGCGTGGGCGGGGAAGGACGACGTGTACACGGAACAGGCCCAGGAGGCGCTACAGCACATGTAGTCAGTGGAAAAGACTCAAAAGCCAAAACTTTTTAACACTACCATGTCCATCATTCGAGACTGACTCACACAGCTGCAGAAATATCATGTGTTTGAGGTGAAAAGGCCGCCGGGAAGAAGAGTGAATGGACGATGTTGGACGACGATCCGGCTTAGATTAAAAACCTAAAGTTTATTTAAGTAATACTGTATATCTCAATGAGTAATGGCACATACAGACTGTACATCTCTAAAGAATATGTTTTTTACCCAAAGTGTTTCACAGAATCGGACATGATTTTAAAGAAGGGGGTGAACTCAAGTCGAAAGATGGAAAGTGTAAAGTTGTTGCGATCCAGATGGTTAAAGTATGTTGGTAAATGTCCAGAGAAGTCCACCGATGAAGGCATTGAACACAAAAGTTATCTCTGTAAAATCTCCCAATGTCGATCAAGGAGTTTGTTATTCAGCAAAAGATGAGGGTTTTCTATCGTGATCCCCAAAGAACTAATTGAGATTTATTCTCAAAGTAAAAGCAAGACTTTTGTGTCGCGTTAGTTCATCCAAAATTTCTGCATTTGTTTATATGTGCAAAGCCAGCAGGTCCATCACCAGCTTTCACCTTCACCAGCAAAACTATGCAACTCTACATGTGTAAAGGCACATGTGTAGATTGATTGTTTAGAATCACAAACTTAAAGCACAGAAAACGATAAAAACACAAATGCTTTTACCTATAATAATGTCTCGTGCAATAGACAGCAAGTGGGGAGGCCCGTTATTGCTAAGAAAATACTCAACGTAAAAAAAAAATGTGAAAATGACAGGATAGTCATACTTTCACTTAATTTGGATTGACCAACTCTCAATTTTGACTTTATATATCTTAGTTTTGATATAAAATACTGATTTGGAGTTACATAATATCGATGCAGTATCTCATAATCGATTTAATTTGTCAGAACTACAGAGAATGAAAGAGTCAAAATGATGGGACTGTATCTGAGGAGTTATTTTTTTAATCGCAATGTCTCATAATCTGGACCATGTCGTTCACTTTTCATCTGTTTTCCATTTTCTCCTGGCAAAAATGGGCTTCCATACACCAAATATATCTATGCATCTTTCTGTTATGAAATGAACACAAATATCCACATCATTGTGCCAAAGCTGTCACTGTACTGTGCGTATGGTCAAACAGTTTTGAAGTATTGAAGTGGGAACCATTGGTCTTAAATCTGAGAGTAACAGTATTTAGAGATGAACTCACATATTGTTGAAATTGTTCTTTTCATGAGGTTTGACAATAAGAAAAATGTAGAATCACCAGCTTTTATCCTTCAAAATCACAAGTGTCCTACCATATATTTGGCATATATGTAACCCACAAGATAAAGATTATTATTTTCAGTGGGACAAAATTTCAAAGAAGCTCTTCTTGCTGCTAACAAGAAAACTTGAGAACATTTGGAAAGGCATTTCTTTAAAGCAAGAAAACATTGATTTTTTTTTTTTTTTTTCGGTAAACCTACCTGAATTATTTGGTAAAAATCTTCGTCTTTAGCAGAAATTGCACAGCAATTGTGCACTTTCACATTTATCTTTGTTACGGGAAAGGGAAAAAGTTGACACATTAGTGTGTACGTGCATCATTTATACATGGCCTCACATATAAACAAGGTTCAGAAATTATATTGTCAAATTGTCAACTACAACAAGTAAGATAAACACCCTCCGGCTGTGCCAAGGTGACAGAATTAGACTTTGTATTTTTTTTCTTTTTTTGATGGTTAGAAACAAAATTAATACTGAGACTGAAGTGTCATGTTCAGATGATGTTTTTTAAAAATGGTAATCAGCGCTTGCTTCTCCTGCTTTTCCAGCTTGACCCCTGGGCCCTGAGCAGCTCTCAGCAGCTGTGGCGTGGTTCAGTAACTAGCAGCACTTTATCTCCACTCATATTCCCCTTGAGAGCTGGAATGAATTCAGAGAAAATGACAAAAATGACGACTGTAACAAGGCTAAAAGTCAGTGTATGGACGAGTGTCAAAAGCAGCTACCTGTTTTACATATTTACAGACAAAATAATGATATTTATTGCAACGGGCTCAACAGATTTAGCCAGGGAAATGGTGAAATGTTAAAAGGGAAAATCCTAGTCAAAGGAGACAACCTGTCCATCTACGGCTCTTCAGCTCATTATTTAAAGTCAGTGTGGACAGCCATCCCTCATTTTTCCCTTATTAAAGTTTAAAGATGAAACAGGTGGATCAGTGCTACACTAAACAAACTGTTTCCTCAGTAATAAAAGCTCTGTAAGCCCCATTCTCATGTGTTTGCTTCCCTTTACTCTGACTTGTCATTCACTCGTCACGTCATGAAACGTTAATACGTCGAAGGACTTTTCCTTCAACGGGCCTACAGTGAACTACATTCATATAGTGATTTTTGTAAAAGCTCCACAGAGACACATTGTTATTCATACTTTGGGTTAATGCCTAAAGAAACAAAAGATACTAATACAAAGTAAATAGATATTGTCTGTACTGATAAAATAAAGCAGAACTGGTCTTAGGAAGATAAAGCTTTAGATGGCGCAAAGTACTTATATAAAATCCTAATTCTTAGTTTATTTGTGCTTTTTCATATACTTTATTTCTAGCCAATCTGTAATATCAAGATCAATGGTATACATCACACAATACTGACATACACAGATGTGGTGGTAGGGAAATAAGGGGTGGAGGAGGGGGATTTGCCATTGGAATGTATACTTATTACCCAATAACCAATATTTTAATTGAATTTTTAAAAAATCCAATCCAAGACCTCTTAAAGGAATAGTTTGCCCAAAAATATTCATATTAACATAAAAGGGCTTCATACAGATTGTCTGGTTTAATCCGTGAGACTCTAAAGACCTGACATCCAAAGTGTATGAAAATATGTATACAACAAAAATCATCACTGTTGGGGTTCACAAACAAGCTTTAAAGGTGCAGTGTGTAGAATTTAATGTATCTTCTTCAATGTTAACACATGTACAATCCTTGTACATGTATTAACATTTATCAAGGTGTGTAATCCCCTTAAATCAAAAATTGCAGTGTAAATTATTTTAGAATAACAAATTTTTAGTTTCATGGGAGCGGGTCCTCCTTCCACGGTGAGCGCCATCTTGCGTCACCATGTTACTATGGTAGCCGAGAACAGACAAAAAGCCTTCCCATTGGTATACCATAGTGGTATTACGATAACCAATGAAGAAGACTCACCCCAGTAAAAGGCGACAGGGATTAAGGAGTACAGGGAGTTGTTTGGCAGCAGTCCGGTGGATTTACTTCCCAATTTTGTCAATCTGTGTTCCTCTAAATGGAGGATCATACACAGACGGCCACCATAGTTCTCCTGCATGCATTCTACTGTCTCAACACTAGATGCTGCTAGTGTTCACACACTGGAACCTTGACCTCCGTGACTGTGGCTGTGTCCCAACAGGAGGGGCGCGTCCTTCGAAAGCTGGGAAGGCCATTACAAAGGCTAGACCGGAGCCAGTGAAATGAGACGGTGTAGCCTTCGGAGGAAGTCCTGGTCCGCGTTAAGCAGCGCAGGTGACCGGAGAAAGAATGGAAGAGATAACAGCGCCAGAAGTTTGTGTTTTTGTCTCTACTTTGTTTAAGCAGTCGCCGCCGCCAGTGTATCTCCATTATAGTTAGTAAGTTTAACCATACCTGTTACGGATAGTTATCATACCTCTACATTACACTAACTACTGTGAAATGACATTAATAGGCATTTAAACTATAGTTTAGCATTTATAGATACTGTCATTTTAATATACAGATCACATATACCTACTGTGTATTTCAAAAATTATTCCACTTGTTCTCAGCCTGCAGCCAATTTTCTACCGGACTGAAAGACAGAAAAAAACAAGGAAAGGGAAACACAAAATCAGTCACCTTAACAAAGGGATGCAAAGAATGGAAAGGTTCACAACAGGACACAAATTCCTCAAACAAATTACTTGGATGCCGCTTTGTCTTGTTCTTTTATGCTTTTGGTATGATTTGGCCTAATTGAACTACCTTTTTAATACAATGTGACTTTGTTGCCCCACCTTCATGCCACGCTGGTGGAGTTTTCAGTCCTGGTGAACAGAGTTCATTCTCCTCCTCTGTCTTATAAGGGTCTCTGTAGGCTCTTTGCTCCCTAAAAAAAAGTCGTTGTCAACAAACAAAAGGGTTCTTCAGTAAGAAAATCGAATGAATAATCTCAGATCAGCCATGTAATAATCATTTCACAACAATCGTTTCTCAACAGACAGACGGAAACGGAGGCGAGGAGTGATGCTGTGATGTAATTCAAATGCAGCCTTAGTGGCTGGGACACAGCTTATAGGTGAAGAGAAAGGAAGTCTGTGGACCTCGGCGACATCATTAGGGATATGACAATTTCGTCAGGGTTTTCTCACTTTCTGTCTTCCATACTGACACAAATGTAGATGGACGACCCATCACCACTTGCTCCCACTGAAGCCAAAAGTCCTGGACGTGAGCACTGCCATCTTGTGTTGGTGATGTAATTTGCAGCTGTGGTAAGGAGCGCTCGCCCAATGGTATGCAGAGCTCAGCTGCCAACCATGATTTTTCACCCCACTTCTGTGGCATCAAACAACTAATCAAACTGATCAGAACAATGAACACTTGAACATACACCAATGTGGTCAAAACTAAACTGAAGGACAGAAACCATCTTTAGGAATAATTTGAGGAATACTTTTAGTTTTTAGTTTACCCTAAGTTGTAACTAAATAAGGAGGGAGTGTTTTATGACCTGTACTGCAGCCCACCACCAGGGGGCCAATCGAGCTGCTTTAGATCCACTTTAGGGGAGCTCTCATGTTGTTCGACTTTATATCATTCAGAGCCACCAAGGAAATTGCAAAAAATGTTTGGACAGACTCCCCCTGCCTAGTGAGCGGAAACCAAGATCTGTGAAGTGACCCTTTAAATCTTTTTTATGCAAATTGAGTATTAATGGGAAGTCGGTTTATTATGGTAAAACTCCACACACTTGGAATATGTTACCTGCTGTGGAAAAGTGTATTATTTGTCAACACCACTGAATCAAATCCTTCAAATCTACTAGAGGTCTTTTATTCCTGCAGTGGCTGCAAGAAACTGCACTGTACCATTTGTCTAAACAACTGAACATATATAATTATACAAATAAAAATTATATGATTTGAAAAAGAAAAAAATGGCATCGTGGTCATGTTGCACTGTGGCATTGAACTCACTGTACTCATTCAAAAAAAATTCATACTTGTAATAATATATTTTAATAGAGGAACAAATCAAATGCCCACTCTGGTTTCTTGCATATTTTATTCATTAATGCCTGAACCCCAGCATTAAGATTTACTCAGCGCTACAACTTCAAACATCTATGATGTCCTAAAATGGCTAACAGGTCAGTTTTGCCCCAAAGGTCTTATTATTGCCTTAGTTCTAAGTGAAAAAAATGGAAAAAAAATTCTAAATTTAACATGTTTGATAAAGAAAGGCTGATATGTTCCACACATCAGAGGATGAGGCTTCTAATTTCCTGAAACCTTCACCCATGTCTGGCTCTTTGTGATAACACTGATGAGAATTCTTCGAATAACATTTTGGAAAATTTGGAACTCAACTTATCCTGTCATGATCTTTTTTGTAACACTTCTATGGAATCTAAACAGCCACACAGATCAAGAGAGGATGTTAATATCTGGTACAATAGGTCTCCTAGCATGTCATTTTGAAACAAGCCTCCTACACATACAGTAATTAAAAAATGAAATTCAGTGGGCTCAAAAGAATAGTTTGACAATATGCATATTACTAAAAGTTAGACCTGACGATCGATCCCACATCTCATAACAAACACAAATGGAACATGTAGTAAACCTAAAGGAGCTGTTAACACCTTTTTCTTTACCTCAAAGCGAGACAGGATGGCTGTTTGTCGGCTTGAATGCAGTTAAGCTCAGCACTGTGCAACTGTAGCTTAATATTTAACAAACAAATATGAGACTGATCTGAATCATCTCATCTATCTCTTGGCAAGAAAAGGAGTTTCCAAAACATTAAACTATTCCTTTAAGACATAGCTCAAGGATTTCCCCCAAAAATGACACTAACTTCATAATTTAAAAAAACTACTATAATTGATATTAACAATAATTCAAACAGCAACCACATTAAAAGGAAGTTGCTGCACAAGAAAATGTGTCGCCCTGCTGCTAAAGCGATGATACATGGGTACACGGGTAAGATATTTGCTTTAAACTGTTTGAGGGTTAAGATTAATTCCTACACCAACACACAGAATTTATTATTCTTTTCTGAATTTAAAACAATTGCTTTTACTGAAAAATTAATTCAAATATTCCATTCTAGCATGTTCTGTTAACATGAATAATTTGTAAATGCAGATCTGACGCTCCTTCATCACCACAAAGCTACACCCTGTTGTTTAGCTCTGACTCAGTCCCACACACACTGACCTGCTGCCGCAAACACTCGGAGCATTTAATGTGGATTCATCCGCTGCTGAAAATAATCCACAATAAAAGCCCTTTCTGCTGTTTCTTCACGTTTGTGCAAATAACAACTAGAGCGATGGGCTGTTTTATGAAATTACTGACCATCTGTCTAACATTGTGAGCTGCTTTTCCAAATGAATGTCCTTATTTTAAACCGACTTAGAAGTGAGAGGCAAAGACGAAGTCGGAGTACTGACAAACGGACGAACATGTTGGTTTCGATCTTTGAGTGGCATGATGATTTATTACTTTGTTTTGAAGACTTCCTGATGACTGTTTAAACGGTTTCCTGTCCAGTGTTATCTAAACTGCTGTGCGTGAGTGGCCATGTTTGTGCTAATTTGCAATAGTGGACTGACCATGGCAACATGACTATATGCTGTTGTGAAATACACTTTGTATTTAAGTGAAATACCACTGAGTGTGGACCTATAAAATGTCCCTTGAAAATACAGAAAATCTATCATACTATTGCCAGTTAGGTAAAAGAAAATAAGAATTTGTCTCTGATAGATTTTTTTAAGATAAGGATAAATCAAACACAAATCAAGATAAAAGAAAAGACATGATTGGAGCACTGCCAGAACACTTTGAGGTAAAATTGACCTTCGGGCTACAATTCATGAAAAAAAACCAAAAACACATTTGAATAAGCTTGTAAAATAGAAAATTGAAAAAAAAAAAAAGACCTGTTAGTGTTTCAGCTTTTAAACACTTTGACATGCAACACCTGGTTGTGAACAATGTGACAGCTTTGAGTGAGGAGAAGAACAAATGTGTAGAAAACCTTTTTGCACTGTACAGCCGGAGCGTAAGAGTTCACCAAACACACAGCCTGTTAGGCGCCAACGCAGCTTGCCACTGCACAAAGCATCAGCTGGTGCATAAACATAAAATGTGTGTGACACATATCCAAGACATAGGTTAATTTGACATTTTAGGAAATCCACCTTTTTACTTAGTTCTGAGTTAGATGAGAAACTCAGTGCCATCTTTGGATATCAGGCTGTAGCCAGTTAGCTTAGCTTATGGTACAGACTGGAAAGAGGAGGGAGCAGTGTGCTCAGCTCCGTCCAAAGGTGTCAAACAGCCAGCAGGTTTTATTAGACTGGCTAATTTTAGACCGCGCGTCAGACTTTGTTTCCCTCAATAAAAAGCTAAAGTTCATCTAAATTTAAATAAATCTGCATCTCCTCTCCGCCATGACACAAAGTGCACTTGGCTTTTCGGCTAAACTGTGATAAACCCCAATGCTTAATTTCCCCTCCCTCATAATTCAGCCACAGAACGTGACAAGAAATTCCAACATTATACGCCCAACACAACGATGGTGAGAACTGATACATATGTTACACCCAAGTCGTGGAGACGTGTCGAATGTCAAAGTAAGATGCGAGTGCGGCATCAAATGTTTCATCTAACTCTTTGTTGAAAATGCAAGAGCCAAAACCCGCGCTTCTCAAAATGTCGAACTATTCCTTTAAAACACCCTTGAATTTGCACCACCGAGTCAATAAATATATTTACACAGCGCAGTGGTATTAAACAGCAGAGTGAAGAGAACAATTTAGATTTAAGTGAATCGGACAAAATTGTTATATTATCTGAACATTTACTACATGATAATTCAAATGTGTTTTGCATTTTAAATATTAAAAATATGGCATAGGCTAAAAAGTGTTTTAAAAAAGCATGTGAATAGAAGAAATTTTAACACATTTCTGTATCTCTATATAATCCTTTGGATGTGCGTCCAACGCTCCATTATATACTTTGATCCAGTGTTACAGCAACTGAACTCTGAGTTGGGTAAACTCGTTCACTTCCACTAATCGAGTCACTGAAATCAAATTCCACTTGAACAGAACAGATTTTTGTTTTTGTTTTTGTTTTTTTAAAAAAAAAAAAAAAAAAAAAAAAAAAAAAAAAAAGGTTTGTAATTTTGCATCTCATAGATCCACAAGGATTCTGGGGCCTTAAATAGAACTACTGAAAACTACTAATTAAGAAAAAGGATTATAAAAATGCAGAGCATTAACTGACACCTGCATGCTGTCAATATAGAAGTAATACAAAATGTACAAAATAAAGCAAAAACAACCAGAATGTTTCATATACACATAAATAAGAAGTACAGATGTCATCTGGTGCGGCAGATTGATCTCATTTGAAATGGGAGAAGTACCCGATCGACCCTCTTCTAGACACATGTAACACCCAACCCCCCAAAATTTCCTCAATAATTGGAAAAAAAGGGGACACATTCTGTTTCCAAGGCATTTTGTACACTAGCTAATGAGAAACATGTGTTAGTCTAAGTTCTCCTGTTTGTTTCATGAGGACCCCCCGCCCACCCAAATCAGTGTTTGAGCCACGGGTGGGCAGCGATGGAGGCTTTGCTGCGGTCGCCATAGTCGTACAGCAGCTCCTCACCCTCGTCGATGTTTCGAGAGGCGATGAGGATGAGGTGGGGGACCCCGTTGATGTCGTGAAGTTTGGTTTGGCAGTTTCCATTCTTACTGTGATTTATCAGCCTACCCATTCGACCAGTCTCTCTTGTGGCGTCCACACTGGTGACACAGAAAGCAAAACACAGTGTTCACGTCAGACTAGAAAAGCAGTTCATCAGTGAATTCAAAGGGCAGAAAGGGCGACAGAGTATTTAGGGCCGCAGTGAAAATAAAAATAATTAAAGACATTGAGAATAAAGTTGTAAATTTATGAAACTAATCTCAAAACATTATGAGAACGAAGTCGTGTCAGAAGAATAAGGTCGCGATTTGAGAAAGACGCGCGAAAGATTTGAGAAAACAAGTCCGAATTTTAGTCAGATAAAGTGCCTGACTAAGGACAGATATCAGAAGAGCAATCTTCTGCGCCGTGCGGAGGGTTGTGATGAACTATGTGAGGTTGTACTTCATTATAGGTTTCACAAATAGAGAAATTCTCAATCTTTTGGCACCTCATTTTTTCCACATTTTTAAATAAATGTGGCATTAAAATTGTGTTGTAGAAAAGTGCCATCAAGACTTGATATGTCCTTCAGCCAGTTTTACCATAGCAAAATTCGTGTTCATGGCAATACTGTAATACTTTTACAACATATAGAAAACAGAAATTTTACTTGTACAAGAGCATTTTTTCACTCTAAGTCTACTTTTACTTTAGTTAAAAGATGTGAATATATTTTGCAACGCTGCCTTTCAGTATGAGTGGTGACTCTGCTGCTACCATACTTTAAGTAATCAGAATTTGAGCTACGGCTGATGCCTACCAATTTCATTTACCGCGTCACTTTAAAAGCTTGGCAGGCATTAACATTTAGCTTGTCACTTTGAATGATCAATCTGGACTTCTCTGAAGATAACATTCAAAGCTTTGTTTACTGAAGTATTTTATTATTTACTCACACACTGTCTCAGCACTGCTGTAACTACAATAGCCCTACAGAAATCACCACCTCATCCCTTCCGCCATCTTATTGTCACCATGTGTTGTATGTGAGAGTGCCAAATTTTACAACTTAAAGCAGTTCACGTTAACCAATCTAACACTGATTTTACTCCAAACACTTCATTTCCCCTTAACCATTTCAACATGCTGGAGAGCTTACGGACAGATGTTGCACTGACTGAATCCGAGAATACCATCCAAATATTTTATCCAGTAATATATTGGCAGTATGTTTAATTGTTTTGGGAATATATTTTAAAAAATGGATACAAGTTGTTTGATCGTACCAGTATGTTTTGCAGAGGTACTGGAAGTAGTACATGTAGCAGCCGGTGGCTGGGTTTTGAGCGTACTCTGCCTCCTTCTTTTTGGCATCAGTGATCTGCAGCAGGTCTCCGTGGTACTCCACCACATACTCGCCTTTCTGGAAACACCGAGTGGCAAATACTGCTCTCCCTTTCCCCTCTATATGTTGCACCTGCAAGG
>KV751320.1:9638234-9661230 GCA_001698575.1 Mola mola | reverse complement strand
AAATATGTAATTCAGAATTTCAGGGCAGTTTAAAGCTAGTTGTAATTATTCTGAACATCAGATGGGATATCGCCCAACTTTTTCTTTTGGATTTTTCAGAGGTGCAAAAAACAATTATTGTCTGCACCCATCATTGTTATAGTACAATGATTCCTCATAATTATTCTCTCATGCACAGTAGCTCATCTCTCAGCAGTCTTTTTTAGCTCCATTTTAGGTTTCTTTTTAGCCTGTTTCAGTCCACCTAACAGGTGACAGGTGCGGGTTTTCTGACACAAAAAGCCACTGATGTGTCCTGCTTTCAAAATAATATACATAGAGGAAAATAAAGTCCTCAATATACCTTCATTCCTTCTTCTATTCCCTTTGTGATAAGATCGTCTAGGTGCTTCTTTTCTTCACACTGGTAACAAAAGGGAACATGAGATGGAGTTACTGACAAATAACAGATAGGATTTCTTTCACTCACACAGACAAACACATGCAAAAGACCCACTTTGGCAATAAATACACACAAGCGGGGTTATAATACTGTATTGACACGACTATATCAACCATCTCCTGAAAAAAGGTTCTTTATGAGTCAAGTTAGGAAAATTTGGAACACCCAAAATAGTAATGGTCCAAGAATAAGATCGGTTCCTCATTCAATTCCAGCATTTCTGCATTTGTTACATCACATTCTCCATCTACAGCTCAATGGATTTCTCAGTTAAAATTTGTCTGTCATCAGCAATTCTTCACTACTCGACGTATGATTACTTGCTGACATTGTGTTTAAGTCTGGTTCTTGTTATGCTAATAAGATTAAATAATTAGCCTTACCTTAAGTTCTGTTTTGCTTTTTCTCGAGCTTCGTCTTATTGGATAGTAATCAGTCACTTTTCGGTTTTGGGAGATTTTCCCTCCTGCACTGTAGGGGAAAAAGAGAATATAAAAACTGCCACACTATCATGATATTTCATGCTTCCGGTCATTTAAAATTGCATCAATAGTCAGGATGTGCATACATTCTTATTGTAGATTTCTTTCCTTTGACCTTGAGCCGGACTCCTCTCCTCTGTGGACTGTGCAAAGTGCTGCTACTGCTGTTGCTGTTGGCATGGAGGGGACTGTGAGATAAGCTGTGGCTGAGGGGCAGGGGGAGGTCAGCAGGGGAATGACGGCAGGTCTGGGTGCGGTAGATCTGCGGAGGCGACAGCTGTTCATCTGACCAGCAGAGTGAACGTTGGCTGTAGCTGCTCTCCATCTCTGGGAGGTCAGTTTTGGAGTCTGTTGTTGTGGCGTTGATGGTGTTTCTTACCCTGCCTGTGCGAAAGGAACAACAATGGGTACATCACCCTGGTGTATGTACTTCTTCTCACTGAATTCCATTATGTAATCTAACTCTCTTGTGAAATGTTTACACAGTAAAAACAAAAGACGAGTCATCAGCCTGTATTTCCTTACCTTCTCCCTGTCTATGTATATCATTTTGCTGGCAGCATGTTGGAGAGCACCTTCCCTCAGTCAGGTTGATCGTATTCTCATCATGAATGGGCGACAGTGGCGGCGTGGTGCAGTTTAAGACACTGACTGAATGACTATTGCATACAATCTCCTGTGAATGCAGTGAGAAAAATATTTAAAGAACCTTGCTGGTTTAACATTATTGATGCACTGTTAGAGTTACTCTTTCATGCTTTAATTTTCCATAACATGAAACAAGTACAACTGAGCATGGTCAACCCTTAAATAGGAACTGTGATATTTTTTCGTGGGCTTTTGGATTCTAAAAATTGCTATAGTATGTAGTTCAGACTAGAGCCCAGACTGGAGCCAATACTGATACCGATATAAAGGAGTAAAAAAGTTCCAATATCCGATATTGGTCGACAAACACACATTTTTCACAATGATCCTTTGAATGTGGTTATCAAATATTTGTAACAAAAATATGCAAAGGACGCAGAATATTTTACAGAATAACAATGACGTCTTACATGCTTAAATGACAGCAGTGCACTGAAACAGAAAGGTTTTTTTTCACCAACAACTGCACTTAAAGTGTTATTGCAAGTGTCTGGTAACATCCTAAACTTGTTAAATAATCAGACATGACTTATATAATAACATAACAAATCTACACAAATTTGTCCTTTTTAAACATCTGAACAGTATACTTTTGGAAACCGACTTGTCGTGTCTGGGGTGCACCGTCAGCAACAGGAAGCACCGCAAAATAGGCAAAACACAGACTGTACAAATATTGCTGCTGCGTTGTATAGCCTTTTTGAGCTAAATGGTCCGAGTGACCAAACTCCATACTAGAGTCATTTTTGAAAAAAAAAAAAATGAAAAAAAGAAGTGTTTTATGAAATTCTACAGCCTAAAGAGTAAAAAATGGGGCTGAAGTTGAAAAACACTGAAGTTCTCCTTTAATAACAAATAATTGGAAAAAAAATTAATTGAGAAGTGCACAAGCTGGTGAAGCAAAACTATAAATGAGAAACTAGAGATAAACAAAGAAAGACATCCGACCAATCATAAAACAAACTTAAACTCCAAGAAGGAAAAGCAAAACAAAACAAATCCTCAAATGTAAGAAGCTAAACACGTTTTCTAGGTCCTCTGCTTGAACTATGACTCGAATCATTAAATCAACATCAAAATGGCAGTATAATCAAAATTCTATAGATCTCTCAATAATTTGTTTTAAAAATCTTAATTCTGACTTTTGAATGATGGGATTTAATAGATATTCAGAGCATGACTGAAAGAATCAAACAGATTTAAATATTAGAGATCTGAAACACAACAAGGACCTTTTTTATTTCTTTATTTTTCTGGTAATGGGCCAGAGGGCAAAACAGGTTGGAACCCTGTGGTTGAATCATTTTCATATTCCAGTGTGTGTTCGACCAGTGAGTAGCTGTCAAATAAATGTAGTGGCACAAGCAATAAATAGCAGGACTTAAGTAAATGGACTTCATCATCAGTGGTGTGGGTGGGGCCCTGAGGAGGGGACCATGCTGGCTCCACACCCACTCGTCAGTCCCTTTAAATGTCCAGCCAAGGTATAATCGGACCTCTTAACTTATTATACACTAATCTAATCAAATAACACTAAAGCGTTATTCAGCAGCTGCTGTTAAACTGTACGCCCTCTCTACAGGTACCAAACCGATGCGTTTTATGGCTCGACTAATGTCGGATATTCTTTCCTCAGCTAGCAAGCACATGTAACTAGCTTATGTTAGCGAAGCACTCAACAAAAAGCTTTCCTTAGGAGCCACTGGAACTAAGCTACACTAACTTGGCGTTACCCTGAAAATACAAATAAAATATTGTATTAATAAGTACAGATACGTTAGCGTACTCTCATTTGCTAAGAAAAGCATTCCTACTTTTAAGACAGCTTTCATTTAGGGTATTTAACCCGTGTTTTGGTGATGCCCTAACAAGCAAACTTACCCTGTTCATGTCCGACTTGTTTTCGTGGCTCCTCGCTTGGCCTCTCTTTTAGAGGAGAAGAATAAATTAAGTTTTATGCCAATTGGAGCAGAACCTTTTCCTGATCGTACGATGATGTCTCCCCCCCCCATAAGATGCCCCGCTTCCACGGTGACGGTGTGCCCTTCTATTGCTTTGAATACTGCCAGCAGCTCAGCCGATGAAGCCTCCACAGTTCCCGTACGCCATTTTTCTAACACTGATGGGAGAGAGACGGGACAATGTCGCCCTCTACAGGACGACAGGAAGTGTTTTTAAACGCCCTCTCTAACAGAGGGGTTCGCAAATATTTCTAACCTGGACCTCAGCTGAAAGTACAAAAAGATACTGGAAGAATTATTCAGTTACCAATCATGCAGTGAAAAGAGAACCGGTGCAATATCTAAAATGTTATAAACAAAGGTACCTAATTAAAAAGAAAATGGCCCTTGTGATTTATACTGTTTATACTATATTGTATTATATATTGTGTTGTATTATAATCGTGGATTAACAGGATTTTACTGCTGTAGTTGGTTGGAGAGGATTAATGGGCTGATTATTTTATCAATTGACTGATTGATTGGTTTGGGAAGATTCGGACTATTTAGACTATTGACAATGGTCATCACAATTACCCTGAACTCGCATCTTCACAACGTTTGTTTTATCCAAAACACAGTAGAAAAACACAGAATGAGGGCTTATAAATTGAAAGCTGAAAAATTCCATTGGTGAAACAAAAACGATGAAATCATTTTGCACAAAAGTTTTTTATTGAATTGCTTGCCACTTAAGTTTCTATCAAATGATTTGCGACAAATGCGTTCACTTTTACTTTGACATTTTCATAGATTTTGCATGCACAAATCTCAAGCTGTCAAATAACTAGTAGCTGTCACACACCGCAGATAAAGTGAAATAAAAGGCACAATATATCCCTCTGCAATTTAGTGGAGTATATAGAAAGTAAAAAATACAATAATGCTTTGTTACAGTCCCAATTACTTACGGTACATATCAGTTTCAGTGCCAAGATATTCATTTTTAAAAATCACTAATTCTGTTATTCTGTTTTGACATGAGCGTCCACACTATTGTTATTCTCTTTAGTGTGAATGCTTTATTATTCTTTACATTTTTGGCAAACTGCTCCTTCTTCATTTTTACACATTTTTTTTACACCTCTCTACTATCAAAATGTTCATCCATTTAAGGACAATTTTTTTCTCATTTCTATCTTATATATTTATACATACTTTAGCTTTTTCTTGGACTTATTTTATATTTGATTCCCCCCCCCCTCTATTTTGTCTTCTATGCTGCTGTTGTGACCTGCGAATTTCTTTGAAGATGGGTCAGGCCTTTCATGAAACATTAAAGACGTAAAAAGATATTAACAATATATTTCACCTTTAGCTTCGTAATTATATAGCAGTTCAGCTAACATGTTGCCAAAGTTACATGCTAATTTATATTGTAGCTCATGACTTTTCTGTCTCTTTTATTTCACATTTCTGCAATTCAGCAAATGGTTTCTGCAGTTTTATTTCAGCAAACAGCCTCCACACGCATTTTCGCCAGGAAATGCAATTTTCCTAGTTAAGTATGTATTTACAGGATTAAACTGATGTCACGTGATACAAGAACGTACCAATGTTTTTGCAGTAATTATGCTGTAAATATTTTTTTTGTTTCATTTTGGACATATAGAATTTACAGTCATTACAGAATTAATTACATAGATAAATTGCATATTTTATAGCACAAGTCTTTTTGTCTTGTCTTTGTCTTTAAGACAAATTAGATTATATATTGCTTTCTTCTAATTGCTTGACTAATTTGTATCAGTAACATTTATTTCCAGTTAGCTTGGTTAATATTCTGTTTTATTAAAAGATAAAATAAAGATATCATACATTTTTAAAACAAGTTTAATACTTTAACAGGGTGATCAGTACTGACACACATTAAAGTGCATCAAAATTCTACAACATGCAGACAGTAGTTGTCTGAAGAATGCACAAAAACCAAAAGGCGAAGAAGAGAAGGGGGCAACGAAGAAGAAACTCATCGTCACTTCCTGCCAAGACTTCGCAGGGTCACGTGACGTTGTGCTAGCTCGCCGATTCTGCTATGTTTTTCGTTTGTGCTAACGCTTTAGAAATGCTAAATTTCTCGCTATTATTTGTTTATTGTCGTCGAAGGACACTCTGTAGCTCATCGGATTCCAGTTTGTGCCGAAGCCGGGCGAGGAGTTCGACGGCTAAAACGCCCGCTGTCGGCCTACGCGTCACGTGACCAGCATGCGGCTGTCCGTTTGATAAAAAGATGGCGTGAGCGCAGTGGAGCAAGGAGGACAACAAACCCCGAACTGCTGAGCGCCGCCGGACTGCAAGCCGGAGTGGCCGTTGAACTGTGAAGTAAGTTGAGTTTAGTGTGTGAAATGGCTAACACAAACGCGCTTATCACTAAAGACAAACGCTATTTCTTTTAGACTGACCTGTTTGCTTGTTCTTTTATATTTGAGGCTGATGAAAGTGTAGCTAGCTCGTCTACGTTTAACGTTCCGTGTTGCTAACGTTAGCTAGCGACAGCAATGACACAGTGCGTGAGAGCCCCGTCAACAAAATCACAACAATGCGAGGGGGCAGTTAGCTTGCCCAGCTGCCGTCCCCAGCTGCCCTGGAGTAGGTTGTGAAGGACACACCGTGACACCTTGGTTCAGGTTGCAATCACAGTGTTACTGCTGTAATTAAGTTTCAAGCCTGTTAACGTCATTTATCAGGAACTTGTTATCAAGATCAGGCAGTGCGTACGTATCAAGCTAGTCAAGAACTAGTTGCGTTTAAATGTTTAAACCTTTTTAATACTACAGTAAGTGATAAAGTTACAAGACACGTTGGGTCAAATGCATTTGAAGATATGTGGTGTACTGCGGGGTAAACATTAAAACCTACTGACATTTGTAAGAACAGGAAAGTCGATTACTAACACTTAAAGACTAGTGAAACTCTTTCTGAATTTTGTTGCTGCATAGTGGTTGGTGTTAACTGGTTGGGGTTAAGTTGGTTAGCCTGTGTTAGGTGATGTGAAATGAATGCGAAACTATTTCGGAGTTCAAGGCGCTGGCTTTCTGTACAGTTAGTGCAGCTAAGCTGTGTCACTCTGGGTTAGTAGGGCCTGTGTAGCTAGCTGAAACAGTGGCAGTCTAGCTGGTACAAATTAACGTTAGCTTCTTTGAAAAGAAAACATACTAGACTTCTAGTAAGATTTGTTCATCTCATAAATTGCATTGTACGAGTTGTAGGTTTAAATAATAATTTACAAGCGGAGCTAATGAGACTTGGGGGAAGCAACGTCGAGTCAGAGGGACCAGGAAGTCGATCGTACTCAAAGGAGGGCATTGAAAACACGTGTTTTGTTTTGGGTCACTTTGGAGCCAGTCTCGGGCTGCCATGAGAAATGGCTAACGATCACTCTATTTTGTTAATCCTTAGTCTTGACTTTGACTAAAAGCTGTTATCACTTCAGTGTTAAAATTTTGGGTTTTATTGTGCCTTTTATCGGCGCGAGCTGCAGGCAGAGATATGGTGAGGTGACTAAAAACCTTATGTTTTGCTCATATGAGACTAAAATAACTATAATTTCTGAGGAAAAAGAACATTTCGTCTTTTATGCAGGATTTAAAAACGTACTGCTGTCTTTTTTTCATCTGATTTTTAAAAATTTTTTTTTAATTATTTGAAACGTGTGCTCTACATGTGGGTTCTAATTGTAAATTTGTTTGCGGGTTTGTCATGCTTTTTCTGGCTCACAAAATTTTGTGCATTTTATAAGCATGTGGTGTTGCATCTTTTGGTTGTAACTACTGTAAATTATTAAGGTGTATGTGCTTGTGTATATAAATGTCTCTTTCAGCCAAGAGCTCAAGTTAAGACAAGTCTTTCTTAGGCATCTAGAAGAGTCTTAATATTAAACCTGTAGCTGCAAGTCTGTATTAACTTTTTAAAAGTTTAGATTTTGGTGAGAATACAACATCAAAAACCCATTTCCTAATGTGTACTTTTATATTTAATTCAGAATTGAATCATGCTTGTGTGAATTGGATTTTTTTTTTTTTTTTTTTTACCACATATTGCAAAAGCTGGTCATAATATCTTGTCTTTTTTGTTCCTATATTTATTGTATGTACATGTACACTTAAGTAAAACTGGTAATATTCACCTCATTCAACTCTGAATATTTTTGTACAACAAATTTAAGTTTCAATCAGAATTGATCTTGGCATATTTGTAATTCACCAACTAATTGATGTTTATATTATAATTTATAATTTCTTCATTGTTTTCATTTATGAATAGATATATTGGTATAATATATTTATATATATTTGTCTTTCAGATGGATCCTGGACAGGATTTACTTCTCGCTGCCCTAAGCGAGAGTGGTATTTGTCCAAATGATATTGGCCTTTTTGATGTTGATGCTCAGGACGTTGCACAGCCCTCTACAACCCAGCAAGTAAGATGATCATCAGTCTGTTTCAGTGATAAGGGCTTTATAACTGTGGTGTTTTCATAATTATTTGTTAAATCTCTGTTTTCTCCTCTTCTAGTCTATCTCCATCAGTGCTCTGGATGTTGGTGTGGGGACAGAGTCGGTGGACTTCGTTCGAACTGAACCTCCAGCTCCTGTCCCTATAGTTACAATCAGGGTGAGATTAAAATCATTTTTTTCTTAAGTTGTGAAGACACAACCTAAAGTTGCTGCTTGTGCTTTGTTGTGGGATGTGTATTAAAATCCACTTCTTCTCCCCACCACCAACAGCACAAACCTCAGCCTTCAACCACCACATTTGTCTTAAATCAGCTGAATCAGTTGCCGTCACTTGGAGCTGTTGTGACAAAGCAGTCAGCATCAAACAATATCAAACATACAATAACTGTCACCAAGGTCGTCCATGTTGCTAATTCAGCCCTGCGAAGTTCTTCAACCCCTTCTTCCACAAGTATTTCTCCTTCAGCATCCACAGTAGTGCCTTCTAACCGAGATCAGGTATGTTTGTGTAAGCCCCATGTTCCCATACATAAAATCAGCATCTCAGTGCTCTTTAAATGACAAAACATAGAAAAGCATTTCTTTTGGTTATGCTCATAAAGTATTCTCTTTGTTGTTTTAGCAGATACAGTTAAAAGACCTCCTTAGGACCAGCAATGTAAGGAGCACCGGTTTAAAGGGCAATAGCCTGATGGAGCTCATGAAGCTAAAGCCTCCACCTGACATTACTACACCTGTAGCAACAGCTACTGCGACAGGTATGTTTTTTTTATTTAACGTTTAATGCATGCATAAAAATACTCCAATGCATTAAATTCCTAAAATGGCACTGAACACTTCTCCCTCATTAAGTTTTTGGAATATATGATTATGCAAATATTTTTAATTTCACCCTTTTAACTGCTAGAGCCAGGATATCTCCTACACTATAAAGTCTATTCTCAGTGTATGTGCACTGAGAGCGATGAATTTCCACATAAACTATTTGTGATGCCACAGATCAGGCTCTTAGACCTTCCTCTTAAAACCCAATTTTAAGTGAGCACATAGATGATTGACACTTCAATCAATATAGGTTATAGCAGCTTTTTAGCGTCAGACTCTACAGACATCATTCTATGAAATGAAGGTCAAACATTCAACTGTGTGGAGACTGTGATTGAATATATAAATACAAAGGAATATTTTATGTACTTTGAACAATATTAATTACGTTACGTTTTGATCAGTACTTGGCAAACAGTTGTGATGTATGATTTGAAATGGAGAGGCATTTTGAATATATTTAATTGGGTTATAAGCATAATTTCTGGAAAAACAAAATACAATTTTAATGGCTTTGAGTCTCCCAACAGTCCAGAAACTAAATGTATTGAGTTAATTAACATTTAGAACAGGAAGCATCATATTGTCACATTTCAGATACTTGAACAATGTAATATTTAGCTAAGATGTTTAATTTTACTTTTGATGTTTTACTTGAAACATTATTTCAACACTTCAATCATTAAATTAGCCAAATAATTTTCTCTCAGTCAACTTAACTGAGTGTGGCTCTAAAATGTGCAGACATGATCTAAATATAAAATGTGAAATTTGTGACCTATGGTAGTTCTCTCAAAATATTTCAGTTTGTCAGCGCATGATAAACTTTGACTGTTTCAGTAATACCTTTCTTCTGTGTTGATTTTTCAGGTGAAATTAACAATGGAATCAAAAAGGAAACACTGGGTAAAGATTCTGCAAGGGTCTGGATTAATGACAGCATCAAGATGCAAAACTTCTCACACTCTTTGGTAAATTTAACATAGATGTATAAATATGAAAGACACATTCAGAAGCTCCTTAAAAGCAAAAAAACAGTGTGTTAACTTGGTGTTTTATTGTCTGTGTTTCTACAGAAACTCCCAGGGATGAAGGAGGAAGATGAGCCTGAAGAGGAAGAGGAGGAGGAGTTGGGTCATGCAGAAACATATGCGGAGTACATGCCTATGAAATGTAAAGATCTTTGTTGTGTTGCTTTACAATGTCAGTCGTATAATGCTGAACACTTTTGTTTCCTCATCTCATGAGGCCACAGTAAAACTGTAGGAAAATATGAAAAAGTTTAAATGAGTTGTCAGTACAACAATGAGATGTATAATAACAAGGTGTATCCATGCTTGTCTTGAAGACCTACATTTTTCATGTAGGCACTGTCAGAACAAGAGGGCAGTAGTACTGTGATCAGGTTTGATGGAACAGGACTGAGTGATAATTGTCGTGCACTGTGGCAAACAAAACAAAGTCTGTTATTAACTGTCTGATCAGCTAACTGGTCACTGTCAATACAGTAAAGGTCGGCCTCCGGCATCCTGATCCTGTGGTGGAGACCAGTTCCCTGTCCAGCGTTAATCCTCCAGATGTGTGGTACAGACTCTCCATCCCAGAAGAAGCGATTGATCGTGGGTGCCTGTCTGCTCTGCAGCTGGAAGCAATTACATATGCAGCTCAGGTAAAATGTTAGATAATAAAAATTTAACAAAGAGATGTTCGTCTCTGCTTTGCTCTTGTATAATTCTTTTTTTACTGATTTCTTAATAGTGTATATATAATGAATAATATCTGATTAAAACTAAAATGCATTTTAGTGGAATAATTACTGCAGGTAGGCCTCTGCTGTATTTTTTAGAAATTCTTAATTTCGCATTCTGATGTACCATAGCAACACGAGACATTCCTCCCTGGGGGGGATCGAGCTGCGTATTTAATTGGAGATGGAGCAGGTGTGGGAAAAGGCCGGACCATTGCTGGGATCATCTACGAGAATTACCTTCTAGGCAGGAAGAGATCACTTTGGTAAATACCCATAATCTCATGCATTATATTTAATGCAGGGAATTACAAATTATGACCTAAAAATGAACATGTCAGCAGCTACCACCACAGTTAATTCATTAAATACACACCACTTTTTTTTTTTTTTTTAGGTTCAGCGTTTCAAATGACTTGAAGTACGATGCTGAAAGGGATTTAAGGGATATAGGAGCCAAAAACATTCAGGTTCACTCATTGAATAAGGTAATATTCCCGTGATAAATACATAAAAACGATAAATGTTTCCTGGCTTAATTTCATGAATGATTCAATAACACTTCTGGTTTTTCAGTTCAAATATGGCAAAATCTCCTCAAAACACAATGGAAGTGTGAAGAAAGGTGTGATATTCGCCACCTACTCTTCCTTGATAGGAGAAAGTCAGTCTGGAGGGAAGTACAAGACTAGATTTCAGCAGCTTCTTCACTGGTGCGGGGAGGACTTTGATGGAGTTGTATCCTTCTGAAGGTTATCCATTGGTAGTTTAGATTTTCTCAGTAAGTGAGGACTGTTAAGGCTGAGTCACAGTGATTCCGACATGGACATATTAGACTTTCCTTAACAAAATGTCTTTAGATTGTCTATGATGAGTGTCACAAAGCCAAAAATGTGTGTCCAGTTGGATCATCCAAACCTACAAAAACTGGGCTTGCAGTGCTGGAACTTCAGAACAAACTGCCTAAGGCTCGAGTTGTTTATGCAAGTGCAACAGGTTAGTGGGTGTCACTCAAAGTAAATTTTATTTGATTTACTGGCAGTCTAAACTCAGATTTGTCTATGCAGGTGCTTCTGAACCGCGTAATATGGCGTATATGAATCGACTGGGCATCTGGGGGCCCAAAACATCTTTCCGAGAATTCAGCAACTTTATCCAAGCGGTGGAGCGCAGGTGTGTTTATATTTGCAATTGATAGCATGTTTTGTTTTTTTTGCTTGTTTGTTTTTGTTGTTTTGTACAACTGGGGAATGTCTGGGCCTGAGTGGCTGATTTGTTTGTTTTTACTGCACATTTTCAGAGGTGTTGGTGCCATGGAGATAGTTGCTATGGACATGAAACTTAGGGGAATGTACATTGCAAGGCAGTTGAGTTTCACAGGTGTAACTTTCAAGATTGAGGAGGTTCCCCTGACTCAGAAATATATCAGCATGTACAACAGATCAGTGAGGCTGGTAAGCACATACAAATCTGTGTGCAGAAGTGAATTTGAGACACATTTCATTTATTTATTTTCATCCGCACTTGCAATTACTGAATAAATTTTGCTTTTTTTGCTCCGCTCCTTCTCCCAGTGGGTGAGTGCACGTGAGAAGTTCCAACAGGCTGCAAACCTTATCGATGCAGAGCAACGCATGAAGAAGTCCATGTGGGGCCAGTTCTGGTCCGCTCACCAGAGGTTCTTCAAATACCTCTGTATCGCCTCCAAAGTCCGCAGAGTGGTGCAGCTGGCCAGAGAGGACGTCCAAAATGGAAAGGTGGGACAAAAGCACCAATGAGTCTTTTCAAGCAAGTGTAACAACATAACATTTTTACAGCCACCTGAAATGAAAACTAAAACTTGCTGAATCTCTCAAGGCCTTGAACACATTCCATTGAGGGCCACAGGGGCTGTAATTTATGACCTAAATAATGCAACGATACTCGGGCTGTACAACAAAATGTCAATGCTTAACTAGGTTAAAATATTTTTTTTTCCATAAAAACACCTCCGATTCTGCCACCTGCACTAAGGTCACACCCTTAATAGTTAAATGTCTTAGTTGTGTTCTTTGTGTGTTTAAATAATAAATGAATAAATGTGATTTTTTTTCTCTGCAGTGTGTGGTGATTGGACTTCAGTCCACTGGAGAGGCAAGAACACTTGAAGCTTTGGAGGAAGGAGGAGGAGAGCTCAATGACTTTGTGTCAACTGCAAAGTATGGACTGGCCAAGATAATTTCTCTCACTCATTATTCAACAGGATAATGCTACAGTATGACTAATAAACTGTGTTGTTTTGCAGGGGAGTGCTGCAGTCCCTGATTGAGAAACACTTTCCAGCTCCTGACAGACAGAAGCTTTATAGCCTGCTGGGTATCAACCTCTCAGCAAAGAAGACACCCTCCCCCATTGATGACACTGCAACGCAAGCAGAGCAGAAGGGCAAAAAGAGAAAAGGTAATAAAACTTTGACACTAATGCTGAAGAGGTATAACTCATTTAAAATTGAATTATCACATGCCTTTGTAGGAAACTCCATGAAAAAACAGACTGCTTTGTCTTGGTCTCAGTGTCTCTCCTCTCTTTTGTTCAACCATTTTTCTTAATTTTTCTAAATTTCATCACTTTCAGCTCCAGAGGGTAAAAAGCAGCAGAAAAAGAAGCCTCGTAAACATGGTGGTTTGTCAGGTACCAGCTCGGATGAGAGCCAGTCGGAGGAGTCAGACAAAGAGTCAGGTAAAGACAGTGACGGCGACGACAGCCTCAAGTCTGTCAGCTCCGCGGATGAGGACGATGATTTCAACCCATTCAGAGACGAGTCAGATGACGATGAGGAAGATGGTGAGATTTTAAGGTTTTCTAAGTTCAGATATTTCAATATTCAACTCAGTTGTTACAGCAAATCTATCTGTCTTCCTTTGCTTTAGATCCATGGCTCATCAGAAAGGAACCAAAGAAAGGGAAGGAGAAGAAGAAGAAAAAGAGGAGGAAAAGTATTGATCCAGATTCTATTCACAGTGCCTTGCTAGCTTCTGGGCTGGTGTCCACCAGGCCTGCTTTCACTGCCTCTGTCAACACCCCGAGCACACCTGCCCCAGGTAAGCAATTTACCGCATTGCAAAGCAGAAATACCATTTTCTGAATGTGTTATGAATGGTGTTTTTTTTTTTTTTTGTTTTTTTTTTTCCCAGTCAAAGCAGAGAGTCAGGATAACTGCATTACAAGTCAGGATGCAGTAGAAAATGCCCAGAAAATGAAAAGAAATTTGCTGGAAGAACTGGAGGAGCTAGCAGAGGATCTCCCTCCCAACACTCTGGATGAGCTAATAGATGAACTGGGAGGACCTGAAAACGTAGCTGAGGTATGAAATCATTTATGTGGAATGCTTGTGTAGCCTTAAGTGTTTTCTCATTGTATTGTCTTAAGACTCAATTTCTTAGTTTGTATCTTGATTCACTCTTTTTTCGACTATATTGCAGATGACTGGCCGCAAAGGTCGCGTAGTCAGCAATGATGATGGCAGCATCACCTATGAATCACGCTCTGAGCTGGATGTCCCAGTGGAAATCCTCAATCTCACGGAGAAGCAGAGGTTCATGGATGGAGAAAAGGTAAAATGAATCTCAAAATGGGGATAAATATGAGGTTTGGTGTTCAAACAATTAAATCAGGACTTTGGGGCTATTGCCTCATGATGCTCCACTTAAATAGATCTGGACCTCATTTCCATGCAGTTTTGTTTGTCATAATTCTGTATTGGATACACAGTACTCAGTATAATTCTTAGAAATGCATTTCTTAATGGTTGTTCAGTAATGGGACTCCTTACATCAGAGAAAAGCTAAAACCTCTTCCTAATATGTGCAGGAAGGATTGAGACAAAGAAAGGACCAATAATCCATGATGTCAAATAAATACAAAATAATAATGAGGATGAACAACTATGTAAACACTGCTAAATGGCTAGCGTGTTGACAATGTGCTGTGCTGTTTGCTTTTTAGGCATACACTTATAAATTTGCATCAAAAGTTAAACTTTTTTTTAATGTACTTAAGGCAGGTTGTTGATTTTAAAAACATATGGAAGGCGTTTCACAAAGTGGTGATGACTGAAGTCCTCAAAGGAATGAATGAACTTAAGGATGACTCCAAATGTGCACGGAGCTGTGTGGAAATGAATCATCGGTTGTAACAAACCAACTTGTTTCACTCGTTTGTTTTAATCTGTTTCATTTGTTTCAACGTTTTAGTTCCCAGGTGCATAATGTGGCATTCTAGTTTATACTGAGCGTATTTGCTTTTTTAAATTTACTCCCCTACAGATTGGATATTAACAATTATCTTCCTTTCCAACCAGAACATTGCCATTATCTCAGAAGCTGCCAGTTCGGGTATTTCCCTCCAAGCTGATCGTCGAGTAAAGAACCAGCGGCGGAGAGTCCACATGACGCTGGAGTTGCCTTGGAGTGCAGACAGAGCTATACAGCAGTTTGGTGAGTACTTATGAAGCTATGAAATTAAAGCCAAGCATAATGAATTACTAAAAATGTATTCTGCTGTAATAGCCAGGGAGCCAGTTTTGGCCTAAAGGCTATAATTTGTTTCACGTAATAAATATGAAATATCTACCAAACATTGTGCTCTTGTTTATTCACAGGGAGAACTCACAGGTCAAACCAGGTCACAGCTCCAGAATATGTCTTCCTCATATCAGAGCTTGCGGGAGAGCAGAGATTTGCATCCATTGTTGCCAAAAGACTAGAGAGCTTGGTAAAGCCTGATTAAATGTGTTTATTTTTTATGTATTTGAGCTATGTTTTAATATCACCTAAACCTTTTAA
Source organism: Mola mola (assembly GCA_001698575.1). Taxonomy (NCBI): domain Eukaryota; kingdom Metazoa; phylum Chordata; class Actinopteri; order Tetraodontiformes; family Molidae; genus Mola; species Mola mola. Next base: position 9,645,804 of record KV751320.1, on the reverse strand, counting down.
AATCTTTGTAACAGGGTGCTCTCACTCACGGAGACAGAAGAGCAACAGAAACTCGAGATCTCAGCAGGTTTAATTTTGACAACAAAGTAAGTACATGAAGCATCGGTCATAGGGGTTCTTATAGCTTCCCTGATTTGTTGGTGACTCACTACTGTTTATCTTGGCTACAGTATGGCAGAAATGCTCTGGAAATTGTGATGAAGTCTATTGTGAAACTCGACGCTCCATTAGTTTCTCCACCCTCTGACTTCAAAGGAGATTTTTTCAAAGGTATGCCTATATTGCATTGCCTTATTGATTTTTTTTATGCATTTTTTTCTTAATCAATGGTTCTTGTCTGTGGCTCTGAATGATGACAGTATTTCTTTTTTTTTTTTCTTCTATAGAAATTCAAAGTGGACTAATAGGCGTGGGCCTTATAAATGTGGAGGACAGGTCTGGCATACTCTCATTGGACAAAGGTGATTTTTAAATTGTTACAGGGAACATGTGCCACTAGCCTTGCTGTTAAGTTTGGGTACTGATTTGTAGAAATATGTGCTTAAATCTAATGTATACACTTGCTACAGACTACAACAACATTGGGAAGTTCCTGAACCGTATCTTGGGCATGGCGGTCCAACAGCAGAACGCCTTGTTCCAGTACTTTTCTGACACATTGACAGCAGTCATCCAAGAAGCCAAGAGGAATGGCAGATATGACATGGGCATTCTTGGTGAGACAGTCGTATTTCTTCTTTTTATTATTCCATTTTCTTTAATACAGAAGGTATTTGTTTACTTTATTCAAAGCATTTTTCTCTCAGGAAAATCAGTATAGTAACAATAGACTGTTGGTCCTGAAGCTGGAATTTCCATCTTTGTGTCCTAAATCAGATCTTGGCTCTGGTGATGAGAAGGTAAAGAAGGTTGACTGCAAGAAATTCCTAACACCGGGCTATACCACATCTGGACATGTGGAACTCTACACAGTATGTTCATATACAGTATATTTATCTATAGGCTTTGTTTTTACCCCCCTCTTGTCTTAAAGAAATGACTATATCCTAGAAACGTTACCTGACTTTGTTTATGCGTGTCTTTTCACAGGTGGGTGTGGAGAGAGGAATGTCCTGGGAGGAAGCTACACATGTTTGGGCTGAACAGAATGGACCGGACGACGGCTTCTATGTACAGGTGTGAGGATGCGGAGGGCATTTCACCTTTAAAAATAACCTTTTAGAGTAGCTAACATGACTCTAAGTATAAGAATATATAACCTTAAATATAAATTTATTGGAGCTACTAATGACGGTTTAATCTCCACCTTTTGAAAGTTACAGGATTTGCCTGGTGATGATCAGTATTGGTAATTCAAAAATGCAATTAAGATCATCTTACTGCTTATAAGACGCCCGTTCATAACTTCATGCAAAGAAGAAATTATTCATTGGGTTCTTCCTTGGCCTATTCCCCATTTTCCCAACTTTAATTGAAATCCATCCAGTAGTGTTTGTGTTATCCTTCAAACAGACAAACACACTCCACCAGAAACAAAACTTCCTTGGTATAAATAAAGTAAATGGAAGCTAGTTATTTTTTTATATTTTTCAACCTCATCAACAAACCAAAGTGTAATCTAGAAAAAATTTGTTCCAGGAGAAACAAAACTAAGCATGAACTTAATTGTTTTTAGGTATACATGTATCAGATTTATTTGTTCACTATTAGTTTGTGTAAGATCAACATGTGATTACTCTCATTTTTTAATCGCCAGTGATGGAAGATTTTATATTGATCAAGTTGGAAATTTTGGCTCTGAAAATTCTGCATCCTACAGTTCCTGCAATCTGACTCCATGTTGTCTTTGATTACTCTCCCTGACAGAAATATATCTTAAACCATCCGCTTTCGTCGCAGCAAATCTGTTATAAAATTGTCTCCTAGCACCAGCTATAAATCATATTTTATATTTTCTAGACCTGGCAAAGCTTCTCCAGAACCAGAGATGGCTATTTGATGAGGAAGTAGATATAAACCCAGTGGAGGGACCCTTGAGTACAACTTGTATTAATTTCATTTTCAGATGAGGAACAACAAGAAAACAGCCATACTGGTCAAGGAGGTGAACACCAAGAAGAGGCTCTTCCTTGTGTATAGGCCGAACACTGGCAGACAGCTCAAACTGGAGACATATGCAGACATCAAGAAAAAGTTTAAAAAGGTGACTCATCATTCTTTTCATCAAAATTGTTATTACAGAACTTCTATGGTGAATCTTTTTTTGTTTGTTTTGTTTCCTCGGGAAGGTGCTGTCAGAAGACGCTAAGCAACACTGGACGGAGCAGTACAAGTCGTCAGCACAAATCTGTTCTCATGCATATTGGTATGTGGGCTTTAGATCTCTCGTAAATGTTTAGTGTGAAGAAAATTTTCTGTCAATAAATCTAATGAAAAGACCAAATTGTTGCGTTCAACAAGTTCTGTGATACCATCTCCCCATGCCATGGAGCTCCACTCTTGTAAAAACACATCAGTGAGCCACACTATTGCACAGGTTGACACATTACCATGAATACACGCCAGTTTATTTTAACTCAGTCCCTCACACACCATCCTGCTGTCCCAACTACTTTAAGCACCTTTTGCGGATTAATCTTATGCTAAACATAGTCCCAATGACTAATTTCCTTCTGTTGAGTAACATTTTCTGAAAACTAGTTATCAGCCTTTTTATTGGACTTAGTTCAGTTTTATTATAACTGTTTTTTCAGAAAAGATCTAAATATTCACTTTTAAATGTCACAAAATTTTGAAAGACGTGTTTGGTTGACAAAATACAATATCTTTTTTCATTATCATTTGAAGCTAGTGCTCCAATTTAACCCTGCATCTGCTTCCATCCTCATTTATAAATGGATATAAACCTCAGTTTGCGTTTTGTTGTGCTTGAAGGCGAGGGAACTGTAAGAAGGCATCAGTGGGTCTGCAGTGTGAGATTGGCCTTCGGTGTCGGACGTACTACGTTCTGTGTGGCTCGGTGCTCAGCGTGTGGAATGAGGTGGAACTGGTTCTTACACCGGTCGGGGGAACCAACGTAAAGGTGCAGATTGTCCGCCTCAGAACAGAAGATGGACAAAGAATAGTTGGTAAGTTCAAGAACTGCTACTCTAAGGAGTGGTTTGACATTTCTGGAATGATGTGTCCTCTCTGGATTTGCATCAAAAACAGTGGCATTAAAATCTTATCAAATATATTGAATATCCTTTCTGACCTTATGTGCACCATTACGGTAATTGTGGGCTGTGTGGTGATAACATGCATCTGTATGTGCTTCAGGGGACTTTGTTATTTTTGTGACGTTGCAGCACTGTCAGACTTGCAACGCAGTCACTCTGCAGCTATATGGCTGGAAAACATTAAGTTTTAGCAAAATCTTAATCAGCCACCCCATTTTATGCACCTTAAAGGTGTCCGGGTTTGATTAATTTAATGAAAAACGTAAGGAATTATTAAAGTGTATAATAATGCATTTAAATTACAGTAATTCTGGACCTTAAAATATTTAATGGTTCTCCAACATACTTGATAATGTGCAAAACGGGTATGAAATTCTACTATTTGGAATTAGGAAGGTCTTAAAGCATATTTTGAACTTTGTGAACTCTTAAAAAAAAAAAACGAAAAACCTGGTTTTAATCCTTTATAAATTCACCTCAGTGAGCTCTTCTATCATATTTTTGTCAGATAATTCATTTTAGGCCTTCTGGTTTTCTTGTGCCTAAAGGAAAGGCTGCTTTAATAACTGCAGTTCCTCACAGAGACAAGTAGTTCACCACATATTAAAACTTAAGTTCAATACCAGTCAGAAATAGCCCAAAGTCTGCAAACAGAGAGGGCACCAGCTAACGCACACTGGTAACTTATTATGTAGGTGTTATTGATCTTGCTTTTCTTTTTTTTTCCGCCATAAAGTCAAGTGGAAAATGATAAGAATTGAAGTTTCCAGTTTCATATTAACTGTACAGAGTGGTATTGATCTTCCTCCAACTCTGGCATTTTTTGTAAAAACCATTCCTTTTTATTATCTTATTTCGTTCCCAGGACTGATCATTCCAGCAAACTGTGTATCTGCATTAATTAACAAGCTCTCAACGTCGGACCAGTGCCAGCAGCTCGCTGTGCAGGAGCAGCAGAAACGGCTGCAGCTACACCCTCAAAGCTTCAGCCACGCACACAACACATAACCTGGGATGGACCACTGGGCTCCATGTGCGTTGATCCATTCTGTACTCCCCTCGGTCTGAAGGGATCTGGCTCATCAGCCTCTGCACTGCAGTCTCCTGGACCGCTGCCTCCCTTGATCCGCACCCCTTCCTTTCTTCCCTAGTGTCTCTGAGGGTCAGAAGTGGCACACCGAGCTGTGACGAATCTCAGATGTGACGCAGTGGTTGTATAGAGAGAAGATTTCAGGGGTTTTTTCTTTTTTTTTTTTTTTTTCATTTCCAGAGACTTTTGTTTTCACCTAGAGAGATTTTACGGGGGATTTTTTTTTTTTTTTTTTCTTTTTTTTCTTTTTTTGTCCTCTGACATTCAGAGTGGAAAAGACTTGTGATGTATTCATTGAGTTGAAACCCAGAGGGCATGCTGGCCTGTGTCATTCGCTCCTCATCCAGGCTTTAAACCATTACATCTGGACTACCCGGTATGAAGCAGAGACTTTTTTTGCTCAGTTTAGGCCAAAGGTGGATGAGGCAAAGACCACTATGTGTTTGAAAGAACTACATTGAAGAAATAGCATTTAATACTCATTCACAATCTGATACCATGAAACCTGTCAGTTTGTAGCTCCTGTGACAAGTTTCAGCACTAATGTAGAGAAAGCATCAGTTTTTTGAAAAAGAAAGTGACCCACACCATAGGTCCAATTAAAGGTAGCTGTTGAGTTTGCTCATGAAAGAAATCCCAAAATGTCTTTACTGATAGTCCCCCAGCGTTGAAATCATACACCAGTTTTTTGTTTTTTTTTGTTTTACGCCTGGCTTTCAAATGGATCAAACTTTTTGGTTCCTTTTTTAATTTAAGTTTTGTTGCTTTTTGTTTGTAACATTCAAGGAGAGGTTGATAATTGTTCAAGTCTGTCAGTATATGAATTGTTATAATTCCAGTTCATACAGCACTTTCAGTGGGAGAGATGGAGAACAAAATCCAGTGTTATGTGTAAAAAATGTGTTCATATGTTCAGCTGAAGTGTTTGTAAGGCTTCAGCAGTCTAAATTAGAACATCAACAAAATATCTCTTTCAAAATTCCATCTTTGTTCCTTATCTGAAGTGGTGGACATTGGGAAATGATTTGACTCAACTTGATGAAGCCTCATAATTTCAGAAATTTTTACACAGATCGGGTGTGGATTTTGTACTTCACCTATTACTTTGAAAGGTGATCTTTATAAATTGCTGGTTTGGACAAACTTACAGATTTCAAAAATTTTTGGGACGTGTCCTTTAACGGTAAAGTTTGTCAAATGTGCCTTTTGTATCAGTACAAAAAGGTACTGCAGTCACATGCATTGTAGAACAAACCAACATGACTGTCTGAGTTTGTCTTGAGAAATACTTGGTTATGTTTGGTTTCAGCTGACCAGTGTTTCTGCTTGAAGTGCACAAAAGAAAATATTTCCAAAAGATAAATAGTGAAACAGTCAAGGTTGCCGTTTCTATCCAGACAGCAATATATTCATCACAAGTGAAAACTGTCCCTGTTAAGCGTTTATTGCCAACGTATTGGATGGTTTATGAGCTTGAATTGAACAATTATAACTTCCTAGGAAGACATGTTTATATAATTCTAACTGTTTTGCCATTGTCATTCAGTGTAACAGCTGGAGAAGTTACAGTTCACAAAAACAATATGGACTTAACTCTGCATACATTAATGTGTTTTACAAACTAACTGTTTATATACATGCTAAAAAGGAAAACTGACAGTGCTTATGTAACTATTCCCACATTTGTTACAGTTGGTGTTTCAGGTTAAAACCACCTTTGGTCTTTATGTCGACTCTTCAACAAAATGTCAGGTGTGATGTCGGTGACGCCGTCATTCACAGGATAAGGAACAAAAATAATATACAGAAAACAGCCAAGGAGTCGTGTGAAGTATGACATGCATGTCCAAGACAAAAACCATCACCGATTTTGCTCAAATGTTAATTCTTTTACTGCTTTTTAGAAAAAAAAATTCTTAAATGGAATACTGCTCAGGAGTTAAACTTGTACAAAGACCCTCTTTTGAAAATCCAAACAGAAAATACTAAATGCATGACCATAAGTTGAATGCCCCATCTTTACCTCTTCTCTGTAATATTGCTCTGGTTGGCTGTGTTCACAGCTCGTGTCCTCACGATACTTGTTTCAAACGCGTCTCTCAATTTCATCAGCTTCCTTGAGCCGGGTTGTGATTAATATAGATGATTGCTTCTGTTGGACAGTGTACCTCCTCAGCTGCCTCTTCATTCCTGTACCACGTTATATGAGATCTGCACTGGAAGGGACAGACCAAAGTGTGGATACATCTGCTCTCCTCATAGCAGTGATTTCATGATCTGCTCTGTCAGTGTGCTTAGATGCATCCTCAACCTGTGGATTGGGTCATGTTAAATTTGTATTCTGTTCTGGATTGATGCATCTAAAGACAAGCAGGAAGTCTTTGTATCATACCAGTTCGCATCTTGTACACTTGATAAAAGCATCAAAGCTGAAACTCTAAACTGCTCTTTAATTGGAAGTCACATCTTTAACTTGAATGTCCTAATAAGCCGCCAACTCATGTTTTTATTTCATCTGTAATATTGTGTACGCAAGGTGCCCACTTGGTAACCATTTGAAAGCCGTATAATGTTGCAGAAGTAAAACACTTGAACTTCTTTCTTTCCCCCTCTTGTCGTTGCACGAGTTGCACTACTGACAGATGTACAAATAGTCAACATGACCTGTACGTGTATGAGTGCAATGCTCAATAAAGCTTGGTATACTTCTAGCTTGTGGTAATGTGAATTGTAAATCAGAGCTGTATCCTGCCACTAGACAGATTATAGACTCCAAAACACATCCAGAGGCTTTGTATCATTGTAAAATTTACAGCAGAATTGTTACAAATGACCTTACATGCTGCTCCTGTAAAATAAGTTTCAGATTTATACTTGAATGTCTTTCTTTTTAAGGGTAATCAGACCTCAATGGATTTTCAAAACCAAGGGGGTCAAAGATAGAAAGTAAGCATTTTCGGATCCTTAAAAGTAGCAACAAAGATAATATCAATACTTTAAAAAAAATTGCATTACTAATGCAGTGTCTAGTATTTTATGTATATACAAATGATCATTTATATTTCAAATCAAGTTTATAATAAAAACATCTGATCACATGCATCTGGGGTCAAAGTCAAGTTTACATCCTGTGGCCAGTGTATTTGTATTGTTGCAGCTGACAAACATGTCTAAAATATAACCATATTAAGCTTTTATTTGTTGTAAGGGCGCTTGTACTTAAGTAGTTTAAATATAACTAAACCCATTGAAATGCTAGTAA
>KV751320.1:9620191-9633514 GCA_001698575.1 Mola mola | reverse complement strand
CAATAGAATCACGGAGTGAAAGTGACGACCAATCAGAGCTCAGTAGTTTTTGTAGTATTTTGACCAATGGCGACGCAGTCTGCGACGTTACAGCGGCCATAGATCACTGCAGTGCAGTAGCCAACCAGCAAACAGCTAGCTAACTTGTCAACTCAGAGAAATATGGGTGAAATGATGATGAACGTCAACGGGTAGGTTATATTTTTTTTCGTGATTTTTAAAAAAAATCTAGGCCACTCTTTCTTTTTTAAAACAGCATTTATCTTTATGCGCGCGCCTTTTATTTCTTCGCCCGCGCTGCGAAACATACCTGTGCTCTGCCTACAAACCTGTAATAAACACACGTAGCCAACTTAGCTAGCTAGCTAACCAGTCCCGCTGCTTGTCAGCGCTGGTTGTGGCTACCTCGTTAGCTGGATAACTTTGCTGGACCGACCCAGGCTTCCGTGATGTTGACAGACAAGTTTAACGCTCAGCCTACAGCGTCGGTAACGATGGCTCTCACCGTAGCTAAACGCAGCTAATTTAGCTATTCTTATTTAATGGTTTAAACCTCCGCGGGGCTTTGGCTAATTTATTGGACTGTGATTTTTGACTTGTGTTGCTTGCTAAGTGTCAAAGTTTATTGGCCCTTCACTCAAACCTTGGTCAGGTCTGACAGGCTGTCACACACTGGAAACACAGGTCATGGCGGACAGATAGGGATGGAAGACAGAGAAGGGGATGCTAAATGCGTGATACTGACGCCTTGTATTTAGTGTTGTCTTTATGTTTTTGTTTTTTTTTTGTTTATGTTTTGTGAACTCCTGAATGTCGATTGCAGTTGCGCAGTTGGAAATACGAGGTGGATTGAGTGTTCATGTGTGACTGTAATAGCTGTGCAATAAACAGCTGGAACTTGCTGTTTTCCCATTTTCAGCTATTTTGCTGGAGAAACACTTAGGCTCTTCCATCTGTTAGCCTTAAAACAACATTTCTGCAACATATGTCTGATTGACTCTTGCTTCCTCCTCTCTGGGTTCTTAAGCTGTCAGACTGACCCCGTCTGCATGGGCCCATAAACATGTCCACAGATGACAGTATATCTGAGGATGTGTCCAGCTTGGGGGCTTTGAGCCACTGTCATGCCAGTGCTGATGGGGATGGGGGTAAGGAGAGTGAGACCTCTTTGGTGTCCTCTGAGGGGACATCAGCCTCAGGTCTGGACAGACACAAAACCTCCCAAACAGCAGGAGGCACTGTGGCGAGCACGCCTATGGACATCACACCAGCATGCAACAAGATCAGGTATGATACTTGGATAAGATATATTGTATAAATAGTTAAAATAGGAAACAGACCAGTGAGGCCATCTTTTTTGAGAAGAGAATTTAAATGTTTTGCATATAAATGGTGTTATTTTCAATATAAAAAAAAACTTTCCTGTAAAAGTTGTAGTATTATGATTTTTTTTTCACTTAAAAGGAAGCAGATACACATTTAATACAATTTTCAAAAGATAATAATAGACACATGTAGTGTACTATTGTATTCACAGTTAGGATGTGAATGATGCATCATTTATTTGTGTTTGCGTGACTTGTCTTTGATAAAAGGTTACTTGTTTTGATGCTGTTCAACAAACATTGTTTGTTGAACAGCATTGAACAGCATTGTTTTATTCCTTTGTTTATTTAGCCTTGCTTTTTCCACTGCTGTGGAGGGGCTACAACAGAATATACACATAATTATTGAAAATGTTTCTTGAACCGTGGTGACCGAAAAAAAGTTGCTCCATTGTAACTTTTTGAAAGTATTCTGTTCATTGTATTATTTTGTGGCATCCAGAAATCTGTGCAGCAGTGTCCTAATCTGCTATTTAATGTTTACTGGATAAGCATGATATCATGTGTATATAACAATATGTTCACTATGTGATTTCATATTGATTTTATGCTTTTAGGAGTCTGTGTCTGAGTACAGATGAAGCATTTGAACAAGGGAAGAGTCTCCCATTCATCAACCCAAGCTCCCTTGAGACCCTGCGGGCTTTGGTACAGGAGATCCAGAACAGTGGAGAGACAGACCCTGAGATATGGAAGGATTGTGAGGTGAGAAAAGAGTCACAGAGCTCTCAAAGGAAATAGTTATGGTAGTATGTACAAACGAGAGCCTGAATGTGCGTTGATGACGAGAGTGAAGCTGGGGTTAGCTTCTGTGGCAGTTGTCTTTGTGCATTGCATTTGGCAGCTGGCAGCCTCATTTCGAAGCTGTCACTTTTATTTCTTGAGTGAATGACACCTGACAGTAGAGGGACACATTTTACATGCACAGCATACACGGGCCTCACTAACCTACATGCACAGCACCACACAGCTGATCTTGTCCATCACAGAATTTGATTTGCAGGGAACAGACAACTGATGTGCTACAACATAAATGGTGCATCAGTCATCAGGCTGAAAGCCTTTAAGTTTGCATACTTGAAGAAAAACAAAGTTTTAAATTGACAGTTATTTTTTTAGTCATGTATATTAATGTATTACCCCTAACACTAGAGCCTTGTATATCACTTCTACGCTGTATAGATGGTAGCAGTTGGTAATTCGGTGCCCTGCTGCTGCTATCACCCCTTCTCTAATAGACTAATGAATATGTGCACACAAGTGGTTTGAGAATCATTTAAATTATTAAATATTGTTGTTTTGCTGATTACCCCTTTCAAATATACTTCAGTAAGTAAATGTCATGTAAATGACGGGGTTACAGGTGAGATGACCAGAAAACCTATTTTCCCACATGGATTTTTTCTAAAGAAATGGATATTTGATAGGAATAATATGCATATTGGCAAGTACATGATCTGATTGTACCATGTTGCCTTTCAAAATCATCACATAATGACACAGTTGGGCTGCACACAGACGACCCATGCAGTGCAATCCCTCTGGGTATGGGCAGATCAGATGACAAAGAACCTGTCATGTGGACCCACAGGGATTCAGAGAGTAAACTTGTGTTAACAGAGTTTCTAATTGATTTTTTAAACATAAGCATGCGCGATGCAAAGGGTTTCCTTATCATAAAGCTGGGTAGCTCTCTGCACATTTAAAGCAGGTTTCTGCAGGTCCTCATAAAGTCTGTTAAAGATTCTCCTCTACTCTAGAGCCTAGTGCTCAGACCGATTGGGATTTAATGTTTGTTTTGTGTGTTAATGAGCTCAGAGAAAGGAACTGAAAACTGATTTGTGCTGGTTTCTTGTTTGCATGAGACATACTGATTCATTAGGGGATTATTTTAGCCTCTGGATTTTTGTATTTTATGCTTTAGTTTAGGATCAGCGAGGGCTGGTAAACCAGTATATCATATGCACTCTGGTGTTGAATATAAAGAGAAGAACTCAAAAAGTTATGGGTGGAATTTAATGACATTTTCAGAATAGGTGGGAAATGACCTAAGGAACAAAAACCCTTTCCCCTATCATACGGAATAGGGAATAGAGATCCACTGATTTGGTTTTGTATGGCACTGTTGTGATCTTTCCTCTTTAATGTTGGTTACATTAAACTGAAATCAAAGAAATTTACGTGTGACAGCAGCACAATAGAAGACAAAATCCATGGAAAAAAGGAAGAATATATTAATGAACTTTTCAAGAGAGGTGGGAAATGGCCTAAGGAGCAGTCAATTAGATTTTGGTGCCGATCTGAAACATCATTTGGATCCAGGATTTTTAGTGGATAGGGTAATATTAAGTCACTTCTGTGAGGTATCCAATAAGGTTACAGACTTGAAGCTAAGATTACGATGAAGCAGCATGTTGACAGTATTATAAATATAACACAAACATTGTGGTTTGTGTAAAATTTGCAAATCAGTGGAAGGGGACCGTTTAGCCTTGGTGAAGGTCTGCGCTCTCTGAGTGTTTTGTAGTTGTGATATGAGAATATATATATACATTTTAATATAGATTTTTGAATATGGCTATATCATGATATGGTGTTAATGTTGTCTTTTCCCGGTTTTAAAGACTGCAATACAGTAAAATTATGTCATTTTCTGAACTTAGAGTGTTCTAACTATTCTAATATTTATCTTCACCCAGTGATGGAAATGACCCTGTCATGAAACTTACCCATAGCTTTTTTCCTTTTGGTTAATGTCTTGCTTTTGGGTATTGAGGGTAGATGACAGATTATTTGCTTTGTTCTGCAAATAGGGCCGATGGTTACACTTGTTTCAACTGGTCGAGAAACAATACCAAGAGCAGATACTTGCTCAGCAAGAACAATACCAGTGCCAAATACAGGTAAGCCTGTTTTTTATCATGCCACATATCACATGAGTTATTTGGAAATGTTTATTTAAACAATGTTATGTTTGTTTTTCCAGTTGATTCAGGATGAAATTAAAGCTCTGGTTCAGCTCCAGAACCGCCAGGCCAGCATCCATTCACACACAGAGTTCTCTCCAACTCCCATGTCCAAAACTCCTCCTCCACTCCTCTCCAGCGGGTGTACAGTCCTGAAAAATGTGGCCATTGACAATGACAACTTGGCAGCACCTGCCCATACCCTCATAAGATCACCTTCACCTCCGCTCCAGAGATCAGAGACTGTCAACCTGGTGGAGGAGCGGGCAACCACAGTACTCAGCAGTGGGTATGGGACTCTGTCCGTGTGGGAAACAGGTCCGCGGCCTGCTGAGTCTCCAGGAGAAAATGAGGATGGTAGTCAAGTGAAGGAGAAGCAACACTTGCCCTCTTACCTCCTGGACAACACAGAGACAGCTGCGATAAGGTCCCAGCAGAATCTTTCGAACGAGAGGACTGTTAGAGTGGAGGATCCTAACCCATTAGTCTACCAGCAGGGAACCTCTGGGTATGTCTGAGTAGTTTTTTAGACGCATCAGACAGCTGCTTACGAAATATCTGCAAGTCTCAATTAAAACTCATGCATTTTGCAAAAAGCTTAGATTTCACTTGATAAATCTTGCAGAAACCCTGTTACCAGTTGAGCAACATGTTGGAAAATGACTTCTCACTATGACCTGTTCTGTTGGCAGCACCAGCCAACTTTTGACCTCCTGGGCCCAGAGGCAGAAACTCAGGGCTAGGAGGAGCAAGGCAGGACAAGCTTCATCTCAAAACTCTGAGTACCAGGAGCAACCATGCAGCCTCAGAGAATCTCACAAGGAAAGCCCCCTGCAGGGTTCAGACTCCCAGGACCAGGTACAACTTGTCGAGTTTTAGCACCTCCTCGTTTACTACAGATATAATTTTGCAGGGACATTAAAAAAAAAACAACAGCAAATATTTGTCTTTGCCCCACATCTGGAGTCTGTTGTGGTTTGTCCTGCATTAATTTACCTCTTCTGAGGCCAATCCATTTATCTCTATTGAGTTTCAGGAGCGACCGACTGGGCCGTCGTCCAGCTCTTTTCCACTGAGGAGGACTGACAGCTTGATGTCTCAGGCGTCAGGTAACAATTCACTGACTCAGACAAAACACAGGACTTCAAAGCTTGATCAGTGTGAAGAAATAAGCGACAATATGTCCGTGAAGGTTCTCAGTCATCCAGGTCATCTTGATCTCGGAGTGTTTAGTAGGAAGCAACTGGACTTCTTATCTTGTTTGAAGACGTTTCGCCTCTCATCCGAAAGGCTTCTTCAGTTCTGAGGTTCAGTGCGGGAAACCCAGGTATTTAACCCCGAGTGGGTAGAGACAATCACCAATCACCAACAAAGAGGACGTGTTTTGAAACCAACAGCCTCCTTTGTTGGTGAGACAATCACCAACAAAGAGGACGTGTTTTCCCGCACTGAACCTCAGAACTGAAGAAGCCTTTCGGATGAGAGGCGAAACGTCTTCAAACAAGATAAGAAGTCCAGTTGCTTCCTACTAAACACTCCGAAAGCGACAATATGATAAATCCCTTTTGCAGGTTCCGCAAGTGTACAATGTACCTGAGGTTATTTTTTATAAGGGAATGGAATAATTGCAGTTAGTTTTTTTCTTTTTTTTTACATGAAACATGTCACTAATATATTTTTTCTTATTATACTGTATAGATTGTTTTAGCACTAGCTTTAACAGAAGAATTTTCGATATTTTGGCACATCCTATAGTTCATTTTTGACTATAATCTTTCTTACAATTTATCGCATGTATTCTGTTCAATATCATGCGTTTAAAAGATCTGCCTGGAAATATATGCTCTTAACTATCACCAAATCCCACAAAAAGACTAAAACCAACAATATTATTCTGTCATTGTATATTTCTCTGTTTGTATATGTCAGCCCCTTGGTTCCTACTGAGGACATAAAACATTACATCTAAACTTTATACAAAAATGTAGTTATTTAAAATGAAGACTTTCATATACAAAAAATTAGTTATTTAAAATTAGACTTTCATATAAAACAGCTACTCTAACAGTAGTAGATAGTGCAATTGACTAGGACTATTTTCAATGGTGGATTAATCCATATTTTTCTTGTTATTGTCTCGTTATTAGTCAAAATAAACTACAATGTCTATGGTAATGGTAATAAACATGCCATAGTTTTTTTTGAAAATTTATCTCACAGAGGAAAAAGATATTTCGGGTGTTAATATGCATGCAGTACTTGTTGGTTTTGGTCTTTTCATGGGATTTATGTGTAGACATTAATAAAAGATTCTCACCAGATTTATTCTTTAAAATTCTTTACTCTCTCTTTATTTATCTTTATCCTTTACTATCAGAGATACAGATGATGAAAAAAAAATGAAGTCATACTTTATACTTCTCTCTGTCTCAGGCCTGACTTACTGGCGTCTGAATGAGAATGAACTGTATCACCCCCTACCAGACAGTTTTGACAGCGGTGCTTACCTCCTACTGCAAGAGGCGCCTGTGAGTCTTATGAGTAAAAACCGCTGGTCCTGATTGAGGAATAACAAGTTCACCAGTCATTTGCAGCAAATGTCCGATAAACATGTTAACTAGAGCCTGACTGTTATATCGTTTGGCAGGTATTATCGCCAGTATTGGCTGATCACTGATATATTGTTATCGGTATATATTTAATCAGTATTGCTTGATAGGAAAAATAATGTTTTTAAAGAAGACAATGCAGAAACAAATGCTTAGGCTGAGGAATATATTAATAGTGAAGGTTACCGTTTATGTGCAAATGTGTCATTGAAGACAATAAAAGTTTGTTATTAATCGGTAAAACATTTTGCCCCCAATAATTATCAGTTTGAAATGTTTCATAACCTTATTTAAGGGACTATTGCATAATAATTTAGGTATATCATCTGATTTATCGATATTGGATTTTTATTCACCCCAATATCAGTAAAAATTGCATATCGTTCAGGTCCTAATGTAAATAAAGCATGAAACTAACAATTAAAAGTGTAATTTTTTACTGTGGATTCTGTACTTTCCACTTTAATTACTTAATTATGTTTTTGGAACAGAAGAAAGAACCGCTTGCTAAATGTGTCATCTCCTTTTTTCATAGAGTCTGTCCCAGGAGCCTCACCTGTCCCTCAGAGAGATCTATCATAACAAGCAGAGAACAGACTCTAAACGCTCAGACTGTGAAGGATCTGTTACGTCCAGCCCTTTGTCACTACAGGTATGCACATATGTCACATAGATCATCCCTGATCATTTTACTCCTCGGCTGAGCTTCTGGAGCATTCTGTACCTCTTTAGGTGTTGACCTTGGAGCCATTGGCTAACCAGCGGCAGTCAGATCGTACCTCTGGCTTCACGTCACCTTCTCACTTCAGCAGCCCCTTCAGCATGGTTGAGTGCAGTCCTAACCCTGGAGATACAGACTGCATCTCTGATACTTCCAGCATTTCAGCTGCTGGACCCTCCCCTTCTAAAGTACAATGCACGTGGGCAAACACAACTCTGGCAGTCCAGCGTACCCCCCGTGATAAGACCCAGCCTTGCTCCCACACATCCAGCCACCAGCATAGATCCACTGCCCCCCAAGCTAGTGAGGAGGAAGGCACACACACCCACACCAGCACCCTGAAGCCTTGTTCAGCCTCTTGTGCCACTCTGCAGCCAGTGGTCAGTCCACGCGTGGAGAGAGCTTCATCACTGGAGGATCCTGTTGTCCTTTCTCTGTGAGTGCAATATATGTATACAGGCTGTAGAATTTCTTCATACTAGAATGGTCATGCTTGATGTAAATTCACTTTATTTGCACATATTTGCAAAGTTCTTTACAATAACACAGAAAGAAACTAAGTAAAATCTAATAGATAAAATTAAAATTAAAATATTTACAACAATTATAATAAAGCTATGAAATGAGGATTGATGGCAATTATGGGACCTCCATGGATCATAATTTTACAAGCATGTCCCATGGATGCTTAATCAGATTTGGATCTGGGGAATTTTAAAGCCACGTCAGCACTGTAAGCTCTTTGTCATATTCCTCTGGCAGTTCCTGAGCAGTTTATGTGGCGTCGCAGCACGCCTTGCTCTGTTAAGGGACTCGCTGCTATTAGGGTACACGGGTGCCATCGTGGGTATGCTTGGTCTTCAAGGGTGTTTGGGGCAGAGGGTTTTTGTCAAGTAACGTGCACATAAATGCCAGGATCAGGGATTTCGAAGCAGAACTTTGCATTGTAGTGTAGTGATTGTTGTCACCCACTTCATTTGTCGGTGGTGTTAACGTTAAGACTGATTGGTGTATGTGTATGTGTGTGTGTGCATTTATATAAGAGAAACAGGTACTGTATACACATTATAATACCAGCTCCTGAGGACTCGGGTCTGTGCTTTTGATTTCAGAATGTCTTTTATGTTACGTAAAATAGATCAGAGACATCAAAGAATAAAGCAGGAGAATTTTAATTCCTTACCAGATGCATAGTGGTGGTGTACTACTGTTACTAAGCCCTGTAACATAAAATATGAGAAAAAGATTTTTGATGTTGAATGTTGTATGTACTGTATGTCTAAACTACACCTAACAAGAACAAGGCACATCCTTGTGTCATCAGCAGACAGTCAACCAGACAAAGATTCATTGATTTTAGAGATTTATGATTTAGTCTTCTATGGCACTGCTCTGACCTGAGAATTTCTTTGATGATCTTTTATGTAACATAAAAGACTGACTTTCGTCCTCACTCTCTCTCTCCTGGAAATTAAAGTAAAAGGTGAGCAAATGACAGGCAATTTTCATGTTACCTTGAATGAAGATACAGACAGCTTGGTTTAAATAGCTACTCCAAAGATGACTCGGGTATGTTTTGTTATAAGGAACTATTAAGAGGCCTTCAACAACAGCGATGTATAGTCTTCTTTTAAAACCATACTCTCCTGGTATTTGTCAGACCTCAGTATTGTTTCCTCTCTTGATTGTCATTAAAAGCCCTACTCATTGTCCTAATTACCCTTGCACGGTACCTCATCCACTTACTCTGGTTTCCAGTTTCATTTATTGTCTTCTTTTCCTTTTTTCTCCTCAGGCTAAGGCAGAACCTGAGAGAGAAGCACTCCCGACATGTGGCTGATCTGAAAGCATATTATGAGTCTGAGATTAAAATCCTGCGAGACAAACTGAAGCTCAGAGATCTTCCTTGGGATATCGAGAAGACCAACCAGGCCCTCACAAAGAGGTGTGTAAATGTATAAAATAAATATACACGAATATAAATTACAATAAAGGTCCTGTAGGACCAAACATTTCCTCATTATTCTGAGTCTGCACTGTTGGGCCCTTTGTTTATTTGCAGGTGCAAACACCTAGAGAAAGCTCTGTCTGAGGCCACCAATCGCATTAAAGAACTAGAGGCAACAAACAGCTCGCTGGAGAAAAAACTGGTAACATTCCTCTAGATATAAACAATATTTACTACAATGTGTTTTTAGCGTTTAACAAACAGCATCTGTTTGTGTGTTTGTGTCAGTAGTAATGAAAGTGTTTCCATTTTTCAACAAGAAGTGTCATTAATTTAAAAAACTGTGAAATGACTATTTAGCTTATCCTCTCAAGCAAATGCCTGAAATTTGATACTTAAAGGTTGTACGTCGTTAAATTGCCAAAAAGTCAGTATTTTAAGTTTGATATTTTCTGCGAATACACAGAACTCAAAATGTGCAGATGGAGCCAGTGAATCTTGAGCAGGTTGGGCTCTTCTCATAGTGTTGAGAAGGGCCCAATTAAATAAATTAAATTTCAAATCCCCATTAAATAAATTCTGAAATTCCACTTGTCAGGCCAAACCATCCTCGTTTCGATAAGTGTTCTTTCATCTTGTGTCTCTAATTCATTATCCAGTTAAGGGATAGTTATGAAAATTACTGAATGGTTTGAACCCGGACATCAACAAAGCCTCATGTTGTGTCTGAAGTTACAGTGTACGTTTGCTTTTTGTGATGGATTAAGCATACCCTATATGTAATGTCGAAGTGACTTTCCGCTGTTAGGCTGAATGGCCGGAGCAGTATGCTGTAGCTGGCGCTACCGTGAAGTCCTTACAGCAGCGACTGGAAGAAAGCAAACGCTCAGAAAAAGAGAAGGACGCCCTGGCGGCACGTTTGAAGAGCCATGTTCGGCACCTGGAGGAGCTGGTGCAGAAAGCCTGCAGGGAGGCAGACGAGAAGGAGGCCATCAGGGAGAGAGAGCACAAGATGCTGCAGGATGTAAGTCTGACAGGGCTGTGAGGGAGAGTAAGGACATTATGTCCCTGGAACTTTGATTCAAGCATAATTTTTTATATTAAATATTTTCAAAAAGCACTTAAAAGTGGTTTTGTCTAGCTTACACTCATCTAGCTGATATATTGAGAGGAAAATTAAATATATATTATGCTTTTTATGTTGGGTATTAATTTTATAAGCCGGGGCTGAAGTGAGGAGTTTCTTCCATTTAGGGATGTAGTTGGATCAATATCCACCATATTAAAATGACAACGACATACTTTCCTGTTCAACTGATCAAAAACTGGCTTTTTCTCCTCAATGAACATGTTCACTTTTTGTAGGGCCGTCATTTTAAACGCTGGCAAATATCATATCAGATTATATTACGTCAAAGCTGGATAAAGGACAATGTACGTGAAAACAAGATCAAACTTTTGCTAACCAGAGTAAAACAACCCTGTGGAGCAGATGCTTGTTTAGCCGGTTGAGTTTGTTTTTTCTTCTTTATTAAGCCTGTATGCAGGTGTTAAAGACAGCACTGGGTTTGGACTGGTGAGAAAAGGTCTGTTGTGTTGGTGCATCTATTTTCCATTTGACACAGCTCACTGTCACCACTGTGTGTTGTTTTGCATCATTAGCTGCTCGGACAATATGACTCTCTGGGGACGGAGCACGAGAGACTGAAGGTAACAAACAGATCTGTGACTTGAATTTATATTTTACATTTTGGATTGTTTAACATTGACATTGTTCAACCTATTGTTTAACACCCAAACATTTTAGATATTTTCCACGGTGACAAATCTTTTTACCGGGCCAGTTTTTAACAGTTATTGTCTCTGCAGAACAATTTGGTGTCAACAGAGAACAAGCTTTTCGATGCCAACGATCAGATATCAGAACTGAAGAGGTGAGTGAAGACTGATGGTTAACTGCTTCTCATGGCCGATACCAATAAAATAACAGATAATGCCACGATTTTGTTGAGGATAAGAAAGATGCAAGTTGTTGTGAGAAAAGATGGATGATGTGACATTTCAGAGCTCTAAAAGGATGTGTCGTGTTACAAATCATACTTTGTTCCTCCCTTCATAAGAAACTACATGGAGAAAACACAGTAGGTCCTCAGTTCATTTTCTTGTAGAGGTGCGATAGGTGTGAAATCTGATAGATTTTTTGTTTTGATGACGCATGTCTTCTAGGCCCTGTGGTGTTGAGTAATATTTTGAATAGTCTGATGAAAAATTAAAAAATTGAATTCAAAACTTGGTTTTTAGCCTCGCAATCCATGTTTAGAGGTCGCTGACAAAAGCCCCAGGGCTCAGGAAGATGGGCTCAGATCAAGACCAGCAGTCACCCATCGAGAGGCTCACTGACACGCCTCTGCCTCAAACTATATTTCTGTCAGGCTACAAA
Source organism: Mola mola (assembly GCA_001698575.1). Lineage (NCBI taxonomy): Eukaryota > Metazoa > Chordata > Actinopteri > Tetraodontiformes > Molidae > Mola > Mola mola. Next base: position 9,621,445 of record KV751320.1, on the reverse strand, counting down.
TCTAGACAATTTGGTGACAACTACAACAAATCAGAGCGCAGGACATGAAGTGATGGAAGACCATAAACAATATTTGAGGGTGAAACCCGGGAGAGAACTGCAACATAAACAAATGAGGCATAGTGCTGGCTTTTGTAGGACGTCCATGTTGATATTAGCCTGTGGAATTATTATCTATAAAATATCATAGTTCCTATGATAGTTTGTTTCCTTTCATTATCAGAAGTAGTTTAGAGACCAGACTAGATGGGTGTTTCTCCTGGTGAAAGATCATGTAGTGTGTGACCCCTTGTGTAACTCACACCTTTAGTGATTTTTCCTGTACCATTGTAGGCCGTTGCGCACCAAAGCCGACACAAACAACAACAAATAATTCAGAGGCTAATTTTGATGTGATTGCCTGTTTACATCAGGGGCGACATGACGTGACCATTACTTTATAGCAAGGGAAAAAATCTGATGTGTACATCCAGTTTTGGTTTGGCTGTAAAGAGCTCCAGCTGTGTGTAAAAAGCATTTAGTTAATTCTTTGATTGGAGACAATCAGGCAGTCTGCTGTGTTGATTGTGACATGACAACAACAAGCATTCTTTCTGATTGGCTGGATGTGTACTTGACGGAAGGGAAAATTTGGAAAACTCACTTTGGTCCAAAAAAAAAAAACCTGCCATTTTCTCTTGGACAAATTATGTTGCTGGTGTGAAAGCTTGCATTGACTGTGTATATGGTCAGAAAATCTTAATTACCTATAGATTATTCTCCCAAAAAAAACAAAAAAAAACTTGTCTAGTGTGCAAAGGCCTTAACAGTGAAAATTTTCATTCTCAGGTAAAAATCATGCTGGAAACAAGAATTTAAGAGACAAAGTTAAATATAGCAATACTTAATTATATCTCTAAAATAACTGAAATTTAAAACCGTACTGGTACTGGAGAGTTGAGCTTTTATGTCTTTTATGTTTGTCCCCTCAGAGTAATCTCTAAACTGGAGTCTCAGGTGAAGCAGCTGGAACATGAGAACCAGGCCAGAGCTCGTTATGCTTCCCACAGTAACACACAACATTCTGGCACAGGGTAAGCAAACTTACTTGATTGTCTTGTTCTTATACTTCTTCAGTAGGCCTCATTTTTTACTGTTTGTTGTACTGTTTCTTGCTGGTTTTAGTGCTAAATAATGAGTCAGTAAGCAAAAGTATTTTGAGTTTTATATTTTTACTTGTAAAGATGGCATGAGTTGTCCATGATTTCAACAGGA
>KV751320.1:9607076-9620034 GCA_001698575.1 Mola mola | reverse complement strand
TATATAATATATTACTATAATTATATTAATGATAAAACATTTATCAATTAATTAAAAACCTCACTCATTTATTTTGACTGCAGTTGTCTAAATGCATAGATGAAAATTTCATCTTCTTCTGTCTGCAGTCTTTTCAATCATCCTGACCTGCTGCTGTCGCCCAGTAAATGTAAGGTGGAGCCAGACATCACCCGCAGGAAGTCGCCATGTCCTCCAGTGGACCAGACAAATGGTGGCAGAAAGTCACCGTTGCATCAAGCAAAACAGTCAAGTTGTCACAAGAATCAGTCATCTGGAGCTGGGCACTCTGTGGGCTCCTCTCCAGCTGGTGTTAACCGAAGGTGGATATTTTTTACATTTTTCACCCAAAGTCACGGACTACTCAAATGATTTACCACTATTCTTTTTCTGCAGGTGTGCATCCCCTTCAGAGTGTGAACAATCTCTGCCTCAGCCAAGACTCCAGGAGCAGAGCGTCGGCCAGTGGGAGGCCGGCCGCAGAGAGACATCCTGTGCCCTGTCACCCATGATGAGGGCCTTGATTGAGCTGGAGGAGACTAGAGCGACAGAGAGCCGCGCCCCCTGTAAGAACGGCTCTAACACCCACAGTATGACTAATTAATGCTTCTTTTTTCCAACTTCTCCTTTGTCATAGTGAGCTTACATAGTATTCTGTTATGTATTACTTTCATTCAGTCAAGCCTACAATTTATCAAACCGCTGGCAGATTTTGTTTCTTTGTATTCTTGTATTAGTTTGCACACTGTGCATTAACCATGAGGTTTGAGTTAATGCACAGACATTTTGGGTTTCACTTTGCAAATTGTTAGATATCACTTGCGGGGGGGGGCAAAAATAAGCATTAAACTGCTTAGATAAAAGATACATCACATGACAATGAATGGGATTGTGAAAACAAGGAAATACCAAGAAAGGGCTACAAAGAAATAAAACGTTCCCCATTAATCTTTACACAAAATGATATCTGTGGAAAAAAATATCGAAAAATATTTCAAAGACGTCTTTTTGTGCCCTCCATGTTTGATCGTGTGACCACCTGCATACGCACCCATAGTTTCAGAAACACGCAAACTGTATGATGTCTAGATTGATTAGTAAAGATTGTAAGATAAACTAATGATTAATTTGATTGTCATCTAATTTTTGCTCTTATATTTGTACAGTTTCATTTAATGTGAATATTTATAGTATCCCAGAAAATAGTAAATAACTTTCTTGTTTTTTCTAATGAATTGCATTGTCAATTGTATTGTGTCGAAGCCAATCAAACACCCAAATTGCCAACATCATTGTGTGTTTGTTGGTACACAGCGCACACAGTAACTCAGTCCTGGACTTCACTGTGATAAAATTGCTCTCTGCAGGGATCAGCAGTCAGAGGACCAAAGTCGGATTTGTGGAGCCGAGACACAAAGACGTGATTCAGGAGCAGGTTGAACTTCCGAGGGCCGACAGAGAGGCAGTCAAACCTGGAGAGGTCGCTGCCGGAGCCGAGCTCAGAGGACTGAAAGGTCTCAGCAGAGCACAAACAGCTGCAGCTCGGTTGAGAGCTCAGAGGAGTTTGTCTCCCAAGGACCACAGATCCTCCTCACTGCCTCCTCCAGCACATCGACACTTTCCCTCGACTACACCCAGTATGTGTCGTTCTTGTAAATATTATCCCGCCTTTTCATGGCTCTGTTGCAGGGAAACTGTGTTTTACAAGCACAAATATGTGTTCATTTAGATGGAAATAGATTTTGGCTGCACTTGCTTCGTACCTTGTCACATTCTCCCTCTCTCTCTCATTGCGAGTTTCGGTCCGGCTGATTTCACAGCAGCGGCTTCGTGAACATAAAATAATGAGCAGCAATCACATTGTACCCTTATTTTTGGCAGCAGAAACGGATAAAATATACAAATGAAAACAATTACATGCTGATTTTGGCTGAACCAACACAAGGTATTTGTGAGGATAACAGGAGGTGGTTTTATGGGCTGGCTTATTCCAACCTGCCGTCACTGTTTTCACATAAAAAAAGGTTTTACTGTGAATGTGTGAAGACAGTCAGAATCAAATTAAAACTCATCAATTAATCCACCTATTACAGGCATTTTTATAGATTTCTCTCAAGACCAATGACGTGTACATTAAACTCTATTTCTTTGTGAATGAACCTGAAGACAGCTGATTGCTTATTCATTAAAGAGGTTTTGCATGTAAATGTATTTTTTTATGAGATGAAAAAGGCTGGTTTGTGTTGGTAATGAGAAGTTATGTTTAAGTGTCCAAAAACTTAAACTTTTAAGAAAAAGCAAGTCACTTAAATCTGTCTTACAGTCAATTTGGGAGAATGTGGTTTTTAATTAATGGTGTGTTGGTGTATGAAAGTTTTAATGAAAAAGGTGCCCTTCCCTTCCACGCAGCAAAGAGAGAAACGTTATTCATGCCCCTGTCTGCCAAGTCCAGTCCTAAACGCTCCCCCACTGAGAACTACTCCACCGCTTTTGAGTGCCTGATGTCTGAAGAGGAGCACCTGCGCAATAGGTGAGAAACACACGTCACATCAGCAGTGTGACCTAAGCTATAGGAACAGATGGAAATTTTGGTAAATACACTTATTTGACGTCTTTCAGAGACCTAGTTGTCAAGACTGATACCAGTATTTTATCTGCATTTATCATGGAGAGGAGACAATTAATATAGCTTAGCATAAAGCCTGAAACCAGAGGGAAATGACCACTTTGACACAGACCAAGATGTATATATTCCTGCAGCTGTCCGCGAGACCTGCTTATTACATCCGCTGAGGAGGTGATGTTTTTGGTCGTGTTTATGTGTTTGTTTGTTCTTTGGAAGGATTATGTAAAAATATCTGCATGGATTTCATCGAAAGCTGGTGGGAGAAGGGGGAATGGGACAAGGAATAACCATTTAAATTTTGGTGCAGGTCCAGATAAATGTGTGGATCCAAGAAAATTAATTTAGGGGGACTATCGCGCCTTGGTGGAGGTGTCGGGAGTTCTAGTTTGCATAAAGACCATAAACAAATCTTAGTCTGAAGTTAAAAGAGAGAAATCAAGTTTATGTGCAATGTTAAACTAGTGTTAAAACAAGCGCACACAAAATGTACTGTAGGTGCCTACAGTACAGACAGACAGTATCCGCAAATGGAGAACCTTCACTCTTTGTTCTTCATGAACAAAAGCCATCCTGCAAGCACTGTGCTGTAAGGAGTAAGCTGTAGGAGTCGCACAGCTTGTTCAGATGCAGTAAAGAAAAACTTTTTTTCTTGAAATCCAAAATCATACAATGAACTCCAAAACAAGGTGGTTTAAGGCCCAATTTGTCACTGAATGTGCTGCATTACTCAGGATAAAGTAATAATAAAATCATATTGCGTGTCTGTCTGCAGCTTTAATGGACACGGTGACCAGAGACGTCACTCATTCCACAGCAGCAGTTCCAGGAAGAGACTCCAGTTTACGTCAGCAGACAGAGAAGAGGGTAATATGTTCAAGCTTTTAATACACTGGCCAGATTTATGTTATGTTCGGTTTCGTATTTCAATATAAATATAACCGTTTCTGAAAAAAAAGATGCCATTATAAAATATAAGATAATCAACTTTTATAAACACTGTCTGAAACACATGTATTTACTGGCAAGATGAAAAATGCTCAGACAGCCTCTTCTAAATTTAACGTACCCATTATTTACACTTCTTCTGTTTCATTTAGTGATTGTCAAACAGCTTTTTGGCCCATTAATGTAATCTTCTGAAACAGACGGGTGGATCACATACACACACAACGGCATCATTGGTTGTTTATATCTGATACCAATATACCTGCTGATGTATCGTGCATCCCTAGCACAAGGGCAACATATCAATTGTTGAAACAATTGATATGCATCTACAAATGCAAGTTGAAACTCTACCATGCCAAAAGAAACCTGTATACAGAGCAGATGGAGAAATGCTGCCGCCCTCTCTGCTCATTTAAGATGGACTGAGGTGAAGTAGAAAACTGTCCTGAGCTCTGAAATTTGATGATTTCTTTTTGGAAATTGCGTTTTCACTGCATCCTCCTAAAGACCAGAGACACCTTCTGGCTCGTCATCAACAAACAGTTCAGAAATCATCGTAGCATGGCGGTGCACGAGGTATGGCTAACCTGCGTGCAAATAAAGTGGATGAACCAATAGGTGCACCTAAACTAATTCTGTCCTTTCTCTTAGACGTCAGGCCGCAAGAGTCGTCCAGCAGCATGAAGCCACCAGACGGAAACTTCCAGCAGGGCTGGGAGGAGCAGGGAGCCTGCACAGGAGCCGAGTGTGACGGCTCATCCCAACTTCTCCTGGACAGACGTCAGTCGCTGGCTGAGGCTGAGAGACTGTTTGACGAGCTCACGCAGGAGAAACTGCAGGTGAGACACTCGGACAGCTCACCGCATCGCACACAGCTGGGTTTCACATGGCAACCGGGTCAATTTATGCCAACTCGGCAGAGGTCCTCCTAGTCCAGCCCTGCATCTCTGACACCCAGAACTGAGCAGTAAAACTCCTCAACGAAATCCCCACCTGACCTCTATTGTAACATGAGATCTATTGTTTTTATACCAGCTGTTAAATAGCTTCCAATTTTAGAGCCACATCACAGACACACACACACATTTACGATCCAATATTTTCAATGAGTTCAGTCAGTATGTGTCAGTCAGTAGTCATGTGCGGTTTGTTTCATCAGTGGAATTTAATTATTGAATAAATGAATAATTAATTCTGTGTGTATGTGTGTGTGTGTGTTGAGCAGATTGAGGCAGCTTTGAGCCGGATGCCTCGAACAGGCAGTAAAGCGAGTCTACAGACCAAGTTAGATGAGGTAAGACACCAGGATGACCATGCACACACTGATTAATTAAACAATAATCAATAATTGATATTTGAATAATAATGTGTGCATTATTATGTGTTGGTTTAGAATGATCCGACCCCAAATCATATTTCACCACTTTATTATTCTTTAATAACGAACAAAGAATCGAACAGCAACAGTACAGCATGTCCTAAAGTGCACATTTTTGTCCTATAAAACACCGTGGTGCTGCTAACTTGGCTAATAAGCAGCCGGTGTTCACGTTGAGAAGCCAGAGCTGGAGAATGTAGTTATGGATGAGTTTCCTGCTCTACGTTCTTCCTCAGGTGACCTTAGAGAAACGTCTAGAAAGAGTGAATCGAGAGCTAGGATCCATCCGCATGACTCTGAAGAGGTTCCATGTCCTCCGCACCTCTGCCAACGTATAGCAATGTCTGTCTTTTTACATTACAGTTTAGAAGCTACGACATAGTGTCTTGGACTGATTATCTGTCAGTCTTCTGTGCCATAAACGCATCTGTACACAGCATATTTTTATATGTAATGTTACTCTGGGATATTTTTTATATGTCTGAAAGATATTACAATTTTTTAGAGTATATTTTTAGTAATGCACAGATTTGTAAATTCATTTACTTTTGTAGTCACATAAATATTAATATGATGTGTTTTACCGGCCACATTCAGGTGTGGATTTTTAAATCAGCCATGCTTCAGTGTAACTGGTCAGCAAGACATTGATCCACATGGGAAGTACCACTGCCATTTTTGTTTGTATGTTTCTGAACATTTCTAATGTTTTTCTTCCATTGGTACTGAATTAGAATGTATTTATTTAATATTTTTCAGGGGATCTTTTATGTATTTTTTTTTTTACCTTATGTGCATTTTATGTTGTTTTCTTTCTAAGTAGATTTATTTTCTATTTGTTTTGGACCAAACTTGAAGGAAATATTTTTTTACTTGAATTAAATGGCCTTTTTTGTTTGCTTTCCATTGTAATTTGTTACTTTAGCTTTACATTTCAGACTTGCTATAGAGGAGCCTGTTGTAAAATCCAAACCAGCACACTTTTTCAGTCAACTCACACATGTTCACACCACCTGAGTCTGTTTTATCCTTGAGCGATGCTCAAGAATGGTATTTCTTGCACTGCTTATGTTGCCATGTGGTTTTCCTACCTGAACATGACTGGAACTGAAATGTTGCTGTTGCACAATAAATGAAGCTTTGTTTGATAACTATGTGCGTTGCTCCTCTATTTAGTCTTATTTTGACGTATTGTGTATTTTATTATTCCCTAAGTAAAAACACTGCAGTTAGTCTCGACATGCTGCAAAACATGGTGTCATAATAAAAAAAAAAAGAAAAACACAATACTCCCATTTTCAGTGGTTGAATAAAAAATGTAGGATTCCTTATGCAAACCAAACTATTTTAATAAAATTATTTCAAGAAGTCAATTTACTTGTGAAAAAAGTTTGTACTTTTCTTGGTTGTAGATTAGTTTTTGTTTAAAAATCTTGAGTAATTGCGATCATACAAGAAAAGGTATTTCAAATCTGAATGGTCATATGAAATATTCATGATTTTAAATGAATAAACATGTTCCCATAAAACAGATACAAGTGTAACACATTCAAATTGATTAAAAGAGGTGTTTTGAAAATAGAAACAATCCAGGGCCACTTTATTGGGTGCGCCTACACTGTGTAGTGCACCTCCGTATAAAACCTGCAGGGTTTTTTTTGACATATTTAGGTTGTCTTGGACAAAATATTAAATCTTTCTGCACCTGCAGGTAAAATGCCTTAATAAAATGTATTAATGCTTTGTTCCGTTTAATGTAGCAGAGTTTTTCCAGTGAGCCAACATGCACAAGAGCAGCACATTGGCTCTACAAGACCTCTACAAGAGTCAAACAGAACGCCAATCACTGTCATTATTAACAGCTATGTTCACACTATTATTTCTTGCCAAAATGGCTGCTACAGCAAAAATGGTCCACGATAGACACATTAATACCGCTAAAATGGACCTTTTTCATATAAACTTTGAGCTGTAGCATTGGATTTTATTTGAAGTGTGTCGCCACTAATGAACTTACTCATAACTGTCACTTTGTAGATTATCATTATTAATAAAAAAATATAACAAATACCCAAATAGTGATACTATTAGTGGTTAAGCTTCACAGTGGTATAGAATTAAATTCAAATGAGCTCCTATTAACATATGGCGATATTTCATTTTAACATAATTCTTATTTTTAGGTATTTATTAGTTGACCTTGCACTTGAGAAACGTTTTGCATGCAGGTCTGGCAACAGAGAACCACTCCACTGAAGGGTTCATGACTTTTCTGAGAACAGAGAAAACGCTTCAAGAATCTCTTTCTGGACGCCCCCATGCGGACCACTAGGCGGCGCCTTCCTCCATAGTTGTCCGGCAGAAGGAAGTCCTGTCCTCTGATGTAACGGTCTAACGTGGACATGTTTGCGCATCAGCCACCGGCAGCACTCTGCCGGGTCAGCGCACGTTTGCAGGTGATGCGGGAGCAGCGGTGACTTGTGTCCACAGTGGCGGGACCGGCGGGCGCACACAGCGGGGGGATGAACGCTCCGAGCGGCGGGACCAGAGGACGGACAGCGTTCAGCCTCCGCGGTGCAACATAAACACCGACGCTGCTCTTCACTGCGCTCCCGGGTGGGAAAACGCAGCTTCAGCTGACCGCGATGTGGCGTTCAGGCTGACTGCGGATAAACCGAGCGCGCGGCAGGTGAGCCCCCTGATGATGGATGTCGTGTTTAGGTGATAACGCCTTTAATTACCCGACGCGAATGTTGAGTATTTCCAGCGTTTTAGCCGTGCGTGACTGGGCTGCAGGCGTCAGGGGGCATCCATCGCTGCTCTCCCAGGTGATCAACAGTCTGTAGCCTGTCTCTGACTCTGAACTAACCTTACACCTAATATAGAGTACGATGCCCGTCATAAATGGATACATGGGCAGTAAATGTAAATACTTGGGCGACCGTGGCTGGATGAGCGTGTCGGCTCCCCACCTGCTGCCCTTTGTGCCCTGCACTCTGTCCATCAGTGCACACAGAAGGGCATTCAGAGCCCAGATTAACTCTGACAGCCAGTCTGTCAAATTTTGATTCAACACGATTTATTCAGAAACATTTGCAGTGCGAGCGCAACACAACCCGAGATGATTCAAAACTATTATTTAGACACAATAGGTAATATCCAAGTAATAAAACCAAAACCAAGTCCCCATTGTCGTCCGTGACACTCTGCTCAGGCTCAGTGGTTCTTAAAGGGTTTCAAAAATGTAAAATGCCCTTAAGCGGTATGTCATTAATTCATCTACATTATTTTGGTGCAAGGTGCTGCATGTTGCATCGTATCTGCCTGCTCTCCAAAAATCATGACCTGGCTACTCAAGACAACCCACAGATCTTGTGAGCCATTTAATGTAACGCAGCTAAATGATCAGTTAATGTGCAATGAATCTGGAGCTTTGTTAACTCCCCCCAGATGAAAATCCGACTCCGAATCATGTTCACATGGCGGAGGACTTCTGCTTTCTGCTTTTTTGTCGACCAAAGTCTCCAAAAAAACTAATTCTGACAGCCGAGGGCTTCCACAAAGAAAACTGGAGAAACCAAACCTGGCAACTTGAGGGTTGGGCCTGACGTTGTAGTTAGAAACGTGTCATTGTAATGTATCAACTTGTGGCTCGTCCTCTTCTTCCAGGGAATCTGTGTCAGGTTCAAACATGTATGGCCGAATTACTCCTTTGTTAGACGTAAACACTGTGCAGTGTGTAACAGAGTAATCTAAGAACTTCTTTTAGTTTTCCAGAAACTAAAAGGGTCTATTTCTTACTGGATAGAGTTGGATCAATAGACAGCATAGTAAGTGAAAGCAAAGCCCAGCGCCTTCAACATGCATTCTTTCTGCTGGGCAGCAGGCCTGCGACTCCACTGGATTCCAAAAGAAGTGGGATGTGTGTCAGCGTCTGAGAAAATCACCCTACTTCTCACTTGATTTATTACCTCAGTAAACAGTTGATTTTCTCTGCGGCTTCAAATCCTCGTCAAAACTTAAATGTTTTGGGGCGGAGCCTTGTGGCTGCAACTCCAGTCTCAAGGTTTCAAAACCGTTGTCCACAATCGGTGTCCCTGGTGATGTCACTGCCGCTCCTTTGACTATATATAATACTGTCAATGGGGGATAGACAGTGTATTTTCAGACTGTGGCAGGGTTGCAGGATGGACTCAAGTGCAGGGTACACGTTTATTAGTAGAACATGACTGAAAGTAGAGGAGAAACGGTGAATGGCGAGGGCAGGATGGAGTGGGACCAAATGTAGCAGGAGAGCAGGCAGGGGAGCAGTGATCCCGAGCACAAAGATCAGGCTGTTAGTACAATCTAGGATTTAAACACACAGGATTGGTTATTGCCCAGAGAGAGCTGAACCACGAGGAACCCTGGGAAAGGAAAAACACAAGAAAATACCTGTCATTAATGAGAGACCGGACCAAACACTGCACATATTTTTTTATTTTACAAAATTAAGTAGGGCAGCGACTATTATTAAATTACAGATTATTATATTAATAATATTGTTATTATCTGGAAAATTAGAAAGTGGAGAAAAATCTCTCAATCTTCTTGCTGGAAGCGAGAATACATACTGTCCTTGCTAGAAACGTTCACTATATCCTGCTGACAATGCAGGGATTTACTGAGCTGCAGCTATTCTTAGGCAATGAAGGTGGAAACGCTAAAGACGGGGCTATAGTGCAATCCTCACCTAGCCTTTAACTTATTTAGACGGACGCTGTAGTGGAGCCGAGACTTTCTAAGAAGGGCACTTTAAACCTGGAAAGAATTTATCAGCTTCCCTGTCACCACAGGGCTTTAAATAATCAGTGTTGCCACATGGTGTCTGTGAGGTGCAGCAAAACATTGTATGCATCTCGCTGTAGATATCGGATTACAAAACCAAACAAAACACAAAAACAAACAAGATCATATGCTTATCGGTAAGTCGTTAGGATATGTACAGTAGGTCAATAACGTAAGTCGAAACATAATCGCGACAGGCTTAGTGCATTGATTACCCAACGCCATCTTGTCAATCCTCATGTTTTTTCATGGACCCTCGCGGCAGATGTAGGCATGCCATTTGGCACGAGGCAGAGATGTACAGACAAGTAATGTACAAGCAATGCAACTGTCCACATCAGAACAGCTGATTTAGCACGGGAGAAATTCCTCGGCGAGAAAAATGCTAAGCGGGGTGGAAGTGGAGGTTGAGTAGAGGGCCCCACACACAACCGATTTTCACCATGAACACGGAGAAATTAAAGGTCGCCGATCGAGCAGGTTTTGTGCTTACATTTATTTGAACAACGACGATCTCGTCCGAAACTTAACCATGTAGTTTATGTGGCTAAACTTAAGCCAGGTGTCAGCAACCAAAATTAGCCTTTTGTGTGTCTAAGCCCAACGAGCTGTGTCAGGAAGGGACACAAAAATTAAGGCTTAATGTGTCATCCACGGACGCCAAAGTGCCTGTTGTACGTCAGGGAAGTTTTAGGGTAGAAATATAATCAGAATCGGAAAAACCGTATTGATTCCATGGGGGAAATTTTTAAGTAATAAACATGCGAGCCAGCCGGTAGTCAAACCTAGAATCTAGTTAGATGATTTATCCAGAGGCCCTGTTTTCTGTGCATTCAGAAATCAATGCCACACATCTGCAAGATGCAATGAGCTTTAGGGGCGGTGTAGCGCCAGAACATGAAAGGTTTAGTATGCAAGTCAAAACATGGAGTCTATAGTCACCCACATGTATAAGATGGGTCACTGCCACCTCACAGTGACAAATACTGAAAGTGTACTTGGTCCACCAGTCACCAGGCTGGTCCTGCTGGTGGTGTTAGAGGAAAAATTAGGAACCAGCAGAGTTGTAAATCCACCAAATGTTGTGCCAAACCAGACGAGCTACGTCAATATGGACGAAAAAAAGGACCATTGACTTATAGCCTTTCTGCCAATCTGTTGGTTATCCAACGACTTCAGCCGCACATTAAAACTGCATCATGCAACGTCACTACCACGACAATCAGATGCATCTCGTAATGTGCTGGTGCTGTTTCCTCTCATTTCAGTGCATTATTTCAATGCATGTGGCGAGGAATGAAAGAAGATGGAGCCGCACAGGATCTGATTATCGAGCCAAAATGATTAGGTTTGCTTTAATGAATGCTGTTAGGAAGTGGCCACCACAGAATGGAATGACTCATGATATTGATTGCCGCCCCCTCCTTCAGTCGCTCCTTTTTCGCCCACCTTCTCTTCACCCCCTCCCCCCTCCGTCTTTTCTGTGCAGCCGTCTATCCTTCCCCTTCTTCTTGTCTTGCCATCCCCTCCTCACGTGGACATACCAGTTTTTCCCTCCCTCCCCTGCTCGTCTAAAGATACGTCAGACAGGATTTCTGGAGAATTGGCATGCAGCTGCATACTAATAATAACGGCATGACTCGTTCAGCACTTCAGGCTGGATGGGGAGGGGGTGACGGGGAGCCGAGGAGGGGAGTAGAGGGTGGGTCTTGTCACGAGAAGCCACGTCATCGCAGTGTGTGGAATCTATTTATAGCAGGGTAAACAGAGGGATTCCAGCCCACTGATCATGGCTTCACAGTCAGGACTGCGGGGGTGGGAGGCTGGAGACACTCGCCAATCTTGCGCTGGATGTGAATGAACGGCGCTCCTCTCGAGCCCGTCTGCCTTCCACCGCCTGACAGGGGGGAGAAACACTGCGCCACAAATAGACCAACAAGCTATCTCTGCCTTACATGCGTGCACAGTACATAGCATACACACTTGTGTCTGTCACATGGACGCCTGTGGCATGATAATATTAGCATCAATAATGCATCTCTCTGCCCAATAAAAGCAGTTTCAATAAACTGGAAACTCTTTGACAAGCCTATTTTAAGCTACTGAGGGGATTCCTCTCATATCAGATGGCTGTTTACATCTACAAGGTTTTATGAGCATTTGAAATATTCTTGTCAGGTCGGCACTGCAGTGTTCAGCTGCCTGTCATACCACACCAAGAAAAGCAAAATGACTTATCGATGAAGACTGTGTTTTATTTATTTTTACTATCCGTCTCATTTCATTTTCCTGTTGAGTACCTCTATTCTGCTCAATTTGCACATTATTGTGCGTTTACTGAAGTACATTAACACAAGAATAGACAAACTCTTTGACTCAAAACATGATGTGTTCAGTGCTTAAAGTCCTTGACTGAGCCTTTGAATATTTTTCGAGCAAGTAGCGATAATATATTCCCTCCTGATTTTTAAATGCGAATTCTGAGCAGCTCTTTGTTAAAGTTTTAGCTTTTATTGAAGAAAGGCATCTTAAAACAAGATCGATTTAAATCCGCAAATATAATTAATATCAAAGTAAAATTCAATCAGACACACAATGTTGATGAAAACACAATCAAAGGAGTTTTTTTTCTGTATTTTCAGTTTTGATTTTGAAGTACATTTTACTGATAATACTTCTGTATTTCTACTTATGACTGTTGTTTTATTTATACTTACTTCTTTTTAAGGTTTTTACTGTGACGAGTCAGATGGTTTCCTGTCAGGAACACTTTAAATATAGAACCATACCTACTGTATATGATGGGCGAGGGGGTCATGTATGACCCAGGTTTGGGGGGGTTGTTCTGAGAATTTCAAGCTGTGACGTTTGGCCGCGGTCGCAGTGCTCGGTCAGAGCACTCACTCTAATTACAGCCACCGGGCTTTGTAGAGAAGCAGCGAGGCGTTGCGTTCTCATCAAATATTCACACGCACACACACATTCAGTAGCATGGACGACGTCCAGCGTCCCGTTTGCTTGATACTTAGAGCGTCACGCTGTTCGTTAAGAGTAATCCCTGTGCTTGTTTCCCTGGAGAGTAGACAGTAGTGGTTGCTGTTTTAGTTAGAGATGCACTGGTTACAGTGTTCTTTTTTTCTATTGACAAAAAAAAAATTTTC
>KV751320.1:9570264-9599942 GCA_001698575.1 Mola mola | reverse complement strand
GAGCATTGTCCTTCAGATCACAAGTCCTGGATGTGACCTCAGGTTTGCATTTTAAGTGTCCGTTGACTACTGTGTTGATGCGAGATTGCAGTTGAAATCATTTAAATCTAGAAACAGTGCTGCAGTGTCCACTTGTGAATGCAGAATGAAGCCAGAGTGGCGTCACAGCCACAGTCTGGATTAATGGCACTTGCTCTGTTTCCTTGATGCGACGATTTGTTAGTCAAAAGGAAAGACCCGTGCTTGCACTCACTCAGCTGGCTCATTCAAATTCTGTGGACAATGCAGGTAAGACAAATACACAGGACAGTCACGACAACCTGCAAATAGATGCATAATCGTCAGAGCAGGTGATCTCCCTCTGGGAGCAAAGATAAAAGTGATTCATGCGCACGAACTGCGTGTCTTTATTACACGTCACTGCACGCCAAACAGTGCCACTCGAGTAGCGTGTTTAAAAATAAACGTTTGAATTAAGGCGTTATGGATTTATGTGGATGTGTCACCACGCAGAGCTTCGCTGGGTGCTTAATGGTTTCACTCTGTTCAGTCTGCAGAGTCCTAATCTTATTCCTCTGTGTTGACACTAATCAATTAAATAAGGCTTTTTTTTAATTATAGGCGTTCAGGCAGCATTAATTAGTTTAAATCCTGTGTAAAATGTAAATATAAACAGAATGTAACTGTTTGTAAAGCTCTGCCCATTTTGGCTTGCAAAGGACTGAGCGTTAAAGTACCCTCTACAGCCGGTGCCCTTTTAGTTATTTTTGCCCCTGCCCCTTGACATCCTGAGTCCACCACTGGGAAATCCCTGTCTCCTATTATGGATGGATAATTTCTCACTCCATCATTCTGTCAATTTTGGAGCTACAGGTCTCAAAATAACAATCTCAAGATTTTGACCACAGTAATTGCCCTGGAAAATTTGGTAAAGTAAAGCCAGTAGGAGGTAAATACACTTAAAGAGTCTATATATAAATAACTAGAAATACCTTTTGCTGTGTTTGTGGAATTTACCAATCAAGAGCATGAGATTTATGAAAATAATGGGTTTAAAGCTAGTTAAAGCAGTCATTTAACAAGGGGAGAAGCGAGTTTCAACATTAAAGAATGATGTTCCCTGAAAAAGCAATCAATCCAGTGGGCTGCACCGCCAACTCGCTGCATCACAACAATCTCCACCAATCAGGCCTCAGCCTCATACATTCCCATGGCAACAGAGCTTCCTTGGTCTGGAGTAGGTGGGGACAGCGAGGTTGGGGGGAAAGGGAAAACAGAACAGAGGTAGATGGAGAAGAAAGAGGTGGAGAGGAGAGACGGAGAGAATCGATACCTTCTCTTATTACAGTGAGGATTTAAAAAGCGAGGCTCCTTCCTGTTCTGGAGGGGTGGGGTGCCAGGCTGGTTGAGAACCGGCAGGCGGCAGGGGATGGGGTGGAACGATGCCTGGGCTGCTGCTCTCTTTGGGACCAAGATCTGCAATGGCCCCTAAACCTCTGCTCAGGGGAGCAGTTGGGTCCCTGTGGTGAGGTGCTTCCTGCTGCGAGGTACACATCTGCTTTCTTTCACTTGTGCTGGCTTCAGTAGCAGGGTCCAAACACCTGAACTGCACGGCAAAATCAGGTGTTGCCAACATGGATGCCTGAGTGTTGACTGCTCACACAAGCCAGACTGAGCAGGTTCAGGATCTGCAGGTGGCTGCTGTGCTGAGCAAAGGAAACATGAATATCAGAAGGCAAATGATGTTTGAAGTGTAGGGGGTCATGTACATGAATCCATGCGACTGCTTTGGTGATGAAATGTCCTCTTGTCTCGTGTGCAACACTTGTTTGACGGTTGCGTTGGGTGGTTGTGATGTGCTGCATGTTCACTGAGTTTTTCATCTCTACGCTGAAGCTGTGAGAATCAGTGCAGGAGGAATTATTGAACTTGATGTAAACGTCCACTGCAGCATGTTTAAGTCTACATTTGGATGAGGTTCGAGGCATGAGGGATTTCATAAGAAAACACACTCCGGTGCATTTGTCATCCTCGGCCCGCATATGTGCGCAGCAGATGTCATCGATTCATGCCGAAATCCTGCGTCTCTCCTCAGACGAGAAGGTTTACGTGGTGTGTTTTAAATGCATGTGTGTGTTTTATGATTATACAAAGCGGAGTCAAATCCCATCAGGGGATCTTGTTAGCGCAGCACGACTCATGTAGCTCTTCTAACCTCTGAAAAATCAAATCAGATGCATTGGGGTGCATCACACTGTGATGTGTAACAGCGGCGTGGCGCGCTCGCTCCTTGCTCTTAAATTTATCAGATTAGTGTGACAGATACGTATGGTTCACATATTTTTATATACTTACACCATCTGTCTTAGTCATTATGATAATCCATTAGATATGCGATGTGTCAACATATTCTGAGGGATTGAGTGTTGCTTTGACTTTCATAAATTAAAGACGAGAGTCAAACATTTAGAAAGGACTTTGAAACCTCACATGTAGATAGTTTTTCGTGCAATGTCATTGTGAAATGTTAGTGCACATGAAAACGGGCTGGAATGATCGAGATCAATGAGGAGAGGCTGTGTTGGATTTTGCCTAGATTGCCAAAATTAAATGAAAAATGTTAATATCTTCCCCAATATATCATCCCCCTTTGGGATGTAGATTAACCCTTTAGCTGTTTTTCAGAGCGCCCCGGATTCTGGTGAGAGAGAAACATTTGATTTAGGTAAGACGGGTCACACTGTTTCTGCATATTATTCGGTGTGTATTTAAATTTGCAAAAGTTTTGCATGCAAAAACAATGTGTTGTTACAGCACAAGTTTTTGTCATGATCACCTACAGCTAATAAATACACCTTATTACAGTTACTTGTCACTGAAATAACGTCAGCCGGCAGCTGCCATCATTTTATGTAATAACACATGAAGTATATGTAATGTCTCGTGTTTATGTACCTTGATTAACTATACCTGAGACCACAAAAGTGCCCTTATCCTAATCAGGATACCGTGTCTCCACATTGTGGAACACCCGGACCCCTACTTCCTTTCTTCAAAATAAGATGACATTAATGTTAAACAACTGCAGACAGTTTAGTAAAGCCTGGTTTATTTCAGTGTGAAAATACAGACACAATTTCAGCGTGAAAACATAACAAACAAAACATAGACTTATGAGATACAGTATTTAAAAGTCGACGGATACGTACGAAATTCGACATGTGAACTCTTGGTGTGTAAAACTCGACTACAAATATTTCAGTGGCAATTTCTACATTTCAGCCTCCAAAAACACCGGAACTGCATCAGGGCAGGAGTGTCCAAGGAAAGGAGCACACTAGCGAGCGGTACACGAATGAGGAAACATTTTAGCATCTCACGGCACATTTTTTTGAAATCACGGACCCAACAATGAAAAAGCTTATGTTTGTTTGAATATTGGATTGTTCAACAGTTGGCCACAAAAATTACTCCAAATATGTTGTTTTGTACACACTTAGTATATTGTATGTGACGAAAGGTGTTTTTTCAGCTCAAACCATGCACTCGCAGCTTTCTCGAGCAGAGGTAGATGCAGAAAAGAATTGAAATGGACAGAGGTGAATGGTAGTCTGGGTTGGTTTTTTTAGGGAGCGTACTGAGCTAAAAGTTGGCCCCTACGAACACGGTGGTAGCAGGCAGCGCTGTGTGTAATGGGCCGAAGCTGTTTTCCTCGGACTCTGCTGCCTTGCCGGCATATTTGCTGCAATGTAGCTGTGGGCCTACCATCTCACAGGACTTTGATGGCACCCAGTCACCCTCTCAGTGATGACTGGCCACTGAGAGGGTGGCCGGTATCACTGTGGATACCGGCTGTGATTCTGGGCTGGGAGCTCAATTAAGAGGCTCTCAAACAGGGGCGGATGGGGATGATATTTTGGGCTTGGAATCTAACATCCATGAGTCCAGTCCAATCCGAACATTCACTCCATTCACAGAAGAACACACGGCATGCTTTTGTCTTTTTAATCATTCCTTCTCTCTTTCGCTGCACTGTCCTGACTCTCCATGTCCTGACTGAACATCGCGTTCATATACCATTGCATTAAAAGCAAGCAGGGGCCTGATGGGCGAACGCTGCCCCAACACATTCAGATTGCCAGGCCACAAAAAATTATGAGGAAATCATCAGCAGCTGTACCTCAGTTGGATTCCGTTTTGGCAGCATCACAGCAGTCTGAGCTACTTAGCAGTGTTTGCGGCTGCTGATATCCATAAAGGAAAACCTGCCTTTATGATTGTCTCAATGTTTATTCCCAAAGCCGTCGTATGAGGTACAAAACTTCATCAGCTAAATGGATTTTAGTGAGCAGAGGTTCATTGGGATGGCAGAAAGCTAATTTCCCACTTTGTTTAGGTTTGAACCCAAAGCAATTAGAGAGAAAGAAGCTATGTTCTGAAAGAGATATTTCAGGATATTGAAACAAAAAGCATTATATTGCATGTGATAAAGTAGTTCCTGTAAATGTAAGTGAAGTATATGTGTGATTGTGTGCCAACTTTAATGTTGCACTTGGCTCAGCTTTTTAGTAATGACTTAAGTAAAGCTTATTGTGGTTAATGTTGCGACTGCACATGCAGTGGACTGAAATACACACACTCTTAAGTTACAGACACGCTGATTTAAGTGCAAGAACAAAACTCATTAGCCATCACTATTTGCTCACTAAATAGACTAACTAATTAATTACTTTTTATTGTATTTCTGCCCTGGGTAATTTGGTAATTTGGTGTTCTGAATAAACAGAATTATTCTTTAATGAATACACTGCTCTAGTGCTGAAACGATAAGTGACTTGATCAACAGTCAAGACTTTTTTGGTTATTATTGCTACAGAGCAACGTAATCTTTCATTATGTCCACCAAGGAGGTTGTGTTTTATTGTATATTTGTTTGCAGTTTTATGCAAAACTACTGGATGGATTTGCGTGAAAATTTTTACTTTAATTCCATGTGGATGTGAATGCAGTAGTTTTTTTTTAAAAGGGTTCCTTGGCAAGGGCACTTTTTGTTGTTTTGACTTAAAAAATTTCACAAATGTTCAAAGCTCAAGAGCATAAAAAAATAGGATAAACCACTAGTATTCCTATTTAATGGTCCACTTTTATCTGAGCCCCTGGATTCTTCTGGATCTGACAAATGATTTTTTGATAGGGTAAATTTCGAACAGCTTCTTTCGTTTCGTTTCGTTTCGTTTTCTGCTGCTTATCCGGGTCCGGGTCGCAGGGGTAACAGTTTGAGCAGGGAGATCCAGACGTTCTTCTCCCAGGCCACTTCCACCAACTCCTTCGGGGGGTACACCAAGACGTTCCCAAGCCAGCCGAGAGATAGGAGCTCTCTCGCGTGTCCTTGGTCTGCCCCTGGGTCTCCTCCCGGATGGGCATGCCTGAAACACCTCCCGCGGGTGATGTCCAGGAGGCATCCTGACCAGATACCTGAACCACCTCAACTGGCTCCTCTCAACATGGAGGAGCAGCAGCTCTACTCCGAGCTCCTCCCGGATGTCTGAGCTCCTCACCCTTTCTCTATGGCTGAGCCCAGCCACTCTGCGAAGGATGCTCATTTCGGCCGCTTGTATTCGCGATCTCATTCTTTTGGTCATTACCCAGAGCTCATGACCGTAGGTGAGAGTTGGGACGTAGATTGACCTGTGAATTGAAAGCTTTGCCTTCTGGCTCAGCTCTCTCTTCACTGTCAATCTTCCGCTCCATTTTCCCCTCACTCGTGAACAAGACCCCGAGATACTTGAACTCCTCCACTTGGGGAAGCGACTCTCCCCCGACCCGGAGTGGGCAATCTACCCTTTTCCGGCTAAGAACCACGGCCTCAGATTTAGAGGTGCTGATCCTCATCCCCGCCGCTTCACACTCGGCTGCAAACCGTCCCAGTCCAAGCTGGGAGGTCACTGTTCGATGAGGCCAACAGGACCACGTCATCTGCAGATAGCAGAGACGGAATCCGGAGGCCACAGAACTTGACCCCCTCCGCCGCTTGGCTGTGCCTAGAAATTCTGTCCATAAATATTATGAACAGAACCGGTGACAAAGGGCAGCCTTGTCGGATACCAACCCTGACTGGGAACGGGTCTGACTTACTGCAGGCAATGTGAACCAAGCTCTGGCTCCGACAATACAGAGATCGAATGGCCCGTAACAAAAGGCCATCTACCCCATACTCCCGGAGCACCCCCCACAGGACACCTTGAGGGACATGGTCATAAGCTTTCTCCAGCTCTACAAAACACATGTGGACTCCCATGCCCCCTCCAGTACCCTTGTGAGAGTATAGAGCTGGTCCAGCGTTTCACGGCGAGGACGAAAACCACATTGCTCCTCTTGAATCTGAGCTTTGACTAGCAGCCGGACTCTCCTCTCCAGCACCCTGGAGTAGACCTTCCCAGGGAGGCTGAGGAGTGTGATCCCCTGTAGTTGGAACACACCCTCTGGTCCCCCTTCTTGAAAAGGGGAACCACCACACCTGTGTGCCACTCCAAAGGCACAGTCCCCGATGTCTACGCAATGTTGCAGAGGCGTGTCAACCACGACAGCCCTACAACATCCAGAGCCTTGAAGAGCTTGGGACGAATCTCAGCCGACCCCGGCGCGCTGCCCCTGTGGAGTTGATTGACAGCCCCAGCGACTTCGACCCCAGTGATGACAGAGCCCAGCCCAAAGTCCTCCGGCTCTGCCTCCTCCTCGGAATGCGTGTTGGTGGGATTGAGGAGGTCATTGAAGTATTCCTTCTACTGCCAAAGTATAGACTCAAGCCAGCCATGCCTTGTAAGTCTCCTTTTTTAGCTTGATGGACCCTTTCACCTCTGTTGTCCACCAGCGGGTTCTGTGGTTACCACCACGACTAGCACCAGTGGCCTTGCTACCGCAGCTTCAAGCAGCCGCCTCGACAATGGCAGCGCGGCACATGGCCCACTCAGATTCCATGCTTCCCACTACCTCCGGGATGTGGTTGAAGCTCTTCCGGAGGTGGGAGTTGAAGACCATTTTAACAGGGTCCTCAGTCAGATGCTCCCGGCAGACCCTCACTATTTGCTTGGGCCTGCCTGGTCTGTCCGGCTTCCTCCCCCGCCACCTGATACAACTCACCACCAGGTGGTGATCAGTTGCCAGCTCTGCTTCCCTCTTTATGTGAGTGTCTAGCACATACGGTCACAGATCAGATGATACGACTACAAAGTCAATCATTGACTGTAGACCTAGGGTGTCTGCTGCCGAGTGCACTTATGGACACTCTTATGGCTGAACATGGTGTTAGTTATAGACAAACTGACTAGCACAGAAATCCAATAACTGAACACCACTCGGGTTCCAATCGGGCAGTCCGTTCCTCCCAATCACACCCCTCCAGGTCTCGCTGTCATTGCCCGCATGAGCGTTGAAGTCTCCTAGTAGGACGATGGAGTCCCCAATAGGGACACTCTTTAGCACCTGTTCCAAGGACTCCAAAAAGGGTGGGTACTCTGAAATGTTATTTGGCGCAAAGGCGCAAACCACAGTCAGGACCCTTTCCCCAACCCGAAGGCGCAGGGAAGCAACCCTTTCGTCCACCGGGGTAAACTCCAACACATTGGCTAAGAACCGGGGAGCTATTAATAAGCCCACACCTGCTCTCTGCCTCTCACCTGGGACAACTCCAGCATAGAAAAGAGTCCAACCCCTCTCAAGAAGACTGGTTCCAGAACCCGAACTGTGCATTGAATTTAGGCTGACTATATTTAGCTGGTATCTCTCAACCTCTCTCACAAGCTCAGGTTCCTTTCCAACCACAGGGGTAACATTCCATGTTCCAATAGCCAGCTTCAGCAACCAGGGATCGAATCGCCAAGGCCCCTGCCTTTGACTGCCACCCTTTTTTTGGCTCCTCCTGTGGGTGGTGGGCCCATGTGAGGATGGACCCATGTCTTCTTTTTGGGCTGAGCCCGACCGGACTCCATGGACAAAGGCCCAGTCAACAGGCACTCGCCTACAGACCCCTTCCCCAGGCCTGGCTCCAGAGCGGGGTCCTTGTTATTCACCATCATAGAAGTCTTTTGAACTGCGCTTGGTTTAGCCCCTCACCTAAGACCAATTTGTTTGGGTGACCCTACCAAGGGCAAACAGCCCCTGACAACATAACTCCTAGGATCATTAGGGCACCCAAACCCCTCCATCACGATAAGGTGGCGGTTCCTGGAGGGGTCGAACAGTTTCAGTTCACTTACAAATAGAGAGAGAAATGAGCAACTGCCAACACTTTGATAGGAGATCCACTTTCAGGAGTTTTGTCAACGGATTTGACCAGGGATGCACAGATATATTCGCTCAGTGTTGGTATTGGCTGATATTGACGTGGTTAACTGATATCGGTTTTTGGCAGATGAAGTAACACTCACCGATACCAGTGGCCCCTCCTGACTATATATTAAAGACTCCTCTGATGCAATGTTTCCATGTGGTGTTTTTATGGACTACGACACACCTTATTTTTGTGTCAATTCATCTTTTATATGGAGGATTTCTTTTATTCCTTGACTTGAAAGGGTACTGATATCAGTTATTGACCCAATTGTACTTTCAGATATTGGTATTGGCCCACATGGTTGGCGCATCCTTAGATTTGACATAACTTAAGCCATTCCAGAGGAAAATGACCTTTGATGGCTTGTGAAGGTCACTGTTGAGCATATTACACATGAAAATGTGTTGTTAGTGAATGTGAAATCATGATGAGATATATCAGTATCCAGAATACAACCATTCATTTTGTTTTTTGTTAATAACTTCCAAACTACTGCATAATTCAACACAAATCCAGATCCTAAACTTATGTTTTGAGGGTCAATGAATTGAAACAGCACACTTAACTTTGGGCTGGAATTTTTCACAGGGTTACTGATATGTATGGGGGCCTGTTGTTCATCTTTAGCGTAGGTTGGGGATCTCAGAATGCACTTGTTTTATCGTGTGTTTCTGTCGCCTGATAAATTGAAGTTCATTATATGCCTTCCTTTCTGCTCTTCAACAAATCATGGAGGAAA
The DNA here is from genome assembly GCA_001698575.1 of Mola mola. NCBI lineage: Eukaryota > Metazoa > Chordata > Actinopteri > Tetraodontiformes > Molidae > Mola > Mola mola. Next base: position 9,590,871 of record KV751320.1, on the reverse strand, counting down.
TATCCAATAAGACTGAAACAAATCATGTATACTGGGCAGAGATCTTGCTCAGATGTCACAGAAACAGAATAATTTGGATTTGGATAAGATACAACTCCTAGTGACAATCTTTTATTGATGAGCTCCAGTAACATTCTTCAAATAAACCTGTCCTGTTTTTTTCATCCTTCAGTTTATGTTTTTGTGCAAACGCAGGCAGCTGTGTCGGACGTGGTGACTCACAGCTCACTTGACAAAAGCCTTGGTCTTCCTGCACGGTTCGTCTAGCCCATCTGTCTGTCAACGTGTCACTTTTTATCTGTCTCTGTCTCGCATTTTGCTTTATGGGGCTTACTTTGTCTCTATATATAGCACTTCTTCTGCTGGTCAAGGACTTATATTTCACAGAATCTGGTGAGAAACCACACTTCATTTCCCTGTTGTAATTGTGTCAGGGCAGAAAACCCCTTCAGCACAGTAAATAAGGTCGTACATGACAGCCTCCAGACAGCAGCTTGGATCTGAATCTGTACACGGCTGATAGAAAGTGCTGCAGCTTTAACACCTGTAGCTATTTTTTTTAATTATATGGCATGAATAAATGAGCAGAATATCTGCACATCGGTACGAACAGAGAACTGAACTCTCAATCTTGATTTTTCACCAGCATCAAATAATTCATTCAAACCAAAATGAAAACATATCAGCATGATATGACCTTTAAAAACAATCTTTGAGAAAAAAATTGAATGATCTGTGTATTTTAAATTACTGACGAGGAAGGGTTTTATGAGCTATACTGCAGCCCAGCACTACCCTCTGGTAAGCGAAATGCTTTGGCTTCACTTTGATATACGTCCTTGATAGTCAAAATTATATATTATTATAATTGGCATAGTTCATTTTCTTTGAATTTAATGCTAGCAGCTATAGCGGTAATGTTCTGTGTCTAATCCTAGCATCTACATACTCACAATGGTAATGCTAACATGCCAGTAATGATATGTTTACCTTTTTAACATGTATTCTAGACAAAATAATACTTTTATTGCAATTTTATGATTATTGTAATTTCATGAAACTAAAAGGAAAAGCCCAGGCAGGTCTGGATGAAAACATGAGCAGAAATGTGCAAAAATAACTAAAAAAGATGATGAAACTGTATTGATGACAGGAAGAACTTGCAGGCTGCTTTCACCATCACGCTGTTTTTCCTGACCTCTGGAGTTCACCTGATATTGCAGGCTGACCAACCTGTAGATACACACCATTAGACAAGCACATTCAACATGACAACTCCTCTCCTCGTCTCTTGAGTTAAAACCACATCAGATTTTCAGCCGTTCTTAATCTGTCTGAGATTAAGTAGCCTTTTTTGTCATGTGACTCCTAACTCATCCCTGTGTGGTCGTAAGTATGTGACGGTCCCTCCACTGAATGGCAACACAAACACTCTGTCACTGCTGTTTGGATAGATGGGTGTTGATGGATAACAGTGTTACTTCTATGGGGTGTGTGTGCGCTTTTCCCTTTAATCGTGTTTTCTTTATGGCCACAGAATAAGAGCAGCAAAGCCAGCAGTTTTAAGCATCAGTGGTGGACGGAGTCTATTGCGTTTATTAAAAGTCCTTCTGATAATACTGATGAGACACATTATCAGCAATGCATTGATTTATTGTTGACGCTAAAGGTGGTCTTTTATTCTATTCTATCTTTATTAACAGCTATCAAAATATTTACAGTATATAGTAATTATTTAGTAAAAACGGTGGTGCATTTAGCAGATATGGATACATATTTTCCTCAGGAGTTGGTAAAAAATGTAACTCTAAATGTAGAAGTGGCGTCAGCACAACACTCATGTGAATTGCTGCAGAGATGAAAGCTTTGTTGGACTTCGAGGCTACTCTTACTATAACTTGGCTGATTCTTTAGTGTGTAGACAGTGTTGGATTTAGGTTGCTGGGGGATTTCAGGGATGTTGGCAGGTCAGTGGATTACCTTGTAATAGATCTGTGGGAAGGCTGAAGGACGCGCACAGGATGCGTTGGCTTGTGTACGGGGGTTTAATCCCGAGACAAACATGCAAACACAACTCCTCCTGCAGTCCGTATGTGATGTAGGGAGCTAAAACTCTTTTGTACTTCTTCTCTACTCTCTTAGGTAAGAATAACGATGACTCCCGTCCTCGCTGTTTGAACATGCTGCTTGGGTAGAGACGACGGCCGAGAGGAGCGACCACTCTCTTACACCCCTTCCCCTCTGGACACACACACACACGCACGGATCGGCCTAATTTAAACACAACCATGCTGATCAAGGAGTATCACATCCCCATGCCAATGAGCGTGGAGGAGTACCGCATTGCCCAGCTCTACATGATCCAGGTAAGTGCTTCTTTTCATACTACAAAAGTCATAAATATAATGTTGTTTATATCCTCTCGAATTAAAGCCTGCAAGGGAGGAAGCTGGAAATCAAGTATTTTCTCAGTGGAGCAATGATTCAGATCATCATCTGACATGAGTGTGTGTGTGTAGGTCAGGAGTTTAAAGTGTCATCGTGTCATAGTGCAGCGGACCACCGAAGAACATTTCCAGAGGTCACAGAGGCTAGTGTTGTTCTGCAGACCAGATGGTGCTCCATATGTCTATGAAAATATGATTTATTTAATCATTTTATGATACATAAGTATGAACACACACGCATGTACTCATAAATGATTTTAATGAATAAACAAAGAGGAGTAAACAGAACCACCATGTTTTAATGAAATAAGCCATAAATTTTAAAAAAACAGGCATTCATTTTAGAGAAGTTCCGAATTGAGTACAAATAATGATTTTATCATTATGTTTGTATTGTTTGATAAATGAATCACTGTGATAATTCTGTTTGCTTGTATGGGAAAATGACTCATTTGATGTTTAGATAGTGGCTTTGTGTTTGCTGAGACTGTTGCTTAGCGAGATAACCCACAGTGCTGATAAAACAAAAGACTAAACAGGCCGTTCGACAACCGTCGCTTAAAGACGTCATAACAACATCAAAATGTGACATTGTCAGGCTGTATGTTTTTTAATACCCCCTTTCTTTGGAAGGACTTGCCTTGTGGATAGAAAACTTGAATGGACTCAATGATTTTAATAATCTTAATGCTTTCAAAAAGGTGTTCTGTTTAGTGTTGCCTCATTTGGATGTTGAAGCTTCTCTGTGCAGAATGATGCTGTAAGTGTAAGGGGGATTCGGGAGATTTCTCACCAGGTACTTGAACTTTATTGTGAAGAAAATCCTCTCAGGAATGAATGACGTTTTATATCGTGAATTAGGATGCATCGTTCAGTTTATAAATCAAGCTCTTTTTCGTGATGATGGAACATTTTAACACCATTTTATTAGGATGTAGAGTTCAAGTTGTTGATGTTGGAAGCAAAAAAAGAAAAGTATTTATCAAAGAAATTATAGATCATCATAGGTTTAGAACTAAGAATGTAGCATTTTTGTATCACTATTGTAGTATTTCAAGATTAAGGCGATACTCATAAGAAATAATGAAATATTCCAAACCCTGATATCATTATAAAATGCATTTATGCACCACTTTTAACAACAAAGTGCTTTACATGATTGAACTGAAACAACACTACGCTCTAGTACAATAACAGTACAACAAATAAACAAATAATCATTTTAGCAGATTAACTTCTGGAAATAAACAGGAGAGGAAGATTAAAACGAGACTCTTGAACATGAGCTCCGCACACACGCACACACTGGACCCCTCCCCCTGCTCAGCGTCACACCCGAGCACTGGTTGCCATGGTAACGAGTGACATCAGCTGCAGTGTGGCAGCGGCTATCATCATTTGTTTGTGATAATGGAGATTGGAGGGGCAGGAATGATGGTGCAGTCGGTGTTACCAGAACGACATTATGTCTCTAAATGCAGGATTGAGTTGAAGTTACATTCATCACATGACGGGAGAAAAGTGCACAAAAAGATGTAGAACCTTATGTGTTATTATGTGTATGTGCGTGGTTATAAGTGTTGATAAAGTTAGAGAATGACATGACACATTGATGGATGAGTGTTGTCTGTTTTAAGTTTCAAAGTAAGAATCACATTTGATGAATAGCAGAACGACGAGAGGAGGTGGAGCCTGAAATGTCTGAGCAGTCAGTGATAACATTTGATGCATGGGGTTCTTCTGTTGCTGCAGCACGGCCGAGGAGGGGAGTTTTGTACCCCTGGTTTATGCTAACCTTGGGGGTGTCACATAAATTATTCAGGGACAGCTCAGTCAGGCAGAAACGAGACCCTCAGCAGAGCCAAACCCATTACAATTCCACAAACATGGTCCACAAGGTGTGTGCCCAGACTGGTTGCACCTCTCATATTAGCCATTTCTTTCTTTTGCACAAATATTGCCTTTCTTTCAAACTGGAAAAGTGTGCAGCCCCATTCTGACTTATCTTTCCTCATGCAGATCTTTAATATATAGACGCCATTTCACAGCACTGCATTTTAAATTGTATGTATTGAGTGTATTTCAACTATTATACCTATAAAGAATTGATTCAATTTGATTTCATCGTGGGTTTTTTTTGCTATAGTTAGCACCAAATTATCTGGTTCTTTTTCATGAATATTTGGACAGTTATTCAGAAAATGACTTAACCTTAGTTTAATATCACGAACTGTATAAAAATTACAGCATGAATTAAAGATTCATTGTAAATATACGGTAAATGAAAAAAATGTGATGCAGAAAAATTCATCATTATGTCATTTATTTCTGAGAATCTGAATTGTCTATGAGATATGGATGATTTGCGATACTCCATGAGATGCTTACAGGTACTCGACATTGTTGGGCTGTTGTTGATATGACTATTCAGTGAGGTTGGGGACAGTACCTAAGGGGGACTAGGCGGGACTAGGCTGTGTGCTCCAGTTACCCAGGTATCACGCTGCTCATCCTCCGTGTGAAGGTTTATTTCCATGTTAATTCAGGAAACGGAATCTCACATTCAGGAGGAACAAATTCTGCCCTGGTCAAGGAACTGTGGACCAGCCCTCTACCCTTGCAGGTCTGTTTGCTGCGTCACTGGAGTTTGTTCATCCAATCGTCTGCATGTGTTTTGTGGACTGTTGCGCCATCACTGCATCCCCAGGGAGTGCAGTGGGGCATTCAGTGGGAGTAATGGTATCCGGGGCCGGGGTTATAAGCCATCTGGTTCCTGTATAGCCAGAAAGAGAGCTCTGTCTGCATTCCCAGCCAAACTATGGTGCATTCTTAGTTCTCAATTTTGCCCCTTGTCTCTGTTTTTCGTGAACAGAGACAATGAAAATCATGGACAGGATCTCAAGATGCACCCAGGATGAAGAGACTGGCCAGTTTGAGAACATCAGAATTGCATTTGCTTTGTGCAGGTGATGTGGTTTCGTTGGATTCATCAGTTGGTGGCCTACAGCATGACCTGGGGTGGTTTCAACCTGAGAGGGAAGCAGATGGCATAAGAATCAACACCTCTAAGGTCATTGGTTGGGTCTGCTGGAAAACAATGGGTTACTACCTCATGCTGGCATCAGCAATAATGTTGTTGTACCAGGTTGTTGAAGAAGGAACTGAGCTAGAACTAAGATAGAAAAGCTTTCGATTTACCAGTTGATCTATGTTCCAACCATATGGCCATGTGGCCATAAGCTTTGGTTAATGACTGAAAGAATGAGATACAAACACCCAAAATGAGTTTCCTCCATTGGGTGCCTGGGCCCAGATGAGGTTATGGACTCATCCATACAGAGCTCGGAGTCGGGCTGCTCGTCCCGTGTCAAAAGGAGCCAACTGAAGTGCTTCCGGCATTGAATTAGGATACATTGTTTGTGCCTCCGTTTGGAGGTTTTTGGGGCAGGTCCAACTATGAGGCAACCCTGCAGCAGACCTACAGTAGAACTTGTTAGTGTGATTATATATCTCATCTAGCCGGGATGTTTGGACCACCCTGCTTATCCTTTTGTCACAACCCAACACAGGACAAATGGAAGATGATGGATGGATGGATGGATGGTCGGTCTATTGTACATTTGTTTAATGTACAATACCTTCAAAACCAAGGACCTTCGCATCACTCTCAGCTGTACTTTATCAGTGCATGTTAACATGCTAACACACCAAGCAAAAATTTGGAATTTTCATGTACACATTGTGATTGTGGGCATGTTTACAAACTGATGTTAGCATTTAGCTTGGAACTCTGTTGTGCTTGCAGCCTAATCTTGTAGTCCTGGGTGCTTTTTTAATGCTTTAACATTTGTGTATGCCTGTTTGTCTGATTATGCTGATGGTAAAACCTTGAAACACACATGTCCCAGCAGCAGATCCACAATCCTTGATGCACATGGCAGTTGCTTTGAGTAAAGCAGCGGAGAGAACCTAAGTTTTATGACCATGTGGTGGCTATATTAGCCCTGCTGACTGGACGAGATATCAGCTGTCTTTTGCTTTATATCTTCAGTCGAGGTTGGCATGTAGAGTGTATCTGACTTATTTAATCACCTCTTTTATTTTCATAAAGATCCACAAACCTCCTCGCAGTACCTGGGGAAATTTTGTATATTTGAAACTTAAGCTATAAGCTTTAAGATGTGTGTCATTAAGACAGATCTTCTGCTCTCCTGTGCTGCAACAGACATGAGAAGGGTAATTTAGGGCCTTTAGCTCCTCACCTAAATTACATTACCTGCTAGATTACAGCAATTTTCCGGCTGTTTGCCTCTTCTGACCTTCATTACTGATACCACCTCCCCGAACTCTTCAAGAGAGAGGACTCCGTGTTCAATCTGAGCTCTCATTCTTGACCCGCAGCACCCCACTCTTACTGTTAATAATGGTCGCGATTATTTGTATTCACGTTGTGCTTTTCGTGGTCCCACAGCATATTACAAGGGAAGGAATGAAATAGCTTTTCAATCATCAGCTTGAAACCAAAATACAGTGTCTACAGTTTGGTCATCTGAAATGACTCAGCAGCCAAATCAAAATGCTTTAGCCTACACACACAGTGATTTATTATCTGATCAGTTAATTCAGAATATATTATGAGCACCTGTTTTCACCTGAAGCTTTTATCACAGGTACAGCAGAAACACATTTTGATGGGCCATTGGCACCTGTATAAGCTTGAACCCGCCTGCCTTTGTATCAACCTTGATATGTTTGGGCTTTGGCCAAACATGACTGATCGACATAGAATAAGCTGTCATTGCCAGAACCATTGTTAAAATTGGCAAGATACTGGCTCAGTTTTTTAACTTACAGAAAAATGACCTGCTTTGATGTACATGACTTTTAAATTTGAGAAAAAGAGGCCTTTAATATCCAACAATTAGTAGGGATGTTGCTTCATGATACAATACGATATCAATTCTTGTGACAAGAATACAATATTTCCTAATATCACCAAGTTTGCCGCAATACATTTTCAATTAGCTTTGTTTCAGCGGCCTGCGAACAAAACTGAACAATATTACGTACCCAGTTTACAAAGTGGGCTACATTTTAACTTAAAAAAAGTAATAACTTTATCAAATGTGATGAAATGCTTTACACTATACAGAAAAAGAACTTAAACAGCGATATAGATCGATTGTTTAACTCTCATTGTATTTGATTAAATTGTTGTTCAGCCAATCGATGTATCGACCCAGACTAGTTCTAGAAATTGTGACAGTAGTGTATCAGTAATAATAATGTCCTTTAATTTGATTGTTTGCACATACATTATGTCTGTAACTATATCCATTTACTACTCACTATGAGTATTAAATGTCACTATGAGTTCCTCTGGCCCAATTCTGGGTGTTAAAGAACAGAAAAAAACCCAGATATGAACACTATATGTTGCTTCACACGTGCGTAAGTTAGATGACTGAAAAATGTTGAGTTATGAAATGATGCTAAGAGCTAATAATTATTTTCATTATCGATTAATGTGTCAATGACTTGACCAAAAAATGGCTTTTAAATGTTATCTGGCCAACACATTTTCCTGGCACTAAATGTAAATGCACTCATGGTGTTTATTTTGTCCAAGTGTCAGCCCAAAATATAAACTAAACTGAATTTCCACATCAATGTAATTACTGTAGAAATTACGAGTTAAGAGATGAAGAGATGCTTGATACAGCATCTCCTGAAATTTAGAGATAGATGCTGTAAATGCGCTCCTATATCTGATCCAGGAGGTTTAATAAATTAAATCAGTCACATTAACTCTATGTGCATTTGCATGCATTGCAGCTGAGTGCTTCTTCCCAGATAGTTGGATTTTATAAGAAGGAGTGCTCTCTTAAAGAGATGTAGTGTGTTTTTAAACTAGTGCAGTAATTCGAAGGACCCCACAGGCTTAATTCACAAGCCAGTCATACACGATTGGTTGACCCCACCTTGCATTAAAGAAAAGTTGCATGCTGAGAGAAGGAAAGCATTCATTCTACGTCCTCTGTGCAGTCAGTCTTGTCTTTAAAGAGTGCCCTAAAATTCTGCCTGACCTGAACTCATCAGTAAAAATTAGACACTTAATATAGTTATTATATATATTTTTTAGTACATAAGCAGAAGAGAGATAGAGGGTGCTAGAAAAGTACAAACAGAGTATATATACAAGATGGATTGTGACTAAGCAACTAAAAGAAAAGCCATTTCTTTCTTTCACGTGGCAGCTTTTTTGTTTCAGGCTCATTACTTTGCCTCTGCTCCATCATCCATCCAGCTATGTGGAGGAAGTGGCTTTCACAAAGTTCACGCCTGAGTGACAGACGAGTGCTGTGAGAGGGTGGCAGCAGATTAATTGGAAGTTAAAGGATCCATTCATGTAACTTCCAGTTAATGTGCATGGGTGGTTATGGGGAATGTGAGTCAGGTTAAAGTCTGGATGAGGCTGGACTTGAATTGGCTATTTTGTCCACATAATGAACTTGTCAGCCCCACATTTACCAGAATAACTGAGAAACCGGACGGACAATGTGATAACGTCACTCGACTTTGTTTCGATTTACTCATCAGAATAACTCATAACAGGGCCCCATCATCAAAATGCTAAAGGTAGCTTGATTTTTCTAAATGAAAACTGTCTCAGAGAGACAGATTTAATAAGCTAAATAAGATAATGTTAGCTCCATGAGTCAGTTGAAAACTGTGAAAATTACTTTCGAGAAGGGTCTCGCATACACCACGGCCACATACAGTATTGACTGAAAGACTGAGGCTAAAGCTCACAAGCCCAAGGTAAAAAGTTAGCGTTCTTCCCAAGCCAGGCAGAGGAAAATAAAGGAACCACATCGCTCAAGTGTTGTTGCATCGTGGGTTCCAAAAGGTGTGTTTCATTTTTTTTAATGTTACAAGAGCAATGGCTTTAACAGTGAAGTCATACTGACATGTTTGACAAACGCGGCCAACGCTATTATGGTAATCTAGTCTTAAGCATCCTCAAACCTGCATCTTTGCTGCCACACAGATATATGCAGTCAATAGTATCATGTCGTTTTTGGTTTAACTTAACTTTAAACCATATAAAATCATTATTTTGAAATTGCTCCCTGGTTGTTTGAAGTATCAGTCACTAAAGCTGCTTTGCCAGGAATTACATCTCACATTTGAGGAGAAAAATCACAGTTTAATCATTTTTTATTTACACCTCTCTTGAAATTTAGGTTCTGAGAAGGCTGAAATGATATTTTAGGCTTATTAGAGCTGCATGCTTCAACATAGGAAGAAATATGAAGCTCCACAGCCCTGCTGAGTATATTAGTTAGTGCACGAAAAGACGTCAGAATTGAACATTAATGGATGATAAGGCAAAAAGTTCTCTGCTGTTGAAATATGACATTTCAAAAAATGGAGTGTGGCTATTTTTACAAGCAAAGTATTATATTGCTTCTAATCGCAACACAAAGATGCTGCGTTGCTGTTATTGTTTAGAACATAATGCACTAAGTAGATCTGTGCTGGAAATTAATTTCACTTGGATTTCATTGAAACTAAACCAGTTGTAGTTCTGTAATATACTGTGCTATGAAATAATGCACAACAGCATAATATTTCACACTCTTATCACCTCCTTCTGTCCTGTTATCTTTCTGCTGCCTGCAGAAAAAGAGCCGAGAGGAGAGCTGTGGCGAGGGCAGCGGGGTGGAGATCCTGGAGAACAAGCCTTACGAAGATGGCCCCGGAGGCTCGGGTCAGTACACACACAAAGTCTACCACATCGGCAAACATATCCCGTCCTGGTTCTGTGCCATTCTGCCTCAAGCTGCCCTTCGAGTGGAGGAGGAGTCGTGGAACGCCTACCCCTACACACGAACCCGGTGAGACAACCTCACAAAACGTGCCCCAGCACTTCAAACAGAAAATGATTCATCACACACATATTTAAAAGGATTAATAGGAATTATAAAATGCGTGGGAAAACAATGTCGGAAAATGGACGTTTAAATTGCCTGAAAACTGATCCATGTTAAAACTTAATATGAGATGATTTTGGGCATCTGGCAATATAGTACAAACAGTGAAGTCTCGTCTAGAAGTCTAGAATTATAAATTTGATGATTAAAAAACATTCCCTTGATAGTGCTAATGAAGCCATTTTTTTATTTGTAACATTTTCTGCTGAATAATCACACGTTCATTTGCGTTGCGTCAGATTGTTATAGCCTCTAGATGACATCATTTCTCCAACTCGACAAATCGTTGCTCCTCTATCAGAAAATTGAGATTTTATGTGCTTGGCACAAATTTTTGTTTCTCATACATAAAATTTCAAGGACATTTTTCATCATGAAGTTTAAGCTGTAACCCCTGCATTCAGTTTTCACAAAGAAAGAAAGAAGGAACAGTGTGCATCAAAGGGCAAAAAGTATTTGTTTAATCAGTCTTTAATTACAGGCACTACTGGCTGTAATCAACAGCCAATAGTGTTGGCTGTCTCTGTGTATGCAGTGACTTTGAAACCCTTCCGGCTCTTCCAGCTCTGCATGTAGGTCACCATCATTTTGTCAATCAAAATGTAGCCACACCCCACAGACAACCCTGCTTTAACAGTTATTTTATTTTGAATGAGGCCAAAATATTCAAAATGACCACGTGCTGTTCCCTGATATTCAGACCCCGAGGCTTCGTCCTTTCTTTAATAGACAGTCCGGGTTATTTACCTATGCTGAATCAAATGGATAACACTTGTACTGTTGTTTGGTCACTGTTGCTCAGATTTCTTTTTTTTTCCCAAATTTGAAATGTATGTCATTGATGTTTGTTGAACCAGAAGGTTCAGAGAAGTCTGCAAAGCTTTTCTTTTTTTAGGGCAACTTTGGAGGTCACAACATGTATGCACATGATGTATCATCAGTGCTAATGTGTCTTGCTATTTAAGTTCAATTTCAAATGCATTGTGTAGTAGTAGTTCAGACCCCAAAATAGTCAGATTTATGCTGCAAATGACTCAAATTGTTAACCAATTTGCTGTTTAGCAGCCAATGATTAATCACTTTTTGCCCTGCGGTGCAGGAAAAATAATTGATACAGAAAGTGTAATTTTCCTGATAAATAATGTTGCTGATATTTTATTTTAAAACCCTCAACATTTTAAGACCTTAACTGACTCACTTTCATTACAGTATTTTATTAACAATGAATAAACAATGACTGAGTAATAGTTAATAAAAGAAGTGATTATGGGGCAAGGCGGAGCCATACTTTAAACTAATGTTTCCATTTTGTCTCTCAGGTATACCTGTCCCTTTGTAGAGAAATTCTCTATAGACATTGAGACGTATTATAAACCGGATACTGGAAATAAAGTAGATGTCTTCAATATGTCCTCTGCTGAGAAGAGACAGAGGACCGTTGGTAAGTCTGTCAGCTTCTGCCAACATTATGAAAACTCCCACAGTTCAGTCTATGAAACTGTGCCTCTTGGATCGACTGGTCAATTGCCATCTCATGTGCAGGACCAGGAATCAATGCTCCCGCAGTGTTAGTCACAGTGAAAGCACACAGAAAATACAGACTGTGGAATTTAGGAGCTTTAGGAGCCTGAGCCCCTGAATACTAAAACTCACTTGGATGGTGGATAAATCTGCAGTTTGCTCCAGACACATTCTCTGCAGGAAGGGATTGAAGAAACGTCTCACACACACACACAACTTCTGGGGCAGTTATTTAGTCAGGACACAGAGACATCTGTCCTTCTGATCATCCTAATTCTGTGCGTCCTTCTTACTCGTAGACCCCATAGACATTGTGAAAGACTACATACCTCCTCACGAGTACCTGGCAGAAGAAGACCCCAAGCTGTATCAGTCGGTCAAGACCAAACGGGGACCTCTGTCAGACAGCTGGATTGAGGAGATCAACCAGAACCCTGGCCAAAACCCCGTCATGTGTGCCTACAAGCTCTGCAAAGTGGAGTTCAGATACTGGGGCATGCAGTCCAAGATCGAACGCTTCATACACGATGTGGGTATGTATGGCAGAGGGCGCGTGTGTGTGTGTGTGTGTGTGTTTGTGTTTGTGTTTTTTCACACAAGTTATTTACAGTATAGTCTTAGTATTTTAAGGTTGTTTTTTTTTAGTTTTCTCCTCCTCTTACTAAGTCTTACTGGTACCCATAAAAAGTCAGAGACATTCCTCATAAATCAGGATCACTTTGAAAAGTTTTTCTAATAAAGCAGAAACATGAGCTGTGGAAACTGATGAATAATGCTCAGAAGTTCTGTATTGATAAACCTTGAAAGTCAGCGAAACCCCTGTAAACTGGTAACTATGAAAATAAAAATAACTAAATATTTTATATAGCTACATAAAGATAATCCTGAAAAATTTGAAAGTAACCTAAGTAAAGGACAAGCATGACGAGTCAAAACATTTTAAAGGTGAAGAATAAGCATGAAAAGATGGCAACATTTCTACAATATTAGGAATAATTGCAATACATGACAGAAAATTAGTAATAATCATAAAAGGTCAAGATTTACCATGAAAAACTAGAAACAACCCTTTAAAAGCGTTTATCCAGAAATATGACCCAAGCCTCAAAAAAAGTCATTGTTAACCATGAAAAGTAAACTTGGAAATGATCATGAAGATTTGCCATGAAAAGTCAAGAATAATGCGGCTGTAAGTTTAGAATATATCTAGAAAATCAAGATTAACTTTGAAAGTTAGAAAAAAGAACTGTAATAAAATCAAAAGGGAACTACTCTATAAAAATAATTAAAATCTGACCACATTAGGAATCCTTCAGAAATGACAGGCACTATTATGAGAAATGTGCTTATTTTCTCAGTGTTCTGAGAAATACCCAATTGCAGAAAATCAGCATAACCCTCGAAATGATAAACCTGGTCATTTGAGGATTTTTCTGTCAAGGTACGTTAGAGAGAAACAAAGAACAAGAAACATGGCATTTTCAATTATTAAACAGTAAGAAAACTTTAGATCTCCATTCTTATGATGAATGAAAGCCAGAGCAAGACGAGAGAATGAGTAAGACGACAGGCGAATATAATAAATAACATACTAACGTTACCTTGAGGTGTCTGGCTCCCCAAGATAACATTTCTTGCCAGTATTGGTCCATTTCTGTTTCACTGCTGTGATTTAAGAGTGTTCGTACGCACTCTCTGGCCTCCATTTACGCCTCCCGAGCGTTTACTTTAAACCTAATGAAGCAGCAGCTGCTCTGTCTTCAAGGCATTCTGGCTCGGGGATCTTCAACCACTTTCCTTTTTTTGCACCCACTCACTTCAACATGTACGGTTTCAAGGTGCTCATTCTGTCTTTTATTGTGATTTCACCTGAGGATGTGTAATGGGATTCCACTCTAAACTGTAGTACTAGCATGGGGTCTTTTCTAAATTGAGCCTGAAGGGTCATATTTTCACAGAGCATTGATTAAATAGCTCACCTTATATGCAAATTTGGGCTTTTATTGCCAGGTTAGACGTTTCAATTATGATTTGCTTAAGGCAATCAGGTTTTACAATCCGTCGAGTCTTGTTTAGTTCGTGCTTGTTTAGACACTGACGAAAATATCCTTTGACAGATCTTCTTTCCTCCTGTCTTTCTTCGGAGGTTATTTTCCTGTGGATTGAGATGAAGGGAAATGAGTGCAGCAGAATTATCGTGTATCAAGAGACCGTACGGTCATTTAAAACATAGGAATGAGGTTGATTGTCACTTGTTGGTTTGCACTACACCAAGGATATATTACCAGCTAACACAAGTCATCCACGATCACCCGCAGGTATTTTTTGAATTGCGATAATAGTATCGTAAAACCTCAAAAAAATCATACTGTATTTGAAAATGTGTATTGTGATACTCTGAGACCATTAAATATCATCTGGTTCATTATATAGAAACAACAACCTATTTCACAAGAACTGCAGGTCAAGAAACCTCCTAAAAGTGAAGTTATGGCCACGAGCATATCGTTCTGCAACCGTAAAAAAATGTTCAAAGAATTAAGTTGTAAGAATTTTGTGTTAATGTGTTAATGGATTGTGATACAGACAATCGTGTCCTTTTGATCATGTTTGCATCGAATCATGAATATAGGGTACTGTCACACCCCTACCCCCTATATTCACACCCGCTTAGGTGAGGCTAGTCACATATCATCAGTTCAGTATCTGAGTGTCATCAGTTGTTTCAGACTTTTAAATCCAAGACACTCTGCTGTGGCCAGGCCACCATGGTCAGATCAAACCTGGGTGTTTTGCCCCAACGTCTTGGGGCTCGTTTGGGGTCTCTCCTCCTGGTTTTTAGGCACCAGAAATGTTTCCATGTGTTTTCTGTGATCGGATTACCCTTGACCTCATGACAGTACAGGTGTAAATACAACCGAAACGACATGCATTGTGACCAACTTAACGGCAGCTTCGCGCCGCTCTCTCCCCTGCTTCAAAGCACAGGCAGGAGTCCATAAAACAGCACGACTTCACAGGAGTCCTGCCGAGTTCTGCCTGCCTGCGCCCATCGCGGAAACACGCACAGCACCAGTGTAACAATTAATGCCAATAGCGGCTTAAGAACGATGGTCATGCAGCTCTCCGCAAGCTCAGCTGTTGTGTTGTTGTTTTTGACGTGAAGAGGATGAAACATACAGCCTGCTGCCAGAAATGCATGTTAAGGGGAGGAGTGTGATCGGATGGCAATCGGTTCTCATTGTGGACACTCGAGACCCATATCAAAGCCAGGTGTGAATATACGTGGCCAAACGCCACCCAGTTGCAATCCGATCACAAGAAATGCAATTTAATGCCAGGTGTAAAGGGGGCCCTGCAATGTTTTCCTTTAGGTTTCTGTAGCTGTAGGTGGGTCTCTCCACATATTGTTTAGCTAAACCATGCCAACTGGGTCTATTCCCTTTGTTGCTTACAGCAGTCATTGGATTCATCCAGCTGCAGTCATTTAGGACATAGGACAAAGCGTTTCTGTAAGTAAAAATAGTAATAGTAACCATCCTCAAAATCCTGCATTCAGCTTTTTACAAAACAGTGTCCTCTACTGTTCAGTTCAAGTCAAACTAAATGGGTCAAGAAATTTAAAATAGAAGAATATTAGAAATGTAGATAAGCGTTTTTCACCAAATGTTCAACTGTTCTTTTAATCTTCCTTTCTGGGTTTTCTTTGTTACAGGTTGTGATTGCAAGTCTACATTTTGTTGGTGAGGGATGTTGTGATTTTCAGTTTTAAAAGAGTAAACGGCGGTGGCGCGGGGACCAGTAAAACGTTGCAGGTGATGATGTGGGATTTTGTTATTCTAATGAAAAGACACTACTCAAACAAATGGAAGGGTTTCTTGGGCAAAGATACATTTTTAATGACGAGGCTTCACAGTCTCAAAGAGATTGACTTGGTTGTTTTTGCCGTTAGATTATTCTGTTTTGTTTTATTTCCTATTTTTTTTACATTTTTTTCATTTTTCTTTTTCTCTTCCACTTGCATTTTCTGGTTAGTCGGTTAAATCGAGTGAGATTATATACTGTTACGTCCAGAAGTATTTGGACGAAGACACACTTTTGGTCATTTTGTCTCTGTGCATCACCACAATGAATTTGCAATAAAGGAAACAAAATGTGATGGAAGTGCAGACTTTCAGCTTTAACGTAAGAGGCTTCACAAAAACGTGGCATTAACAGTTGAAGAATTACAGCCATTTTACGCAGAGTGCCTCCATTTTCAGGGGCTCATTATTTCAAGTTTTCCATTTCAATAAATTCTTGTTTCTCTCTTTCAGGCCTCCGTAAAGTGATGGTTCGAGCCCACCGCCAGGCGTGGTGCTGGCAGGACGAGTGGTATGGATTAACCATTGAGGATATCAGGCTGCTGGAGCTGGAGACCCAGCTGGCTTTAGCTAAGAAGATGGCCCATTACAGCCTGAACGAAGAAGGGGGAACAGAGACGAACGGCTCCTCGGTTTGCCAGGACCAGGAGCAGGGAGCTGAGCCTGCTGGGACGGCTGCAGAGGCAGAAGGAGGAAAACTGGGAGATAAACTGGAGACAAGGGGGGGGCTCACCAAGCAGTGGTCCACATCTTCTCGATCATCCAACAGGTCATCTAAGAGAGGTGGTGAGTGCACTTTCTGCCACATGTATTTGTTATGAGTCAGATTAATTTAGGTCTTTCAGTGTTAACCTGAGTATTGTCCCTGATGTTGTGCATTTTGACAGGGAGTCCGTCACATCAGAGTATTTCAGAGTGGAGGATGCAGAGCATCGCACGAGACTCCGAAGACAGCACAGACGACGAGTTCTTTGATGCTCATGGTAAAAATCATCAGTCTCTGCATGACAAAATATACTTTCATCACAAAGAGCTCAGATGTTGTCCATATGTCCACATGTCCATAATGATACTGCTTTTGCTCTGTAATCCACCAATGACTCCAAAAAGCAGATTCACATAGCCTGAGTCTTCTACCTAGACCTAAAGAGCAAATCCATATAACTTATGGGGGTGGGGCTTAACATGATGAAAAACAAATTTACCATTCTGATGCATTAATTGTAGGCGACCTTGTGCAAGTGGCTCTTTGCTTCTCCCTGGAAAACTGTGCGTGGTTCGAACATCTATGGCTGAATTGCTCCAATGTTAGGACCTACCACAGTGCAGTGTATAGCACTGGTGGTGAGTGGAGATAGCTTAGTACTAAAGTAAAACACGCATAGATTCTGACAGCCTAGATGACGCAAAGGTGTAAAATTAGATTCAAACCATTTTAAGGCCAAAAAGGGATTTTTTTTTTTCATGTAAAAAAAAATCCATATATATAATTTTACGATGCAGAAATTAGTTTTTATATGCAATAAATCAATTGCTTCATTGACTGATTGATTTACTTGTTTCATGTCTCCCAGGGTGGCTCTGTGTTTTTGGGCCGATACGTACAATTTTATGTTCCTATTTAGCCAGGTGGTCTTAAAAGGGGCGATTCATTGAGCGATTCATTCCCAGGTCATCAAATCCCAACAACCACAGACTCTAGGGCATTTCATATAGCAAATGTATCTGACAGTAACATTTGCAGAGGAGCAATCACTGGTTGATACATCTGATTTATATCTTGTTAACACTGTTGACAGAAAGATGGTGAAGGTACAGAATATAGCGTTTAAGGTCAGAAGATCAAGAGGAGGTTTTCAGTCCACCTGTAGTTTGCAAAACCACAGAAGTGATTTGAATTATTCATGTAAAGGATTCCTGTTTATCTTGCAGAGGACTTTTCTGACAACGAGGAGTTGTTTGCCAAGAACATCACCAAGTGGAGCTCCAATGATCTGATGGACAAGATAGAGACCATAGAGGTGGATGAAGCACAAGGTAGGTTGTTCCTGTTAGAAACTCATTTATGTACGTCCATAGAGTCATACGTTTTGACTGAACTTTAACTAAAAAGGCCGGCTCATGTGGTTTCATTAATCCCTGTACGCAGATAAATGAAAAGTAGAACCACAGGCCCTACATTGATAGTCATAGTCATTATTTATGAATGAGTGAGTGAATTAATGATCTTTTTACAGAAACATTGTATCAGGAGTCGGGCGGGGAGTACGCTGTGATGAGTAATGAGGAGAGGCAGATGGAGGTACATTTGCTTCACTTTTTCTGGTCCAATTTTATTCATGTCTTGCACACCAACAATAATTAAATAGCCTGTAGATAAGACTACTCCTCCTAAATTAGCTTTCAGTCATCATGCCAGTATCTCGTAACAAGGATCAAGGCTCCATTTTAGCCATGAACTGACTTTTATTTCACTTGAGGTAAAAGATTAAGTGCTGTTTTTTTTGTGCCGGCACGAAGACAAGAATTTTTTCTATGCACACAGATGGTGCACAGGTGGAGACTGATTCAAATTAGACACACATCTGATGAGTCTGGAGGAAACATCCTTTAAATACACATCAAACTATACAATACAATTCATCTGCTTCTTAAATATTTGAAATTTCAAAAGGAGGTACTTCAAAAACTAAGGTGGCTGCATTAAACGTCCATTCCTATTAATTGCAGTTCTCTTTAAAATGTATAAATAATGAACCGACTGTAACACAAAATGGACATCAAAGTGATTCTTCATTCTAATTTACCTCCTGTCATCCAGCCAAAACTCAAAAACACTGTATACAGTTTGAAATGACTTAAATAATTCTAAATGAATTTAATAACAAATTGGTTTAGTGCTTTTCCTAGCATGTTGCCAATTAGTCCTCCTCCCTATTTGTGCTGTTCCCTCCTTTTACCATTGTCCTTGAATCTGCTCAGTCCCTTCATGCCTATTAACACTGTTTCCTGTTTCTTTCCTGTCTTCTGATCCTGCCAGCAGGATTGTTCATCTCAGCAGTGTCTCCAGCCATCCAAAATTCACGTCCTCGTTCTGGTCCTACACGGAGGCAATATTCTGGACACCGGTTCTGGTACAACAGCAACATTGTGTAACGTGAAAGATGTTGATTGTAGTTACAAACCTACAGGGAATTATCATCAACTCTGCAGATCCCATCAGCTCCGTGGAGCGTTTTGGTGCCTTTCAGCTCAATTGTTTTGGGTTGGGGCCACAACTTTATTGTGTCATTTCTGGCAGTCAACTGCTGTACACAAGCAGATAACGTGAGAGACTAGCTGCGGCACATATTACCCTTAGTAGAAGACCGAAACAACTGGGCTAAAAGAGAGTAAACATTGACATGGACACCCCCGAAGAATGTGCAAATGTTTAAAACAGACAATTGGTGACAATGAATTTAAGGGTCAGGTTAAGTTTAGAAACCACTGATCTAAAGGTTCATATAAAAGGATCCTTTTGTCTGCAGGTGAACAGAACAGCAAACAGGGAGATGGAAACACTTTGAGTGGGGCCTTTGAGACTGTGATGAGGGTCCATTACCCCGCAGCACTGGGCCGCATTGCTATCCGGATGGTCCCCTGCCCGGCTGTGTGTGTTGATGCATTCTCACTCGTTTCCAAGTGAGCAGCATTCTTTAGCATCTAATAAAATCATCTGCTGTAACATGTGCACATCCTGCGGTCTAACACACGTACAGACAGAGAATAATGTGTCCTTACTGCCCTGCAGTCTGAGCCCTTACAGCTACGACGAGGGCTGCCTGTCCAGCAGTCAGGACCACATCCCTCTGGCTGCACTGCCTCTTTTGGCTACTTCTGCTCCGCAGTACCAAGACGCGGTGGCAACCGTCATCTTACGAGCCAATCAGGTGTACAGTGACTTTATCAAGTCTTTAGAGGGAGAGTCTTTTAATGGCCAGGTCAGTGAGGAACCTGAACTTGCTTCTTTACTTCGGATGTGCTTCACTGTATCCTCTGGCCTGGTGTGTGTTCATGCTTTCTTTTCTGTTGCAGGTGTGTGTCATTGGGGACTGTGTTGGGGGTATCCTGGGGTTTGATGCTCTATGCAGCAGCTCTGTTACGGTGTCAGAAAGCCAAAACAGCAGCCGACGGGGCAGCACCATCAGTGTACAGGTATCAGTCTCAAATCTGACATTCTGTAAGCGTCTACAGCCACTAAAGCTAAATGGTTATAACAACATGCTCACTATTAGGGCTGTGAATTGGCAAGAATCTGACATAATACATACATAGATACAGCAATTAAGAGTTAATGAAATGCAACAATGTACATTTAATGAAGCGCTGCACTTTGGTTAGGTTTTGAGGTACTTGTACTTTACTTTTTGGAGGCAAACGTAATTTACTGCAGTACATTTACTTTACTTAACAACTTGCTAGTCACTGTACAGAATAAAGTCTGCATCAGAGTAAAAGTAGCGCATTTTGACTTCGGATTTTATTGGCAGTCAGATACCCCAAAAAAAGTAAACAGTGTTAATATTTGATAGAAGACTTTTATTTAAAGTTGGGGTATGTACTGTTGTTTATTTTTGGCATCTATGGGCAAGAATTCTATATTGATCTTTTCAAGTAGTCTTCTAGGCTCTGTACTCAGACTTCCCTAAAATCTACCCAGTGACGGTACTTTTCGGCCAGTCACGGGTAATTTCTGACAGAGGCTGTTCCTATTGGCTGTTATAAAACTGTACCCAG